>JADLZN010008909.1:0-538944 GCA_018155175.1 Sinocyclocheilus anophthalmus
ATTATAAACCAAATTCAACAACAGCCAGTAAAAAATACTTTGTAAGTAAGAATAAATTCAAATTCATACGCAATACAAACATGTAGGATAATACCACATGAAACTAATAACCCTAAGAAAATTTAAATGTATTGTTATTGTAATTTTTCTATTTTAATTAATACTGCTCTGTAAAATCTATACAAACTAATAAACGCATTTTAAAATGTGAAACACATCTGGAATTGTAGTAATTAATTATAATATTGAATCATTCTAAATTTACAACAACAAAAAAAAATCTAAATGAAATCGCTGTCAACCCAAAAATTCACACCGGACTATTCAGTGTAGTGAGTGGTTTTTTTAAATGTGAAAGTGTGTGGGTGGCTCGTCCCATTAAAGACACTCCATGTTAAAAACAAAGACAATTTATTCTTATCAGATTTTCCTGTTCTACATATAATTTCTCTGTATTTGTCGGCAAAACATAGCAACTATGCACCTCGAGGCATTTGTGAATGTGCAGATTGCAAAGGACTTGTTCATTAATATTTATGCTTTAGCTATTTTCATTAACGCTGCAGTAAATTGTTGTATGAGATTTAGAGGGCTTTGGCCCTCAGTATCTAAGAGCTGATATATTCACAGCACGCGGCAGAAGAACCCCAACGCTTATCTAGCAGGGTCCCATCACATTAAGCTAGAGAGCAGGAAAGACCCTGCTCTCTAAAGTGGTCCTCGTGGCGTATGAGTGCGTCACGCCTCACCCCGAGCCTCTGATAGATCCAGGAGAGGCAACTCGCTCTGCACCTGCCCTACTTTGGTGTGACTAATGAACCTGAGGTGTCCTGAATCTGTCCACTGGCTGGAGGGGGAGGGGAGGAGAGGTGCAGAGCTGGTCTCTCAGCTGGCCACAGCAGCTCACTATAGAGTAGTGATGGATATGCAGTCTCATCTCTGGGCACAAAGCCAGGTTGAGCCTGGACACATGATGAACACACACACACCACAACACACACACACACTCACGGCAATGGTAACCAGTCAGCAGGAGGCTGCATCAATTAGCAGCGCTGAGTGGGGGATGACCACGGATCTAACTATAGGAAGGCAGCACACGGGCGCCCTTCTTGTCACGAGAGTAGTGCTCTTGGAAGCGTGCCGGCAGCTTCATTTCCCATGATGGGAATATGCAAAGTTGATCAAATCATGTTGTATCAAAGGAGGACGTTCTTTTCAAATTTCAAATGATTGCCTTCATTTCACTCATTCCCTCAGAGACACTCGGCTGGTTCTCAAGGACAGATTATGGACTGGGCCGATGGGGCCTCTGACTGCCAGCGGGCTTCAAGCTGAGATAAATGCAGAAACAAGCCACTACAGATGTAAAATTGAGATAGATAGACGAGCGGTGCTCGAACGTGTCCCGGTGACTGTTGGCAGAATGTGAAATAAATGAAGAAATGTTACTCACTCCACTGCACCATTAACACCTTCTGAACACCCTGTTTAAGCTTTAATGTCTTATACTGGTCACGGTACACTAAAGTAATTTCAACTTTATTTTGTTTATTTGTAATATTGTGCAACTGCATCTTTATTTTTCATATTTGCTATGTAATTGCTCATTATTTTGTCATTACAGAGGGTTTCAGACTTAAATTGTCAAATGTGATTACAAATGCAAAAAATAAATGCATAAAATAAACACATTGTTTAAAAAAAACATTAAATGATTAAAATATTTAAAAATACATTTTTAAAAATATTATTGGCCATTGTTTAGTATAGTGAGGTACAAATGTAATGCTGAATTGGTTGTAAGGGGAATGTATGCCGATCAACTTCTTTTTGCATACCTTTGTATAGTTACTTTGTACAGAAAACACAAAATACAAAGTTAAGCAAAAGATTTTACTGATTATTTTTTTTAAAATACTGCATGATTTTTTTTTTTTATATACAGACGAATTAAGGGAGTCATAATATGTTGCTAAAAATAACATTATTTGTGTATTTGGTGTAATTAAATGTATCTATGCGGTTTAAGGTAAAAAAAAACACATTTCCACATACTGTACATTATTGTTTCTCTTCTATGCCCCGCCTTTCTGAAACGCGTCGATTTTTACAAAGCTCATCGTTCTGAAAAGCAAGGTGTGCTGTGATTGGCCAGCTATCCAGTGCATTATGATTGGCCGAATACCTCAAGCGTGTGACGGAAATGTTACGCCCCTACCATACTGTGATGATGCCCTGTCAGGCCAGAGAGATGATTCAAAAACATGAAAACCCATTAGAAACGAGGCATTCGTTGCATCCAGTGGGAAATAATTATGGATTATAATGACTTATATTGTCTTTTTAAGCGTTGCGTTGCATCGCGCCGCATAAAACATAAAACCATGTCTGCATTTATAATCGGAGAAATGACAAACAACAAGACCTACTCTACACTGCCCAAAAAAACTCGCTTTAAATATAAAAAATATAAAATATAAAAACTCTTTAAATATAAAAAAACTTACTTACAATCTGTGAGTCAGAACAGCCGGCATTGTAGTCTACTCTACCAAGATCAGGAAACAGTCCACCGCTGCACACATCTGAATATTTGGGTTGAACTGTTCTGGAACAGTGTTGTAAATACAACTTAACCACTGATTTCTAGTCGTGTCCATTTTTGGAAGGCCAAACAAAGTAGTTTCTCTTTCACAACGAAACACAGCGTCACACACGACGGGCTAGAGTGAGCGGCGGCCTAGAGTGAGCAGAGGCCGGAGGCTAGAGTGAGGAACGGCCGGAGGGCTAGAGTGAGCAGAGGCGGCGGGCTTGAGAATGGCACGGCCGGCGGATTCGACGAAGGAGCGTCCAGAGGGCCTGCGGCAACCACATGTGACAACCCCACAGCGCAAAGTTGATGTATTTCCTCAACAACCAGCACGGATTAGCTCCAGGCATGACGAAGCAGATATCGTCCTCTTTCCACTCCAAAGAGAAAGGAAAAATTGAAATCGCATCATATGACCCCTTTACATTTTTTTTGGCTATGATAATCGTGTAATGATTGTGATATTGTGATATCAATATTCTGATATAGTGACAGTCCTAGTATAAAACAAAAGCAATTTTGATATTATTTTTCATATTTGATAAATAAATGTGTACATTATTGAAGGCTGTAATTCAAAATATTTATTTAAAGGGTAGTTCAGCCAAAAATGAAAATTAGCCTGTGTTGTACTCACCCTCAAAGCATCCTAGGTGTATATGACTTTCTTCTTTCAGACGATTCCAATCGGAGTTATATTAAAAATTGTCAGTTGGGTGAACTAACCCTTTAAAATATTATTGGCCACTGTTTAGCATAGTGAGGTCCAAATGAAATGCTGAACCAACTGAAAGGGAAATCTTAATAAAAAGGCGAGTGACAAATCAACATAATTGACTGTTCTGAATATTTCATGCAGAAATATTCTTACAAAAAAAGTAGCAATTTAAAACCAATTTACAACAGGGCCTCCAGTGAAGCTTGTGCTCCGGACCCTCACAGGATCTTGTATAACCCACCCTTGCCCGTTCTATAAGAGTAAATGTTCTGTAATTTTCGACAGTGCGCAGCAGAGGCATTCTGGGATAAATAAGTTCTTCAGCAGCTCTCAGCAGCTTTGCCCACTTCTACAAACACAGTGTTCTGCAGTAATATATTGTGCTAATGATGTGCTCGAGGACAATGAATAAAATACTGACGCAATAAAACTTCACACATTCATTTACCATCTTCATGCGCCTATAATGTGAACTTAATAAGCAACTCTCAGTGAAGAAATAAATCCAAATCGATGTTTTTTTTTTTTTTACTTGAAACTTAATTAGAGGAAGAGTGTATCTAATATAGTCCAGATGAAAATATTCCCTGTGCAGTTGGAGAACGTTGCTGGGAGGAAATGCACACACATTTAAGTTTCAATGAGCGTTGAGATCTACTTCTTGCATGTGGTGATTAAAGACAGTGTAGGATGGTGCAGATATAAAACATTTGTCAACGTGTATCCCCTGACATAATCTCCCATGAACATACACGTCATTACAGTATCTCACAGAAGTACACAGAGTACACCTCTCACAAATATTTTATTATATCTTTTCATGTGACAACACTGAAGAAATTACACTTTGCTACAATGTAAAGTAGTGAGTGTACAGCTTGTATAACAGTGTAAATTTGCTGTCCCCTCAAAATAACTCAACACACAGCCATTAATGTCTAAACGCTGGCCACAAAAGTGAGTACACCCCTAAGTGCAAATGTCCAATTGGGCCCAATTAGCCATTGTCTCTCCCCGGTGTCATGTGACTCATAAGTGTTACAAGGTCTCAGGCGTGAATTGGGAGCAGGTGTGTTAAATTTGGTGTTATCGCTCTCACTCTCTCATACTGGTCACTGGAAGTTCAACATGGCACCTCATGGCAAAGAACTCTCCGAGGATCTGAACTCTACATAAAGATGGCGTAGGCTATAAGAAGGTTGCCAACACCCTGAAACTGAGCTGCAGCACAGTTGCCAAGACCATACAGCGGTTTAACAGAACAGGATCCACTCAGAACAGGCCTCGCCATGGTCGACCAAAGAAGTTGAGTGCACGTGCTCAGCGTCATATCCAGAGGTTGTGTTTGGGAAATAGACGTATGAGTGCTGCCAGCATTGCTGCAGAGGGTGAAGGGGTGGGGGGTCAGCCTGTCAGACCAGAAGGAAGCTTTCTAAAGAGATGCAAAAGAACAGCCCGCAAACAGTTGCGTGGAAGACAAGCAGAACAAGGACATGGATTATGAACAGCGCATGGTCTGATGAGACCAAGATAAACTTATTTGGTTCAGATGGTGTCAAGAGTGTGTGGCGGCAACCAGGTGAGGAGTACAAAGACAAGTGTGTCTTGCCTACAGTCAAGCATGGTGGTGGGAATGTCATGGTCTGGGGCTGCATGAGTGCATGCCGGCACTGGGGAGTTACAGTTCATTGAGGGAACCATGAATGCCAAAATGTACTGTGACATACTGAAGCAGTGCATGATCCCCTCCCTTCGGAGACTGAGCCTCAGGGCAGTATTCCAACATGATAACGACCCCAAACACACCTCCAAGACGACCACTGCCTTGCTAAAGAAGCTGAGGGTAAATGTGATGAATTGGCCAAGCATGGGCATCCTCAAACGGAAGGTGGAGGAGCGCAAGGTCTCTAACATCCACCAGCTCCGTGATGTCGTCATGGAGGAGTGGAAGAGGACCCAAGTGGCAACCTGTGAAGCTCTGGTGAACTCCATGCCCAAGAGGGTTAAGGCAGTGCTAGAAAATAATGGTGGCCACACAAAATATTGACACTTGGGGCCCAAATTTGGACATTTTCACTTAGGGATGTACTCACTTATGTGGCCAGCAATTTAGACATTAATGGCTGTGTGTTGAGCTATTTTGAGGGACAGCAAATTTACACTGTTATACAAGCTGTACAATCACTACTTTACATTGTAGCAAAGTGTCATTTCTTTAGTGTTGTCACATGAAAAGATATAATAAATATTTACAAAAATGTGAGGGGTGAACTCACTTCTGTGAGAAATGAAATGTGATCAGGAAATATGCTTTCCATCTTCCGTTCTACTTATGCATATTCTGTGATGCTTCTTAATCTGTTTTTATCGCATATCTAACATAACTACCATGATGTCTCCAGGATAAATGTATTTGCTTTATTTAGATATAGACCCACCATACTTTAATGGCTTTTAAGTACTTTAGATTTGTGTTTCATGGGATATATCATGGCTCTGATTCAAATCCTAGTAAGTAATCTCCCTGCCTACATTGAGATTATCATAATTGAAATGGAACCTCAAAAGTGACTGGTATGAAACAAACTATATAGTGTGTAACTCTGACTCTCTATTGATTTCAATACAGGCGATGTGAGATTAACTAAGACACATTAATATACCTTCAGTAGTAGTCAGTAGTACTCAGTTTTTTAAAAGGAATAGTACTCATATATACAAATACATGCATACATACTACAATTATAAAACACATATACACATACATACATATAGTCGCTGCTTTAAAATGCTGCCTGTGGTGGAAAATCATTCGATTTTGAAACAAGTCAGAATATATACTGCCAGTAAATATCCATTTTAGCTACAAACAGATTTAGACAGGATTGGGCTAAATCCAAGTAAATTTAATAAAACAATTCTTACCTAAGTTAATTTGCAATTAAACTACAACGTTTGGCAAAATTGCTTTTTAATAAAATGTTTGTGTTTACAGTAAAGAAAAATTATGCCGTTTCAAAAGATATAAATTGACTAAGAAAATGAAGTTGTTAACATTGAATGTTCTGAAAAATAATTAACTAAGACACACTTTGTGTAGACCACACACAAAGGTACAACCATCTGAATTTATTTAAAAGTTAAATACATTTATAGTTGAGCTCTTTGCACATTCTCTTCAATATAGTCTAAGCCAACTCGAAGGTAACTAGGCCAAACGCAAAGCAAAAGCAGAAAACGCTCAAGGTGTTATCCACAGCTGCAAATCTTTTTCTCCAGCCCAAAGTGTTCAGAGCGCCTACAGATACTACTGCAATGGCCTGGATAGGCCAGTAAAAGCAGAGTTCTCACAGAGACACACAATTCGGCCACAATTATAGTCTGCTTCAAGCCCTGGACTGCCCCAGTCTCTCTCTCCCTCTCGCTGTCTGTCTCTGTCTCATGCATATGAGATTCAGCCACAGAGCTTTTCTTTGCTCTAGTCTCACTGCAGTCTGCAGTCCAGAAAATAATAGAGTGCTAATTAATTTCTAAATCCAGCCTATTCTCAGAGATGAACAAACCTAAAATCTCGCTTTTGATGAATGTGCCGATTGCAGTGGTTTTCAATTACGATCCTCAAAAAAAAAAAACCTTCATCAACACATTGTCGTCAGTTATTTGGCATGTTAAGTGCTGTTCGACAACTTTGTTCCACATTTCTGATTTCCTAAGCTATAAATAACAGACATTAATTAAATATTTAATAGGAAACAACAAGAAATTTTATGTTTTCCTATTTCATTCCAACATTTCAATGTTATGGTGCAAATAAGCAGAAATAATCTAATTTAGACAACAAGTTTGTGAGGAAACAAACAAACTGGTTTCTGAGAACATATAAAGGTACACAGATATCAAGATTTGTTGAAAAGGCCCATGTAAATATGCACTATTGTAATGTAGGGGAGAGCATAACTTTTACCAATTAGTTTTACCAATTACAAATCAACTACAGAGTAGAGAAATATCTATTAATTATTTATACATTTATTGTAAATAAATATAATTAAAAAAATAAATGGTACATAAGACAAACAATTACATAAAATAAAAAAAATATCAAAAGTGAGAGTAAAGACTTCTACATTGTTGCTAAAAACTTCTAGTTTAAATAAATGTTGTTATTTTAAACATAATTTCAATAATACTAAAACAAATATGGTTTCTACAAAAATATTAGGCAGAAAATTGTTTTAACAGATAATAAAACAAAATGTTTCTTGATCATCAAATCAGCATAATCAGAATGATTTCTGAAGGACCATGTGAAAATGAAGACTGGGGTAATGGCTGCTGAAATTCGGCTTTGCCATCACAGGAATAACTACAATTTTAAAAATATGTTATTCTATTAATATCAACAATATTTACTGTAATTTGTTTAAATAAATGCAGCCTTGGTAAACATAAAAGACTTTCAAAAACGTTTGATTCAACCCAAAATTTTGATATTTTACTATATCAAAATCTGAGGCATGCAGATAGATGAGTCGCAGATGTTGAAACAAAACATGTTACAAGACACTGCGGTCTCTACAAAATTTTTAAAAGTACATCTGGGCATATGAACAGACTTTAGATTACAAAAAAAACACCATCAGGGGGCGCTCTGTCTTGAACTGCAACCAGTGGAGTTGCAATACACTTTTACATGTACAGTATAGGCCTTTAGGCTCAAAACTAAATAAATAAATATAAATACACACAGATGCACAGAGAGAAAAACGGCATGTCCATATCAGCAGTGCTTCATACATGACTGCGCTCGTAAGATACTGGCAAGCATTAAGAGCAGTATGGAGCGAGCAGCAGGTCGTGTTCTATAAATGGCAAGACTAGATTATGGTTGAAGGCAGGAACCAAGCACCCGCCATAATCCTTTAAACTTGACATGTAAATGTACAGTTCCTTTCCAAGCTAATCAAAATTCATACGGGACACAGAAGTGCTGCGATAGTAACAAGCAGCACCTCTCTGCATACAATCTAAAGTGCGAAGGGATCACGGCGGAGCTCAGCTGCCAAGCTAAAGCAGAGCTGAAGGAAGCGGTTTGGAGATATCACAGCATGGATAGGCTACAGATGGCTGCGTGAAGTTTTCAGGATCCATATGGAGACAGGTATCCGCACAGCGTTTGTTTAACAATCGAGAGGCACACTACAAAAAAAAAAAAAAACACAACAAAAAAAACTCGGGACCGAGAATGCACTTGGTTTGCGAACTAGCATGGGAAAGAGAGAGATGGAGCGGATGGAAAGGCTTGTTTTTTTTTTCTTTAGGCAGTGTTAATATGGTCCAGGAAGTTAGAAAGATGCAAGGGGATTAAAAACAAAAAAAAATAGCTGACCATAACCTCACTGATAAATAAATGAGCTACACGAGGGACCTACAAGGTGGTCTTGGCAATTCAAAAATAATGATAAAACAGTGCACAAAATGCTGAACTCATAAATAAGCAGAATTATAAAGTTTTGCACAAGGAAAGAGACTAATAACTCAATGTACCTGGTTTGTTCCACACGCATGTGATTGCACAAGCAATTTCAGGGATCATCAGTGAGGAATTCTTCCACTTTATATGTCTTGTGATTTTAAAGGCATAGTTCAGCCAAATATTACAGTTCTATCAATATGTACTCACCCTTATGTGGCTCCTGTTATTTTTTTCCAGGCGAATATTAGCATAGTTTTTATTTTTGGGAGATCTTTTCTATTAAGCTCACTTTTTAACCAAAATCGATGTTAAATTAAGATAAGCTCTATATATGACAAATGTCCGAGGCAAAAAGGCTCATTTCACACTGCCCATCTCACTAGACTGTTATGGACTTAATCTAAAACAACCAACATGAAATCAATTACATCTATAGCCATCCTTTGAATGATTTATGCAGGGGATTTAATTTCCTTCCCTTGAAAAAGAAACTACACAGAAACACTCTGTACTAAAACAAATAAATACAGTTTTACTACAGCAGCCACAGCGGCCCTTGACGCTTCAATTGAGGGTTATTAAAAGTAATTTCCCTGGTAAAAGACTATCTACAATGGTGCGAAGAGTATAGAAACCCATCTGTCACTTGCTTAGTTTAAATTTAATGATAATATCCACTTTAATTCCTCCAACAGCAGCTGCCCAATAAACATAGAAGTGCTGGTGGAAAAAATGAATTATTTGTATTATTATAACAGATTTTTTTTTTCTAGTACCAATCAAGTGTTTGGACTCACCTAGCTATTCTTTATTATTACTATTTCACAAATTTTAAAATAATCTAAACATAAAAATACACACACATATATACACACAATATTGGCCTTTATAAGAAGTCAAATAGAAAGTTCTAGTGTTTATACTATCATTACTGGGGCCTGTTTGATAAAACAAGTTTACCAAATAAGCCAGGCTTATTTCAGTTAGTCTGACTTATTTAGAACCAAATCAACTGAAAATACGTTAGACTAACTGAAATAAACCTGGCTTATTTGGTAAACTTGTTTTATCAACGGGACCCTGGGACATAATTATTGTTAGTTCAGCATGCCTTGACATAATTTCAGAATACAGGATCACACAGAACAAGAAGCTATGATCTAAGTTGACTGACACATGATATTTGATATAATGGTATCTGATACCATTAGACTCAACAAACAGGCATTCATACTTCACTTCTGTCCAAACTCTTTTAAATATTCATTATGCAAGACTGCGAGTCACTTTTCTCCCTTTAAGTCAGCTATTATATCAATGCCACAACCATATTTGTCATGCTTTCACTTGGGTTGACAAACTCTGTCAGTCATCTTCACTGGGGCAAATCTCGGAAATGCCATGCAACACAACTGCTCGAGATCACAGTTTATCTTTTTGCTTCTCAACCCTTTCTACCCAATATTTAATACCAAATGACAAGTTTTGGATATCATAAGCGTAATTCCATTACACGTGCCCTTGAGCTTATCGTAAGTATCGTAAGTGTCCAAAGATCGTAAAGTATTTTAAGGAGCACTAATTTCACCAGTTTGGTATTTACCCGTGGAGAGGGTGACATACAGTGGATCAATACAGGCAAAATCTTGGCATCTTTCCTTAAAAGGCTTCCTGAATTTATGGAACAGGTCCTACATACCTTCAAGCAAACTTTACAATACATCTTTCCATCCAGTGACACTTCACATCTCACCAAAACAACACTGACAGCAGATTTATGCACTTTACTGGTACCACAGAGCACATTACGCCATTAGCTCGATTGTATTACGGGGACAAAACGTTCATATTTTTTTTCGACTACCATTAACAGCTAAAACCACACATTAGAGAAATGCAAAAGCAAAGCCGACAGGTCTGACTTTTTCCAGCACCTACTGTGCACCCACTACATGAAGCAGATATAGCAAGGCAAAAATAAATATAGGTGTGATTTGCGGCTTATTGACATGTTTTCCTGTAACAGCGTTGGAGATTTGCTCTATAAATATGTATATGCAAGTCTTCCTCGATTTCACCCGTATCCCACACAAATCTGGGGTTTAAATGACTGTCCGACGTCTCCTTCGGCGGATATTCGCATCCGCCGTTTTTCTATCTGTCATGTTTTACCGCAACGCTCAATGTCACGCTCACACTGCAGACTTGTGATTTGCATTTTTTGGGACAATCGCAACAAAAGTGTCGGCGCAGTCACGGCAAAAGCAGTTCCCACAAAATCGCCACCTGATTTGGGGAGAAAAGACAGATGATTTTGCAAGTGTGGATTCAAAAAAAGCAAGCAATCAACATGTCCCCAACAGAGACGATTAGGACAGAGCTGATAAGATTAGCACGCAACAATCACCGTAATTTCATATACAGCTCCACGGCAATTAAGACATTTGCGTGTGATTACTTGTTGATGCAATTTAAAAGCTCCGCGGTTTCCCTCAATTAGCCAAGGTGAGGATTGGTGGATGAAGCTGCCTGCCTTTGATTAGAGACAGAGCCGCTCTACACAGAAATACACCCTACCTGCATTGTGCTGCCGGCGCGGGCTGCTTCTGTTTACTGCACCCATGGGAAGAGAAAGGGGAGAGGGGAGAACAAAACAACATGGAGACAGATGAACATGATGTGTACAAATGACAGAAAGGAAATTCAGTGAAGTGAAAATCAAAAGCTTTACATGTTAACACAAAACAATGGCTTGTGGCGGTTTGCAGATATGATGCATTAGCGCTTACGTAGGTATAAACAGAAGATGAAAACATTATTTGGATAAAAATTAGACCGTGATGGCGGGCAGCGGGAGAGGGATGAGAGCATAAAGGCTGGAATGGATATAATTCAGTCACGCTTTCTCACAGTGCATTTCATTTAAACACTAAACAAAATGTCAGGTACAAGAGGTCAACAAAAACAGGCTTGAGCAATTTTCAACAACCATGCAGTAATTCCCGATAAGACATCTGCAACACTAAAATGTATTGAGTTTTGGAATTGAATTATGATAATATGAAATGGCAAATATTTTAAAAGGGGGCTCCAACAGCACTAATCTGCACTAAACAAAGGCAAATGCAATTTAACAATTTTCATAGACCTAATTACATGCTACAGAGAGCAAATTATATTTAAATATATATGAGAGAGAGAGAGCGAAGAGGCAGAGAGAAATAAAATTGATCATTCCTACATTTGTTCATCCTGTTATCTATTGTTTTACAGGTTAATAAAATAGTAATGAGCAAAGCAGGAGTTTGGGAACGTGTATGAAAACGTGTTTCAGGAGTCTGACAGCGAGATGGAGAGGATGGGAAGTGAGGCAGGAGATGCTAGAGAGGCCGTGGGTGGGTGACTATGTCACATTGTGGCGTGGATGGAGAAAGAGAGAAACTTGAGGGAAAATATCACTGCCAAGAATAACAAGGGAACTTAAAACAACTGCAAAAATGGTAATCTGCCCCGAGCTTTAATAAAAGAACGCAGAGGTGAGGCTGGTCCATAAATTATTTCCCGTCCTATCGCATGAAATCCAGATGAAGACAGTGTGAACCCTGCTACTCCAGTAAATTAATATATTCATTGATTTCTGGAGTCTGTAGGCAACGGTAAGGCCCGTATTGCAGCACTGCAGGGCAGGACTGAGTGTCCTTCCTTAAGCAATAATATATGCTGAAGTCAACATGCGTGCCGAAGAACTAATTGAGGGTGTAACTGATTCAGGGCTACAACAATTAAACCGATAAAGTCGGTAATAAACAATGACAATTACTGCCGGTGCAGTTCACTGTCAATTGGCCGAGTATTTGTGCTGTGTGGTATAGTAACCACTATATAGTAGCATTTCTATTAGACAAACGCTAAAATTTTATTGTTAAATTCTTATAAAACCACCACTCACTTTGCACATCCCAGCAGAAAGTAAGTGATCAAAGAAATCCAAAAATGAACTTTCTGTCATCATTTACTCACCCTCTGAAGCTCTAAACCTGTATGACTTTCTTTGTTTTTTTGGAACACAAAAGCAGATAAATGAATGAATATCCCATTTTGCAAATTCATTGGCAGTACACTATGACTCACTTTAATGTTTAAAAGGCCCGAGTGTGTCAGCAAAAAGTACATGCCGTTTGATGAAATTTTTCAGTTTTCCAAAGTGCTCCAGTCAGTTTCAATTCAATATAATTCACAACAAAAAATCCTCAAAGGGCAATTTTGGTGAAAAACAATCCAATATTGAAGCACTTTTATGGTAAAATCCTACGACATCCAGCACCATTAAAACAACAGAATATCCCAATGGATATTAAATAAATTGTATTTTTGTGAAGAAAGGAAGTCTGGAATGACATAAGGGTGAGTTAATGATGACAAAATGTTCATTCTAGGATGAACTATCCTTTGAAATGTTGCCGTCATCCTTAAATTGCAAGTACTCTTAGTGCAATTATCAAAACAATATTCATTCTCAGACATCAAATTTAGGTTTTAAAGCTATCATAATTGAAACCTTAAATCAAGTCGTACAATTAAACCTCTCAGTGGTTGAGATTTGATAACTTCAGTTAACAGTAGGAGTTCATTCTGCTTTCAAACTGTGAATTTTCTTCTCAATGTGATCAAAATAGTTGTTAGCTGCTGCCCTAAATAGATCCTCAAATCAGCACACAATGGAGAGACTGCAAATCAGCTGTGTCATATTCATATTGCAAAGGCTTGGACACATAACCAAGGACTCATAAATATTCTGAAGGGGATTCGTGCAAAATCAAATCTGTTTCCTGGGCAGCCAGAGCAGAGGAATGTGACTTTTCTGCCTCTGACAGCCGATTCAATGGCATGGTTGGAGAGCAACTTCGATAAAAATAAATGTGTGTTTCTGATCCCCATTACCGCTGAATGTCACCGTTTATATAATTATTTATTAACTTCTTTATTGTGGTGCAACGTTCCAGCCTCACCCGGCCATCTGTCCACAGCGAGGTTGCGTTTGCATTCCATTATAGGGGCCCTGAAGGGGGCCGAATAGGCTGGACCTGCGTTCACCTTCTGCTAATGGCGGAGAACACCCTGAGGGCAGTCTCCAGTCGGCCCTGTCCACAGGGACTCAGACCTTCTGTCAGGGCTTAGGATCAGAGTTTTTACCTTGACAAAGTTATCATGGACATGTTTATACAGGCCAGTGAAGCAAAAAACAACAACCACAGACGTCCGTGCTTTAAAAAAAGCAGAAAGGACAGGAAAGGTGGCCTCCTTTCCACAGGAATCTAATGAGAACAAATTTGAGAATAAGAATGACACATGTAAGACATGTTACGCTATTCAGACTTGCCTTGATGCTCTCTTACCTCCAGATGCCTCTTACATTTTTAACGGTTTGGAGCTCCAACTACTTCCTGCTGATGAATGTTCTCACACCACATCAGCTCCCACACACTCACACTCTACCTGATGCTTCTTCAACAAAAAGCCCAGATGGAGAGCCATTCTAATGACTGGCATGTGTTGCTATCTCTCTATTAACCTTAGAAGAACTCTTAATCTATATATCCCTTTTGTGTTACACCTAATCTATTCTCTTTTTGGCTGACTTTCAAGCGCACGTCTCTTGCTCCCACACTATCCCTTCCCCCATCTCTTTCTTTTTCACACGATTCCTCTGTGACTGTGTGTTCTCTTGAGCTGAGAATTAAGAAGTGGTTCTTATTCAGTGCAACTTTATATTAAAAATATATATATAAGTAGTGAAAAATTTTGGCTTGAATAAATGACTCAAATCCATTATTTTTAGTTAATTGACTTTACAGTTACTGTATTAACATCTGACTCCGCAACTGAACCACAACTGATTACTACCGGTCATATTCAACTCTACTGAATTCAGCATCCAGGAAAATGTAACTCTCTCATGTTGTACTTATGTTTATGAGTCTTAAAAAGATAGGAGACTCAAACATTAAAAAGAAAATCTGTTATCATTTAATCACCTTTATGATGTTCCAAACCTTTTTCTATGGAAACCAAAATGAGATAAGCCTCCTGTAAGTCACTATTCATGTGTATGTTTTGCATAAAATAAATGAAAGGTGGAAGTCATGCTGCTAACAACTAATTGGGACGCTCAAAGACAGGAGAAACTCATACAGTTTTTATAAATATCTTGAGGGTAAATAAAATGACAAAACGTAATTTTATGGGTGAAACTTTCTTTTAAATCAGTGTAATTATTGACTGGTTGTTCATATAATAATGAGTCTTATGGATACAAAGTACATTTAATAAGCAAATTAGCAACATAATTTTGTTGTAATAGATGGTACTTAAAGTAGTATTGTTTGTTTAGTAGTGTAAATATAATTACATATAAGATATATAATAATCATATAATAATTATTTGGACAGTATTGATGAGCAAAATCATATAATTTAACAAATAACAATGGAAGTTTGATTGAGATTTTTCAATCAAAAAATGTCTACAGAAAATCAAGAGTCTTCTGTTGAAAAAAATAAGTACTCTCCTACAATTAGTAGCTATGTAGTATTAGTGATGAAAGTAGAGGGTGTACTAACTTTTTACACACATTACATGGGTATGTTTGTACATTTAAGCTCTACATTAAAAAAAACCAAAAAAATTACATTTAATTACAAAATTACATTCAAAAAAATTTACATTTCAGGTAAAATTTGTTAAATTATATTTCCTTTCAAATATTAACATTAATGAAAACCTTTTACAATATCTTTTTTCACAGCACTGTATAATGAAATCTAACTTACAGTATAGTAGTATATAGTTAAAGAACTGTCATTGAATCTGAACTAGAACCAGAACCATTAAATCCCTTACAATTCCCATTCCTAGTCTCCTCCTCCCTGCTGAATTCCCAGGATGTTACTAGCAACAAAGCCTCTCTGAGCCTGTGCATCCTTCTGAAGGATGAGATCTCATTAGTCTGTACGAAAACCTGTAGAGAAGGAGAGGTGGGACCTCGGACCACCTGACTATATCCTGGCCTCTGTCCAGCTCACTTATCTCAATCTCATCCTGTGTATAACGCCACAGAGCGGCACTTAATTACGAGCCGAATCGCGCTTCAAAGGCTCCCGGGCATGCAGACTCCCAGGGGTGTTTATCACTGAAAGAAAGCTACCACGCATCGGTCTACACAACACACTTCAGATGCCGGTCCGGGTAATGGCCAACACAAGCAAAAGCATGCTGAACTCGTAAATAAAAGAAACGAACAAACAAGGGAGGGGTTCTGGCAAAAACATAAAAGACCAAACTGGTAAGGGACAGTGTTCTGCTAATTAAACACTAACGCCAGAACAAATGCATGAAACGACTCGTTCCATGGCCTGCGGATCTCACACAGCCCGCATTCGCTGGAACAGCGTGACGTATCCCATGAGTTCCTATTCCTGTTAACAAATAGGTCAATATTGCCTGGTAATGCAGAACAGATACTCTCTTCTCGTGCCATTTTTTTTGGCTCTGTACAACAGACACAATTGTACACATCAATATAAACAGACAAAGAGGATCAAAGCGTCAGAGGCTCACTGCTTCTCTGCAGAAAGCTTCTCCACCTGAGTAAACACAGAGCTTTCATCTTCGCATTCCGGTCGCCCTGGGCACACGGAGTGCTGGGTACCATTCTTTCCACCGTCTGGGTGGATTACAATGCTGCACACACAGTCCACGGACACTCTGCGTGCTTCCTCAATTGTTACTTTAAAGCTTTGCCATTTAATAAGTTATGGATATCGAACAGGCAGACACAATAGGTTGGGTTTGAAGTGCTGGCGCTTGCTGAGGCCGGAGATGAGTAATGCGTGATGGACAGTTAGAGAGCTCTAACTAAAAATCACAAAGAGAGAATATGCAAAACAAGTATCAGTCGTACAGATGGTGTTTCAAAGGAATTTTCAAGTGGCATTTGTGAGCGTGGCCATCCAAAAGGGACTGTTGGTGTACTTCCAAGAGTAGAGAATCCGGCCGTGCGCAGTGATAACCTGGGCTGAATATTTTGGAAGAAAAGGAACCAAGATAAACAGACAAGAAGGGGATAAAACAAAGGGAGAAAGCGGCTGGTTGCAGATTTACGGAAAGGAGGACCAGTAGCTCAAACCCAGGGTGGCAGAACAGCATGCCATGCTTCGGTGGAAACACCATGAACAACCACAACACACGGTGAGAAAACTCACATGGTCTCCTGCAAGAGGCGCTGACTCGAGCGTGGCCCTGAAAGCAAAGCATATATCTTTGAAATCATGCACAAGGACAACAGGAAACTTCTATCTGGGATCATTAATTCAGCTCACTTACTTACCGTGTCTCATTAATGCACTGGCACTGAGTTTATCGGTTTATCTAACTCCTCACCAGGTCACTAAATACACTGAAGATGCTTTACAACGCTGACAAAATCAGAGACAGATAAGGCGGTAAAAGTTGACGGTTAGTAGCGTAGAAACCATCATGAAGGCGTATAGCAACTTAAGCACAATTCGAGAAGTCTAATACCCAGGCCGTTCTTTTTCAACCCAAGAGAGCACGACAGCCACACGGCCGGCCCCCAGACTGCAGCGGTTCCTAACAGCTCGCAGCTTAACATTAACCTGTATATGTGCCACTCAGCCAGCACCCGTCCCTTCTCAGACTGGCTAGACCCGCCTATTCAGGCCAGTGGCGCAGCAGTTATGGATAAAGAGCTTGCAGGCGTCGGAAGTGTGAAGATATTTCACGCCAGCTAAGCAGTGGCATTGCCCATATGCGCCTTCACAAAAAAAAGAGGGACCTCCCCCACATTAACACATCACCCAAAAAACGACCATAAGAACAGAGTGGGATGCATCTGCATCAAACGCCGAATGAGGAAGATAGAATGCTTATTTTAAAGAAGCCACATTAAGGCAGTTTCTTACATTCAAAAAAGGAGATGTAGAATTAGTGGCGCTGCGTACAGTCCGATGAGGGGTGTTATTTATGTATACATTGAATATCACCGACAGTCTTTTTATTCACATTTTTGAAGTCAGATTTTATATTATTTAATTTTCGCTCTTATAAGTAGAGTTTTAGTAATTTTGACGTGTTTCCTTTTATATCAGTTTTGACTTTTTAATAGTCTATAATAGTTGTTATTTGGTTTTAGTTGTTATTAGCTATATCCTGTATTTAGTATTTTATTTCAGGGCTAGCTTGCCAAGGCCCACTATACTATACTATTCTATTAGACTGATACTATAAAGTTATTATATATATACTAACATGATTATTTTACAGTACATAAAATTACTATACAATTACAATAATTTCAAAATATTATTTTGCCAAATGAACAACAGCATCCGGCACCAAACAAATATGAGTCAGTTAGTTCTTATATTTGGCTGGTATAATAATTCAGTATTTAATATTTCCATAATTTGAGCATTTTCTTAATAGCCGATCATTAACAGAACTGGCTCAGAAGAGTCAGGTGGTTGCTCAAAATTATATGCCGACAAATTCTCCTTATAATTTAATTTCCACCACAAGTATCAGGCAACCTGCATATAAATTGTGTTTTATTGTTTTAGCCGCCCGAATTTTTTATAATCATAATCCATAATTAAAATTGTCTAAAAGTGCACAGACTCTAATGTAAACAAAAAAAAAAACCAAGCACTACAAATGGCCCCAAACAACATTTCTTTGAACTCTTGCTCAAATACAAAAGAGCGAGAATAACGATTAACGCCTCAGCAGGCGTGTCTATTTCGCAACAGAGGCTCAGTGCTAACACTCTGACCATGCCGACTGAGGGAACGAAAAGTCAAGCCAGGCGTTGCGGGGGCAGATGATGAAGTTGGGAGTTTAGCAGAACAGTCCCCCACACGGATCAGTGATCAGATGCTTTTTTCTTTTTGTTTAAATCCGCCGCAGCCTGACTCTATGAGAATTCCTGTCGGCGACCCCCCCTCATGATGACACACTTAGACTAACTCTTTGATGAAGCCGCACTGTGCCGACGTATACCTCAGCCCCCCCCCCCCCCCCCGACCTTGCCTTGTAGCGCCCAAACTCAAGCGGCTGCCTGCCAGTGCTTTGCAGTGCTTGTATGCTGCCACCCGGCTATGACCTGCTAAAAGGATGAGCCTCTTCTCGCAGGACGGCAGAGTATCAGGCGTGTGTTCGGTCGCTGTGTCGAGCCAAAACACCCGCAGACTTGCGACCGACAGATGCAGACGGAAGAAAACTATAGGGAGCTTCCAGCTCTGTCGGCGGTAGTAAGTCAAAGGGTCAAGCATAAACCACAATAGCGGATTTCATCTCTCGAGCCAGCACTGCGCTAATGTAATTTTATAGTGTCCCTTTTATGCTGCCCCGATCTGTTGATTATAGAGAGCGCGCAGCGGTGGAGGGTTCGACAGCCACCAATATGCAAAGTGGACATAATCTTACTGACCACCGGGGCAGAGAGCGGTCAACCTAAATTCCCCTGCGAGATCACCGTGTCGTTTTCCATTGATGGCCCTAACTGCATCTCAAGGCCCCTGATCATATGACCACGCAGCTGTCACTTCTATGTACAAAATGCAATTTATAGACTGAGCGACGCGGGAAGAAATGAACAACGCCAAAACAAGCCAAATACTAATCATATAATAGCACTTCATCTCCCAATTGGCCTAGTGATACCACGCGCCGCCAAGAGTAAATGAGCTCGTTTAAGAGTGCGATTTTCCACACGTTGACAGAGGAGAACCGTAGGAATCTGAAGTCGCAGTGTGGTAATGCGATGGTAAGCAGTTACTACTATACGCAGCGACCTTCTAGGGAACCAGCGACATAATAGGCCAAATAAGAGAGCGTAGCACAATAACGCGCGGGCGCAGTCAGGCTCTCCTGCTTACATGAATGCGAGGGAGAAGAGACAGGACCAGATTCAAGCTCAGCGTGTTTAGATGTGACAATGATCACCGGCTTATAACTGAACACGAACTAACGCAGTGTTGCATGTAAAACCGTACAGGTGGCAAAGAAATAAGGATTTGTGGATGTAAGCAAAACTACAAGCACAAGCAATCCAAGGATATTTAGTGCCTGTTAAAGGTAGTGATTAATCGCTGATTAAGCCACCAACAAAACAAAGTTTGTTTAGTGTACACTATATATGTCTTGCCTACGGTGATCGAATTTATTATGACTAATATATTAAATACACACAACATACAGGGTAGGCCGTCGACGTGATAAAACATATTGAAAATATTTACTTTTATACATTTATATATTCATATTCTTATGTTTTATATTATATATAAATATATTTAATTATACATAACATTTTTCTTCTAAATAATAAACATGCTATGTGTTAGTTTATTTATATATACATAAATATACACAGTATACACACACACACACATTATGTAATATATTATGTATATATTATCTATATAATATGGAAAATTTGAACATTAATGGCTGCCCGGGTCAGCAGTACGGTGCCATTAATTGGGACCATTGTGGTGCGCAAAAAAATTCGGCCACGTAACGGTAGCCGCACGCGAGTGCGTGAGGAAAGGGGAAAAATTATTTTTACAATTTTTTGCGTTCCCTCGCAAAACTTTTGCACTCTCTTGCACAGTATATTTCGCAATGTTATCCTCTTTCTTCCTGCAAAACTTTTGCGTTACCTCGCAAAGATATTTGCATTCTCTCACAAATTCAGTTGAGTTCGGACAAACACTTCCTGTTTACTTTACAGCTTGCCATACGTTCACAATGTAGTGGTTCACAGAGTTTTATTTTTGAGTTTGGACTCAACGATAAAGAAATACAGTCAGTGCTTATAGTTCAAAGCATGGAAATAAGTTTTTAAAAACATTTTATCTCCCACCTCGAATTTTTTCCACCCACCCATAATTTTTTTCACCACCATGTCTCTTTAGGGGCTACGTATAGCAGAGAAGCACTGAAGAAAAAGTCATGAGTGTGGAATTAAAATAAAAAGTATGAGAATAAAAAAAAGACAAGTAACAGTGAAAGTCTCTAAGAAAATAGAGTAAAATTGTTTTTTTCTAAGTATTTTTTTTTGTACTTTAAAATGTTATTTAAATTAAATGTATATTTTATTTTATTTAAAACGTTCATATTTTAGTGTCATGTGTGGGCAACAGTGCTCCATTTATACATGATTCCCAGCCTTGGCTCATGGAAGATGTGCTGTGCTTCACCTGAGCATTATACATCACTCTGACATACTACACATCATTTCTCATTCTCTTTGGACAGGTGAGCAGGTTGGCCCCTGTTTATCTAGCCGTGTCTCTTTGTCCTGACAGGAGCCCCTCAGCACGAACCTGCCCCTTCCTGCTGCGCAACTGGCCAACAGAGACGGAGAAGACTTTGAGAAGTCAGTGGCCGTGAGAACCGTGTATGATCGTTGTCCGGTGCTTCCGAAAGAGGCCAGTCTGGCCCCCTTGGTGCACTGTGACTCAACAGAGGGCACCAAAGCCTCTCTTCCTCTCCCTTTCAACTAATTAGCTCAGCTGGAGAGAGAAGCAGGGTGCTCCAGAAAAAAAGAGAGAAAAGAACGAGGGTAAAAAAAGGAAACAGATGACCTCCTCCAGTTGAAGCAGCCTTCGAAATAGCTGACCCACTTGTAGACACACTTTCGGATATTTGCGTGTCCTCAATGCAGTAACCCATATAGCGGTGTAGTCTACATACTGTAGGGCAGGGTGGAAATGCAGAACTCATCTTTGGCTGAGCGGAGGGGAGGGGAAAGAATGATGGTGTGCATCGCGTTCAGAAAGCCTGAGGGTCTCGTGCTCGTGCATGTGCAGTTCCTCTCCGCGCTCATCCATTGCCGGCACATCTGAGGTAGACAGGAAGAAGATTCTCCCACATCCTCCCACGCGAACATTTCCACGCTGGCTGTTTTTGGCACCGCAGCAAAAAAAGATGCCGGCTTACTGCGAAAATGTCGCTTATCTAATGCCACAGCTCCATAATGAGCACTCTTTCTAATATTTCAGCTTTTTTACAGCACTTTTCATCAACGCCGTGGCCTGATGGAGCAGCGACGCATTAGCGCCACGATAGCAGTAGAATGGATTGTCAAGCAATTTGAAAAAGCCATCCGAATTCACATCACATACGCATTTTAGCAGTAATACAAAGCACAAAGTCTGCAGAGATGTTAAATGCCAGATGGAAAATGGACCATGTCTCTACGGGAGTCCAACTGAAAGCTATTTCAGTGTAAAGGGACTAAAGGCACACTGATGCGGGCACTGCGAGGGCATGGGATATATGACAGAAATCTGTAAAGAAAATCTCGATCATTCTTCTTAACCATCAGTGAGAGATAATATGCTCATCACAAATGCTGAAAATCCACAAACAGATTTATAACTAGAAGGACATCTCTCAAAAATGGCTTTTAATCAAACATAATTTGGTCTTCATTTGAGTAAGTGTTGCAAAAGAAAGAGAAGACGATTTAAAGGCTGGATTTGTCTCTGATGCTTTAATATCTGTTGCATTAATCTCTGTTAATGAGTCATTTAAAGTCTGAAGCACTTGAACACCGTTTGCTGACTCACTGCAATATAACATCATCATTTGTTGTGTGTAAGCCATTAAAAAGCCGCCTGTGGGAACGAGAAAGCACCTAGCTTTTGACCAAAATTCATAATAAAACAAATAAAAAGGAGGATGGGAATTATTGAACGGGTGGGAGAAAAGGAGGGCAGTCAAACTATCGAAAGGGCAGCAGACAAAAGGGTTAGCAAAAGTGTTTGTTGAAATCAGAAACCACAATTTTGCTATATAGATTCCCTCACAAATTGAAAATCAACTTTCAGTGCCCTTTACCATTAAAAGTCAGTGAAATAAAAAAGACAGATGTGGGGACCTGTATTCAATTAGAAAAACCAGACACAGCTCAATGACCTCAGAACATTAGCAGCGTCGTCAGGAGCCTTCGTATGGTGCTTTAATGGCTACTCACCTCTGAGAGTAAGAAATCTGTCTGAGTGCTTTTGTCAGCTTTTTGGCAAAGAGATTTCAGAGCAGTGGATTCCTGTTAAAAAGACATATGTATCAGAAAATGGTGGCATAGCATTAACACAAGTTTTATGACATAAAACTGTTTTCTGGAATATTTGATTCCGACTTGTCAATCTCAACATCAACGTCATTTACAATGATGTCTGATGTAATCATCATATGGCCATATAATGACGTATATTCATATATTGGCTAAACTGTATGGACTACAAGTGCCACTTAAAAAATAAAAATGAGGGAACAATTTTCAAACAACTTTTAAACAAGTAACATTTAAAACTGTAACAAGAGAATACACTGATCATTTATTTCTAAACATGACTTAAATAAGGCCTAACTAAAAATAATAAATATTTATAATAAATAATTATTACATTCTAATAAGATGCGTTTATCAGTCAATTTGAAAAGCAAACATTTATTGATTTTATTTTTAAATGGTGCTCCTAGTCCTCCATAAAACTGTACATGTGGATGAAATACACACACACATATATATAGGGTCTTGATAATGACCCTCTGATCGTACATTCATATCGGCTATATGATCAGAAAAAATGTCTTGACTTGGAATATCAAGCAGCCTTAATACCCCTCTCGAAAGCAGCAGAACGGCAGACTAATAAAACAAGAAATATGGTGCAGCAAAATTTAGGGCAGCCATACTTCATTAATGACATTCAATAAAGACAGTAAAAATTGACAAAGACGAGCCTAGCCAGCAGGCTGCCAGTTTCACCAGTGAGTATTATTTTACGAGCTTTTGCCATGATTTATTAAGCCATTGTGGCCGCAGGTTCTTTTCCCACTAAAAATAGAGCGGAGGTCTCTGGGCGAAAGAATCTCCAAAGCGATGATGTCAATGACCGACTCTTCTGTTGATTCCAATGTCGTCAGCAGGATGCCACATTATGCATTCGTGTTTACATGTGTTCAGTATGCATGCTTTACTGGAGATAAAACAACCACTGCAGTTCTCAGGTCGAAACCCACATCACACAGAGTTTGAGTCATTGGGATCTTATGGAACAGAGAAACTGCAGTGAGCACTGTGGTATTTACCAACAGACTGTTTTCTCTGAGAAAAAGACTGTGTCCTTCAGAGACGTGCTTAACACTATTGGGAGCACATTTCTGAATTCAGTTCTCGAAGAGAAGACCGATAAGGACAACATCAATTCAAACCTCTACAGACTGAGCGAAAGTCAAACTTGCAATCTTTTCATTGAATACCTAGACAGCGATCAGCAAGTATGGAGAACGTTTAAACTAGTAATGCAGTGCTGCTGCTGAAGAATAAAAGCACATTCATTCACACAATCTCATGCTGCACCAAAGCATCCTGAAGTCATTAGTTTTCATTGAGAGTTGGCGATTTCTAGAGCTTGAATGTTGACTACAAATGGGAGTCATTAGGTAAGACTTTGGGACATGGAATATGCTGTTATGATACTTTGAATGGTGAGTGGTGCTATCAAAAATGTTGAAAAAGCATGTAAATACACGAAAAAGAGCAAGCAGGACGACATTCAAAATCTCATACTGTAAAGTGCACTTTTGGGTGAATCTTATCCACTAATTCCTCTTGTCCAATCAGAAGACACTAAATGTAAAAAATTTGCAGCACCAAAGCATCCTGAAGTCATTAGTTTTCAATGAGAGTTTGCAGAGCTCGACTTTTTTGCAATGCGGTGACTACAAATGGGAGTCATTAAAACTGCGGGCAGGGCTGTGGGACACAGAATATAGCATATGTTGTACAAAATTCTGTTATGATACTTTTAAGATGCTTTTGCCACCTTTTTGAAGTTTGAAAGCATCAGTCACAATTTAGTGTAAATACATGAAAAAGACGACACTGATAATCTAATATGGATAAGTAAATAACAGTTTACATTTTGGGAGGAATCTTAGCCACTCTTTCTTTTTGTCCAATCAGAAGACACTATATGTGACCCTGGACCACAAAACCAGTCATAAGGGAAAATTCTGAAAGATGAATAAATAAGTTTCATTGATGTAGGTTTGTTAGGATATTTTGCTGAGATACAATTAATTGAAAATCTGGAATCAGAGGGTGCAAAAAAATTGCCTTTAAAGTTGTCCAAATGAAGTTCTTAGCAATGCATATTACAAATCAAAAATTAAGTTTTGATATATTTATGGTAGGAAATTGACAAAATATCTTCATGGAACATGATCTTTACTTAATATCTAAATGATTTTTGGCATAAAAGAAAAATCGATCATTTTGACCCATACAATGTGTTTTTGGCTATTGTTACAAATATATCTGTGCGACTTATGACGGGTTTTGTGGTCACATATGTTAAAGATTTGCAGCACCAAAGCTTCCAGGAGTCATTCATTTTCCATGTGAGTTGGCAATTTACCAAGTTTGACTTTTTTGAGATGCATGGATTACAAATGGGAGTCATCAAAAGTGAGGCCTTTGGAACATGGAATATAGCATATGACTCTTATGAACGTTATAAGACTCTTATGAGTATTATGATACATTTATGATGCTTTTGCCACCTTTTAAAAATAATCAGTGACCATTCAGTGTAAATAATTGAAAAAAGCAACCAGGGAGACATTTAAAATCTCTTACAGGTAAGTAAAATTACACACTTTTCATTTTTGGGTGAATCTTAACCAATCATTCCTCTCGTCCAATCATAAGACTGTAAATGCTAGACATAAAAATCAGTCATGAATTGTATGAAACATCATGTGCTTTGTTTGTTTTTTTGCTTTTACAGCCTCTTTACTGCCCTCTATTGTTTTTATTTGTCCTACCCCCTCTTCCGTGCCTATCACGCCATCTCATCCCATCCCTCTTTTCAAGACCACAACTCTATAAATCTGAGATGGACCTGTCATATTTCTCCTTCACTCGTCTCTGCCCTAGCTGCAGGGACTGGGAACATTATGTGTCTCACAGTGCATGTAAAGCACACAACGAGAGAGCTGTTTACTGCACGTTAAGTGAGTCTATCAAATATCGTCCCAGTTCAAAGGAAACTGCCGAGCGGCATCTCCATAACTTCCTAACGCGAGCCTTAGGAGAGGGAAAGGACATGAAACCAACAGGATGTTAACTTGAACTGTCAAATAAATGCATGAAATTAGGGTATCTCGATGACAATGGAGCAAAGGAACCTGTTTTTGCGATCGTAAGGCTTTCTGAAGGTGGTTATGAACTTGCGGTTATGAAATGCTATATTGAACTCATCGAGTTTTCTCACCAACTCAGCCTGAAGTCGTACAATGAGCTCGTCTTTCTCCTTCAGCTGCTGCTGCAGGAACTGGTTCTCTTCTCTCCCAGGATCCTGCCAACAAAGCACACACAAACACGCTTTGAAAAAAAAAAAAAAGTCAGTCTGCGTTATTCAAGCCATCGCCCCCAGTTTGAATCTGCAGCCTCGTGTGTGGGCGCAAAACTGCCGTGGTTGAGAGGTGGAGGTGTGCTTTCTGTGCCGTGGTTTCACTCTCCTCCATAAACTTCACCTGAACTAGCAGGCACTTTCCCACGACCTTGTGCTGTCAGCATCCATTATGTGAGGCTGGGGGAGGGGAGGGCGGGACTGAAGCTTCAAGGGCAGCAGAGGAGGACTGAAAGGCCCAGGAGCAGAATACGGCCTCCACGAACGACTGAAAAGAACCACCGCCGTCCCCAAAAACGACATCACTCCTCTAAAAGAAGCACCCGGTGGAGATTAGACATCGCTGGCATGAGGTAGCCAGACACAATATGCATGAGTCGGGAGCCCTTCATGAGAGATCAGGGAAGGGGATTATGAGCTTCAATGTCACATACTTGGAGACATCGTTGTTCAAAGCTCTCTGGCTTTGGCTTGAACGCGCTCCTTTTGTTGACATTACATAAACATCTCAAGGGAGCTGTTGTCAATCTTTGATAGTTCTCTCTAAAGGAAGCTAATTTCTGCCTGGAGATGATGATGAAATGCACAGCGACTAAACTAGAATCATACAGTACCTACACTTTTTTTATGAACTGCTACAACCCCATCAGCAAGGCTCAAGTAGCTCTTCATCGCTATCAAACCAAAAGGTGTTCCTTTGAACTCAAATACTGGATTTCATTTAGCTTTATAATAATGGCCATTAATTATCATTAATATGATTACAATACCATTTCAGTTTTGAACTAAAAACAATCATTACTGTAGGAGAAAAACACACTCACCAAGTTTGCTACCATTCAAAGGTTTCACATCGCTATGAAAATATTTTTTTGTTGTTTTCGGGTTTATTTGTTAAGGATGCATTAAATTGATTTTCAATTTCATGAATATCTTCATTAAAAAGAAGTTAAGAAATTCCTAAAGAATTTTTCAAGAATTGCACATACACATTTTCTTAAAAAACATGGCAGTACTTGCTGAAGTTTCTCTAATGCAATGTTTCCCAACTGGGGTGCCGAGGTAAAAAAATCATTTTTTAAAATTTTTAAATTGCTAAAATGTTCAAAAAAGCATCTATTATATAATATCCATTTCTGATGTCGCCAATAATTAGAGATGCACCGAAATTTCGGCTGCCGAAAATTAGTTCACTGCTCAGGTTTCACTTTCACGTGGTGTGACGCTCTGCGTATTATCCCACTCTATGCGTGTGTGCTCCGCTCAGTCGCTCCACTCGTATACCGTTCATGCGAATTGGAACAGCGAAGTCCAATAAAAAATTGAGCCGACAGGAAACATGGATGTAGTACAGTATTGTTTCTGTCTGCAATAGCCCTACTGTGTTGTAACATGATGTGGTATATGGGAAACTCTGGTAACGCTGCCCTCTCATTCATTGATCTGCTAAACGCTATGTTATGCTCACGTGTTCTGATAATAGCTTTCTAGGACTAAACATTTTTTGGATAATTGGTAAAAAAAAAAAATTCTTAATAGCCCTACTGTGTGTTAGACATACCTGAAAAACTAAAAAGCTATTTATTTCATTCGAAGGCCTGTCGTTATTTTTTATTTGTGCTATCATTATTAATTTCTTTATTTGTTCTTATTTTATTACTGACTGCTTACTTGTCATTTTTTTATTAAATTCAAAGTTTGAAATCAAGCTATCTCATGCTACTGCACCAAAATTACCCCACTGTAAAATAAAAAAAAACACTGGGTGAGCAAAAATTTGTGAGATAGCTAGTTATAATGTTAATTAAATAATGTTTACATATGTATAAAGCTACATTATAAATCTGTCATATAAATGGGTCTCTTCATTAGAAATTAGCCTACTGATGGCCACCATTGATGGACAAAAAAAAGGTTGGGAAACACTGCTCTAATGAATTCAATTCAAAGGCTGTCTTTTTGCGCTGCCTGCAGATGATCGTAAGAACTATAATAAACACATACTTTTCATTGCAACTGACTTGACAGGAGTTCAGCACTTTTTTAATGTGTCAAACATTTCCAAATCAAAATTCTTCTCAAGTTTTGCCTTCAGCACAATCTTAAGAAAAAAAGTTAAGAACATTCTTACGAAATGTTTTGGGAATACAAATTTCCTTAACTTTATTCCCAAGTTATAAGTTATAATAATAGTTAATGAAATTGAAATTAAATTTATTCTTGAATGGATAGTTCACCCAAAAATGACAATTCTGTCATCATTTGCTCGCCCTCAAGTTGTTCCAAACCTGTAGAAATTTTTTTCTTCTAAACATCTGATGGTAGCCATTGACTTCCAGAGTTTTTTTTTTTTTTTGGTCATTTTATGTCAATGGCTACTGTCAACCGCTTGGTTATCAACATTCATCAAAAATTTTTTTTTCTGTACTCCGCAGCCCTTCTGTCCTTTCATTCAGTTTTCATTTTTGGGTGAACTATCACTTCAGGAATGTTTCGTGAATCTAGCTTCTGGTCTTCAAAGGATCTTCCACTTGCAGCAAAGGCAGAACTTCAGTCTTTTAACAGTCAGAGATTCAGGTGAGGTTTCATACCATTCTTTCTTCCAGCAGAACCTTTCTAACTGTTAACATTATATCTTTATATCTGTTGCCCAATCTACTTTTTTCTTCTTATTTGCCAGTTTCAATTTTTTTTTTTCTTTGAAACTCTGCCTAAAGGGGAGTAGCATCTAAGAGTCTTGTATTCACTGTTACAATTGAAGCTGGTGTTCAATGAAGCATCCAGCTGAGCACCAGGGAGGGGTTTGTTTTCCAAACTAGAGACTCTGATGTACTTGTCCTCTTCTTGTTGTGAAGAAGGGCCATTCACTTCTGTCTTTGTTCTGGTTAGATACAGTCTGTTTTCTTCTGTTGAGACAGCAGTGCATGAAACGGTGTTCATCTAAATTTCTAGCAATATGTATTTTTGTTTAGGCATTTTAAAACCAACATTTGACTTGCAAGAGTATACTTTTGAGATTGTGTACACTTGCAGGAAAGATACTGTGCAATTTCCACACTTCATTAAGCAGCACAAACATTTGCAACAGTGTCTCAAATACCAAAATGTACTTTAGACTGAATTTATTAAGATTAAATGCTGCATTGGCTGAACAGAAGCATTAGTTTCTTTCAGCAACACAAACATGTCTTTATGATGGCAAACATTTGAACTGTACTCTATGAATATACACTTCCAATCAAAAGTTTAGGGTCGATAAGCTTTTTTAATGTTTTTGAAAGTCAGCTCTTATGCTCACCCAGTTTAGGTTTATCAAAAATACAGTAAATAATGTGGGAATATTTAAAATACCGTTTTCAATGATTTTGTTTTATTATTAAAATACATTATTAAAGTAATATAGTAAATAAAACTTACTGACACCAAACGTTGTAGCGTGCATAAAATAATAAAGTATTTAAAAATTAATTATTCATAATTAAAAAAGGTCATGTCCTGAGCAATGTATGCAGCAAACAGGCAGAATGTAACCTCCTCCAAATCCCTGCCTGTGGGGAATATTTAATTATATCTTAATTATAGAGGTTTAACAAGAGGCACTTTATCTGTGCAGAGCCATAGAGAGGCGTTTGGTCACAGTTGCATACGCACACACGGATACACAACACACAGGACAGAGAGCTGGGTCTCTACCCCATGCTGTAAAGCTGCATTTGAGTGGCTCCTCCATCTGTCTGTCCTAGATTAAATACTTGAGGCAAGAAGAGGACGAAGGACCTAATAAATGAGAATGTCCTACTATCACAGAGCCCTGATCATAAAAGGCAACACTTAACATTGCAGCAATCGATGCAGTCAAAGAAATAATGCTTTGTCACCAAGAATGCAGTGAGCATTCTGTTTATCAGTCTCCTTTAATGCTGCAAATACCCTAGTGGTGGGTCTGGCCGATATATATCGAATATTCGCTCTGCTAAAGACCACATCATTAGGTTAGTTTTGAAATCCTTTCCCGAGACAAAGATATTTCAATAGTGTCTAACTTAAACTTCAGTGCATGACAGAACTATGTTAGAGCTCCTACTCTACATTTAATTCATTTCTGTGAATCAATTCAGTTTAATTCAAATGAAATGCTTTAGTAAAAATATATAGTATATGTAGGTAAATATTGGCATTTATTTCTACAGTATATACAATATTGTTGTCCATCTGACAATCCATTTTCCAGGGGATGCTGGAACCTTTTTTTTAAATTATTGGTTACATAAATAAATTATAAATAATAATTTTTTCCAATTTAATTTATGAAGAATGGTGGGGAAAATGCCTAAATAGTTCAATTATTATTTTAGTATTTTGTATTTTACGTACTCTGAATTCATTGGTACCAGGCTGTGTGGTTAGAAATATTAATTCCAACAGATCCATCCCCCCCCCGATAGAAAAAATAAATCAAGATATTTCAAGGTAATATACACACACTAACGTTTAAAGATTTGTGGTCAGTAAGAAGACAAATAATTACTAATCAGCAAGGAGTTCATTAAATCGGTACTGAAAAAAGTATAAAAACATATTAAAAAGAAGTTGATAACATTAATAATAATAGGAACTATTGTGAGCATTGAAATCATTTGAAATATGATGATTCATCAGCATATTGATGATCGAAAGATCATGACACTGAAGACTTGAGTAATGGCTGCATGAAAATTCAGCTTTGCCATCACAGCAATAAATTATATTTTAAAATCTATTAAAATAGATAAGACTTATTTTAAATGGTAATAATTTTACAAAAATGTAAAAAAAATAAATAAAAATACCTTCTTACTGACCCCAACCTTTTGAATGGTAGTGTATGTCATTATATATTTATGTCATCAAAAGGCTGAATAAAATGAGAAAAAAAATACAAGGGATAATATTTTAGCCATTATCGCTCAGCCCTACCTGGCAGTTTCATTACCAAGAATGGTACAAGATTAGAGAAGTGCAGAGTATTTCACTGATGTACTTTGAAGGTAGGCATAAAAGGGAGTAAATGTGATAGATGTCTTCATTTATTCCTGTATAAGGAGGTTTGTGATGTTATAAACTTCAAACAGGACACCCTCAGAGTGGGGGCGCAACTACACCTGCTTAACAAGGAGATATTAATGCGCAGTTGACAGGGACACCAGGACGAATGACTTTGTAACCCCAGTCCAAGCTCATTTCCCAGGGTGCAGAGCAAGAGGCTCCATTATTCCCCTAACCGACGCCACGCTCTCACCGCAGGAGAACGCTATCCGCAGGCTCTGATTATTAAGAAGGTGGGGATAACAAATGTTTGGTGAGAGAAGTTTTCTGTTAAAAGTAGGACGTGAAGTGACACGGTTCCGTCTCAGGTGGGTTCCAGGGCTTTATTTTTAAAATGGGGAATATTTTCCTTTTTTTTTAACGGAATGAATCAGGACGAGTCCCACCCCTCTCCTGTCAGTTGAACACAATGTCAGAATGCATGGGGTCCTATTCTAAGCATCTCCCGCTGCGTGGCGCTAGGCTACGGATGAGCCGGAATGTCACGTGATTCGCTGCCGCAACCTTCGCTTCTGTTAGCACTCCATGTAGGTCAGTAAGGAGGACAGAGAAAGACGCAGACCTCGTTTCCACGTCGCAGTATTTTTGAGCCAAAAAAAAAAAGTCCTGATGAAAAACGAAATCCTCTTCTACCAAGCAAAAACTCCTCATACAAAATCATAAACCTTTCCCGATGACAGTCCAAGCAAGATTAGGGCACACAACCAAATAATCTCATCAAGATAGTGGGAAAATGTTATTGATGGTGGAGAAAAATGTAACTCAAACTCTATCAGAGAGAGAAGTCTGAATGAAAAGAGCAGAGTGAGTTTAGGAGAGGCACAATGGAGTTAGAAAATTAACTACATAAAAATGGAGAGACCTCTGTCTCAATGCAGTCGTTTAGCACCGTCGTTATGTTTGATCTACAGGCTTTGAAATCTTCAGGGAGGGAGAAAAAAAATGAAAGCAAGCTTTTTAAATCAAAGTGTGACCCGACAATGATACCTTAGCAGCAAATAAAGTGTTCATCCACGATATTAATAGAAAAGAAACACATTTTGACAACACTGAATGTGGACAATTACCTTAAAGGGGAGTGATTTCTCACTGCAGGGGCTTATGGGTAGAGAGTGAAGGCTGCTGGCAGGACTGATCTCAGTGCTCTGAAAGGCAAAGATCAGACACCTTAATATTTAATGAGCACATGAAAAGAAAATAACTGTTAAAAAAAAAGACCTGCTCATCTCACTCTGAAATAGTTGCCTCTGAGGTTACTATGCTTGGCAGTATTATTAAGTTTGTTCTTAAGTATCTGACCCACACACAGCCGAAGAAGACTACAAGAACATCTTCACCAAAAGCCTTCAAAATATAATTTGTTTCACCAACTTAAAAACACGTATGTAGAAATTAATTTTAATCAAGCTCAATAAATGCTTCAAAAGAAAGGCACAAATTAAGCAACACTGTTATTACTCTAAAACTCAGTAATGAAACACACTGGGAAATTAGCTCATGTCGTACATATTATGTAATTATACCATCCAAACAGGGGAGCAGACAGCCCTGTCCTCTCTGGGCTGTAGCCTCAAACGCTTCTCTCCTTCATCACGCTACTGCTGCCTCTCCCCCATCTGCAGATGCAGTGACACTGTCAGAGACGCAGAACACTTTAGTCTGAGTAGAGCAGCGAACAGACAATATATTGAATGATAATATAAATGTCAGACACTTTTGTAAAAAAAAAAATAATAATAATTCCTGCACTGCTGAATAGGACGATAAAGATGTTACTTTCTTCAAATTTTGGACAAAATAAAAAACAAAACGCAACAAAACCAAACCAAAAGAAAACTAAATTAACTTAAATGGGTCCTATTATGCCCTATTTACAAGATGTAAGTTTCAGGTGTGCCCAGAATGTGTCTGAAGCTTCAGCTTAAAATACACAACAGAAGCAAAAATATGTTGTTGTCTCTTTAAATGCAAATGACCCTTTCAGAAAAGGGCTGTGCTTTTCACAGCTTGTGTCTCAGTTACTACAGCAACAATAAGCAAAACTTTGGTTTGGTTTTGATTAGCATCTCTTTCACGCTCGTGCTCACATGACGTTGCAGTTCTTCGTCAGCACGAAAAGTTTATTCTTTGTATGAATTTAAAACGTTTTGTCAGTTTGAACTTTTGATATATGATTTTCTGACTGCACGCACAAAAAGCGCGCTCACAGAAAGCTGGCTCTTTCATGTCGGTTGTGTCAAAAACACAAAGTTCACACACAGTCGGTTAAGTCTGCAAACATAAACAGATGCATGTGTATGAGTATATTAGATCTGTGAAACGGTGTCTCTTGGACATGGCGACAATACACTACTAACGCATTTCAACCAGGCCTGTACCAGTTCTCTGTGACATGCATCTGCATATCAAAACTTTCTTTTTTAAAGCAGCATTAAAAATAAAACAAAAATATAACAAAGCAATAAAATAAAATAAAATAAATCTCTGAGGATCTCTGAGGCAATGCTTTCTTTTTTTAAAAGCTATCCACTATTTGTGGGTGTATGTGGAGGGGCCCAAGACATTCAGTTATTCCACCAGCAGCAAGGCAAGGGGGGAAAAAAATACCGGGAAAATGAGATGACTATAATCAAGTAGTTTCAACGGGTCTATAAATTTTAAACAAGGTACAATATCACAACCATTACAATGTCATTTTGGTAAATGTTTCACAGCAAACGTGAATGAATTTTAAGCAGCATTTCAGACTCCATAATTATTAAAGGATTCAAGACTGATCCAGCATGTGCTGCTTTGATTAATGTGTTTTCTACGACTGCATTTTAAGTACAAGGACAGGACAAGAAAACTGTAATGAAAAGTACAAACATATTGAGGTAATCAAAGACGGTATGAAAGCAAAAGCAAGAAAAATGTTTCACTAATGCAGATTCTTCCCAGTGCATTCAAACAAAAACTGCTAAACGACAAAACAGAATAGAGTCAAAATTATTTGCTGAAAAATGCAAAACAGTAATTTAAGAATGTACCCTATTCAATAGTAATTATCAGAATGGTTATATATGCTCATGGCTACATCTAAACGGTTTTAGCTGGTGGGAAATGCAATAGTTATGTAAATGAAACAGGCAGGACACACACACACACACACACACACAAAAATCAACAAAAAGCCAGTTTAATCCACGAAGGATGCTGTGCCAGGTTCTGAATGCCAACAGGCACTACAGTACATAATGGTCAAAGGTATAAGAGGCTATTCAATTCAAGCCTAGGTAACATTCAAACAAAAAAAACTATGTCTGAGAGGTTAGATGCTCTTGATTCAGGCTCTGAAACCAGTCTATAGCTTTCCTATTATAGTAACTAAGTGTGAGCAGACAATCTATGCCCCTTTCATATATTTACTACTTAACATTTGGCTAAATCAAAACCTCTCTGAACATTTTGAACCGACATTCTCACTGCGCTGCCCTAAATTAGTCTGGAACGAGGTATCAAAAGACCGAAAGCACAAAAGACATGAAGAAATAAAGAACAGGCTGTGCATAAGATCACTGGTCAAGTAAATAAACCCCACCGAAGAACTGCACAACTCATTGTGATTCTTGTTACACTGTAGTTTACAAATGCTGAAGGAAGATGGCTAATTTACATGTTAATGAGAAGAGTCAGTAAAGAGGCCAAAGAACCTCCTCTTCAATATTCATGTTCCTCTGTTATGCGCTGTTCTCTGGACCTTCACTGAGGAAAGTGGTTGTTATTGTGAAGGAATGTAAAACAGAGTTCATGCAGCTACTACTTGGAGAAATGTGGAATGGAAATAAGTGTGTTCTGGTCAATAAATCAAATTGGGTTAGCATTATTAGCTGTAAGGGATAAAACCAAGATTTTTTTTAAATATTATCTTTTCTGTAGTGACTTCAAAGAGCATTCAAATAAAATCCCACAGTACTGCCACAACAGACACTCCATTAACGTTCTGAAAAAGTAGGAATGCAATATTAAAGTTCTATACAATTTAGTTTCAAGACGTTAAAATTAAATATTGAAATCCTAATATTGAATTCAGGCATCACAACATGTAAAATTAATATTCATTTCGAGATTTGCTAAAAATAAGAGTGTCCTATTATTAGTGTTTTTCATAATAAAAAAAATATAAAATTAAAAAAATTACCGCATATGTAATCTAAATTAAAAAAAGGAAAATGCACAATTAATTATAAAATATCAATCAAATATAAATAGAATAAAGTTCTGTAACAAATATGGCATAAATAAATCTCTACGAAAAACTTATAATATATACAAAAATATAAAGTGCATCCAAAAAGTATCGGATACTTTAGTCTGCTAACAAATAATGTACCTGTACTGTAGTTGTCTTGCTGTAACATTTTACTGGCTGAACAAATCAACACTCTGACATGCTTTTCTTCCTCTCACCGCCTTGTTTTCATTTGTGTCATATTAAGTATAGTTTCTACTCTAACCAAGGTCTACAAACTGACTGAATGCGAGATTCTCCTGGTGTTCGCCCTGAATGATGAGGCATGAAACTGGCAGGGCACGGAGAGCTCTTCTACATGTTCTAATGCACCTGTGATGAAGGCCATAGCAGCTTCATGAATCAACTGTCAGGGTGGAACATTACCTCCTGCAGGGTCCTGCGTAGCCGCAGCAGAAGAGTCTTTACCGCTGTGCAGTCCTGCTGCATCAGCCTGAACGGCAGCGCTTCCAGCCCGGGCAAAGATTCGTCATCACGAGACAGACAGAGGGACATCGGCCGCTGCTCCCTGGAAGGATCAAAAGAAAAAGTCTGAGATTTGGGGTCACGATATCAGAAATTTCACAGAAAGTGGATTTCCAACATATATTGTGCATTCAATGCAATTCAACAGTATTTTATGCAATAACCATATCAATTTCAATTCTGTTCTCCACTGATTGGGATTTAAACTAGAATGAAATGTAAATAACCTCATTTTTGTCTATTGTTTGCATTGTGCAGATTTCTGCGCAAATGAACAGATCAATCATTCATGCAGAGAATGGGATCAAATTAAACTCGATTAGAAGCGCTTCTTGAAAACGACAGAAAGACAAAGGGTCAGAGTGGAGAAAAGACCCTCGAGAGACACTCGAGAGGAACAGTCATACCCTCTTCATCAGGCCTTTCATTGGGTCCAAGTGGATACTAATCTATATATAAACTCAGACAATTAGACCGTTAAGAGGTTACAAAACATTACTTTTTTTCAGTCTACTGAGATCTTGACTGAATGACACAGCATCAATATCAGGGGAATTATATGAAGTGGGAAAAACGTCTATTCCAAAGATGACGTACACAATATCAAAAGACTTAACACCCGAAGGTAAGGCAAGATCTTTTTCGAGACAAAATCTATTTCGTTCTTCATTTTTGAAAGAACAAAAGCTCGACGTATATCAATGGTGTATATCAAAGATATCTTCAAAGGAAGCACAGGGTATTTGGACCGATAGAAATCTCTTCTTGAGAGTTCCACAAAAAACACGAAGAGAGAGACCTCTTGCTAATTACGAATCTGATTCTGCTCAACAGAAGGATCACATTGGAGCTCCAGACTTGTCTTTATACGTTTCTGGGTTTCAGATCGAATTTAATTCAAGGTGCTTCAGATATAATTAAGTATTTATGTTTTTTTTTTTAAAGTACACCGATAACAGAAGATCAAAAGGAACCTCAGAGTTTTTGATTAGAATTAAGCATCGATTCCTGGGAACCCATCCAACGCGAGAGTAGCAGAGTCCGTAAACACAGTCAGTCTTCCAAACAAACGTCTGACACTTTTGTTGTCGTTTTTCATTACCATGCTGTTTATTTCAGGGCTTTTGTGGTGAGTGTCCTTGAAGCTGCAAGAAGAAAGCGAAATTTCACTTTGCTACTCCATGGCAGGTTACAAGCTTTCCATCTCACACTTGTCAATTAATATCACCTTCTGAAACATCCTCTCTGAAAAATGGGAATATGTTTTCTTGTTTCTCAATCCATAGCATCGTGGTAGCTGTGGGTGGGGGGGGTGGGGGGGTGTAAGGGGTAGACACCGACCGCATCCGGAGGATATATCAAGTGGGGCGGGTTTGCGGATGACAAATAGGGCGAAACGCTTGGGGGGGCGAAATGCCTGAAAAGCAATAACAGAAGCCGGACTTATGCATGACCTACCTCGGCACGGAGACACGGCATAGGAGAAGGCAGGCTTAGGCAACAGCCCAGTAAAAGAGTGAAAGCCGTGGGAGAACTCAGTGTCTGCTTTAGCTGCTGGAACCGCCAACACACATCTATATTTGGGGAGCGAAAGCACAAATATCGGGTCACCCCCCCAGACCCGAACAGCCCCTGGTTCAGGACCCGATACCATTTACAACCGTAGTGAATGCCGCGCCCGGCGCGCATTTCTCTGTTTTCTTTTTTCGGCTCTCCAGAAACAAGGGGTACAACTGCCTGGTAAGGCCAGCTGACGGTGGGGGTCGACTAATTTATTCATAGGAAAACCTTCTTTGAATGGACACCCATTTTCTTCAGGCCATTGTGTATTTTATTGCTGTGTTGTATTTAATCTGTGGTATTAGTTGATTGGACGGGTGCGGTTTTTTATTCATCCGTACGAAAACCACTCACCTTAGTAACGCTACCCATGTCTATATCGTAGTGGTCTAGTGGGGTGTCTGGTGTTTGGGTTTCGGAATAGGATCTAAGAGAGTGCATATTCATCTGATACCTCTGCAACATATGGATGGTCTAAGAATCATTACTAAATTTCCTGCATCAACACCCAAGTGAATTACATATGCAAAATACAATGCTTAGAGACAAAGGGCCATAAAAGCGCAGAACTCCCACTTGAGATTCCGGTCTTCCCCATTGGGCAAGCCCATCTTGGGAGGCGTGAATCTCTGCAGGTTTTAAAGGCCACACTCCATGTGACCCGCCTTGTCGGTGGTTCAGTGAGATGCTAAGAGGAAGATGTGAGAAAACGCTTCAGGGTACCAAAGCATTTGTGCCAGGCCTTTTCGGGCTTGTCCTTTCCATTCATCAAGTGACACGGACTCAAACTGGTTCTTCTCATCGACCCGAATTCAGCAAGATCTACGGTAAGCTTTAAGATTTGCATCAGGAATCTCTTTCCGACCGCCGAGACTCGCAAGTATCAAACTTAGTCGATTTAATTGATGCATTAATTATCAGTTACACCTTTTTACAAGGTGTTTTTGAACTAAGAGTCTGACGTATCCCTCAGGTTTAGATCTTTGAATATGCAAAGTGTTCCATAAAATTTATTCTTTATGCCTCTTTCTGTACTGATTTAAACGTTAACCCTTTCCTATACCAACTGATGTGTGTGGTGTGTGTGTGGTAGTGTATTTAGACCGTTTAAGTGTTTGTGTGTATGTTAGACCAGTTTATGTGTTTATTTAGTTAATAAAACCTTACTTGTATCACACTTGACGTGTTCATTGTTTGCTCATAACCGGAGTCATTAATCATGCAGATTTACGTTACAAACTTATAGAATTGTACAGTAAGAAAGTTTTCCCTTAACCAGGAAATTAACGTCTTAGAATTAACAAGACAGTTGACCCTAAGAGGTCAGCTAAATATCTACAGCAGAACTAAATATTTATAATTAATTATAACTAGTTAATTAATTATTCATATTTCCCCACAATTGATCCGCTACAGATTTTGGTGGAGAATGCGGGCATGATAAAACGAAATTTATGAGTTTAAACACTGGCAACTTAAGTGTGTGCTTGATAGCCCAGGTTAGAATAGGGCGTGACTTGAGATGCCCTGTTGTGTCCCTATTTGCTGGTTTTTTTAGATGCAGATAAAGTGGGGGTTTGATTTGGTACTGCTATTATAATTGTGAGAGTTTTTATGTATTTCATGCTTAATGGCATCGTTGTAAGGTTAATCTGATTTTAGCAAATAAACCCTAATTTCAGTATTAAAGCATCAATCTGTCTTGACAAAGCGTAAGTCTGAATCTCAGCTCAGCGGCATGTCCAAACTGTACCATAATGTAATATGTTTTAGTGAAGAAATCACAAAATTGCAGTATTGTTTAAATTGTTTCTTTGAAGAAGAAATCTCTGTACAGTTATATCAAGGTAGATTTGAGTGTTGCTCTTCTTTCTACAGCATAAAGGCCTTATATTTTATAATTAGATTGAAGCAATTCATGTACACTTTTTGACTGCATATATACAAGCCTAGCAACCTGTTGGTCATTACTGTGTTTCACTCGCTGATTGAAATTAAAGGTGTAATACTGTACTTTAGTATTCATATGTGAGGCAAACATAACTACATTTATGTTTAAACCGGTTTTAACTTACAGTAAACACGTTTTGTAATTCTTTAAACAAGTGCAAGAAGTTTATTGTTGCATTAGAGAAGCACTCACAGAAATAAGCCTTGAAGGCTGAAAGCACCACGTTCTAAAACAATGACTGTTTAACATAGACAGACATTACACTGCGTTAATTACACTGGCATGCATTTGTTACCGTGACAACAACTTGTCACAGGAAGTGCTAACGTCACATAGCACAACACGCCATGTTTGTAAACAAACCATTTGAAGCAGCTAAGCTAACACGACTTAGCATAGGTTCATTTTAGGCTAAGCTACTCAAATTGCTTTCACAATTAGGGTTAACACTCTTTAATTGAAGCTTTTAAATACAGATGTGTGTGTGGCGTGGAGCAATTTGAATTTAACCTAATCCTCAATCCCCTCGTTTCTGATTTTTTCCATTGCCGTTCCTTCTTTTCTCTTCCTTCTTTTTCTTTTTCTATGTTTCTCAATCTTCATTTCGTCTCAGCGAATTTAACTATCTTAGTTGTATCCTTCCTGAATGCTATTGCTTAGTTACTAGTTAATTAAATCTAAATTTAATTCAATCTTAACTGTCTATCGAGGAAAGACTCATTAAGGTATTGGGGTGCTGTGAGTAACACACTAATCACTAGTGCTGCTATTTGTTCCGAATACCAGATTGATTACCTTGTTTTAATAATAGAAGTCAGCTAATTTTAAATTCATTTACATGTTATGCCCCCTTGATGTTTTCTCTGAACCTCAAAAGGAACCAGAGACATGTTTATTTTTGATTTGTTTATTGTCAAGAAAAAAAATAATCCTCATAAATTGAATCGAAATTGCTCTCCTTTTCCTTCTCTCATTCCCTTTTCTCCTTCATACATCCAGATATTAACCTGTTGGTGAACCGTCCAGCAAATTCTAGTGAATATTTGAACAATAATTTGCAGTATCTTAGTCATCAATCAAAATCTGTTTAACCGCCCCTTTCAGCAAAACATATCGGACCCAAAACTATTGTTACATTCACACTCTGTTTGATCTTGTATTAGTTTCTAGCCCTTACTCTCAACACAAGTTTTTCAAAATGTTGCAGATGCTCAGACTATCTGCCCAGAATGCAGAACAGAGAGGGCTGGGCAGGCGTCGTGAGGAACACCCCCGTTACCCAGGCCCGACGACCACCTACTGAGCCGAAAGCGGCTGGATGCGGAGAGGGGTGTGCCTCAGACTCAAGACTCGGGCGAGAGTTGTGGCTACAAAAAGCTCGCCAAGGTCATCACCCTCCGTGGCCCACAACCTCATGGGTCTGAAACAGGAGGTAAATGATTTCAAGCAACAGATCACAGCGGTAGCCCACACGGACCCCAGCAAAATGGAGCTACAGGAAGAAATCAATAGATTTAAAAAGGCTCTTACAGCTGCTGATCAGCAAGAGCACCTGGAAAAGGTAGCTAGAAAGGACCTGGAAAGGAAACACCCCACACAAAATTACTATTAAAGCAGCAAGTTCTGAGCTCTTAGACAAAGTTGCCAGTATTGAGACTCTGATCCAGCAGCTGAATAACACTCAAGACAAGCTTGACATGCTCTGAAGAGAACTCAGGGACTCCTACAGGCGGCGAAAGGAAAAACAGTGGGAGAGACACCCTACTCCTGCACACTCACTCAGCAGTGCAAACTCCCTCATATGCAACAAGCAACGAAGGGGAGAGCCAACACTTTCTGCTTAACAACTGCCAGAAAAAGAACTGTAATACTTCCAAGCATCCCCGCAGCAGTGCATGATTTGACCCCCAGAGACTTTGACAAGCTAGCTAGAAAAATCCCAGCATTCACATGGCTAGGGAAACTATAGTTTCCTACTTTATGCAGTACGAGCAGTATTTTAGAACGGTGGAGTCGTTTTAAACTTTGCTTGCAAGCAGACCCAATAATCAGTCTTATGTGTCTGTTTCATAAGTTTTAGTAACTTTTTCTCCATGCGCATACCAGTTCCTGAGCAAAACCAGATAAAATTATAGTTTGAATGCGCCTTCCTACAAGCATTAAGAAGTTTTCAGTGCTATAATGTGTTTCAATCGTACGATAAGAAACTAACCTGACGTTAGCGAAGAAATCCTAATTTCTGTTAGTGGAGCATAGGTCTTTTTCCTGACGACGAAAGCTCTATCTCAGTTTAGCAGCTCATATAAATGGTACCAGAATAAATCGGTCTGATTTTGGGCGAAGAAATCCCCTTCTTCAGTACTGTGTAGGTGAGCTGAGCGATGCTCCTCATTTCACTGATTAAGGCCTTATTATGTGTTATGTATCATTGTTTTCATATCGACCCACTCATGTGAAACTTTTACGTAACTCTTATACATGCGCGCACCCGGTTCTGAATATAATCAGATAAAACTATAGCTTGAAGGTGCCTTCCTACAGGTATTAGAAAGTTTCAGTGCTATAATGTTTTTAAATCGTACGATAAGAAACTAACCTGATTTTAGCGAAGAAATCCTACTCTCTGTTGTTAGTGGAGCATAAGTCTATTTTCTGACGACGCAATCTCGGGATTAGCAGCTCATATAAATGGTATCAGAATGAATCGGTCTGATCTTGGGCTAAGAAATCCCCTTTTTCAGCACTGTGTAGGTGATCTGAGCGTTACTCCTCATTTCATTAATTTAAGGCCTTTTTATGTGTTACGTATCATTGTATTTCTTTATGACTCGCTCATTTGAAACATTTGCGTAAAATTAATGGTTTATTCTAGTGTAGCTAACTACGAATTCACCATTGCTTGTGAAGTGAATGTGCTGTTTTGATTTATGAATGAATTTGTACGGGACATGCATGAGTTTCCCATGCATGCTCACAGCAGTGCAAGTCTGCTCCACCTGCACCTGTTGTGAGCTTGCATTGGTCTCCTAGCAACACGTGACCCCGGAAGTGTGAGCAGACTCTTCCGGTTAATCTGACAACAGCATTCCCTTCACAGACGCCGTGCTTAAACAAAGAATTGCGTGTAACTCACGCTAACTCTTAAGCTAAGCCCTTTACATCAACTGCTAGCCGTTAGCATACGACTAACGCTAGATAGGCGTGTAAAGTGTAACTTTCTACCCACACCTCTCTCTCCCTCTCTCTCTATCCCCGTCACCCCTGGTATCACTTCCTGTTGATGCCATCACAGGTCCCCGTGGGACCCACCCACATACTGGGTTTTACTTGTGTTTATTGTTTATTTTTGTTTTGACTTTATTCTACCTCTTTTTAATTTTTTTGCATTTATTTACATTTGTTTAGCACGAATGTACTAATTCAGCTAAATTGATTTTTATTAATTTTGAGATTTAATTAAATCAAATTTTTTATTTATTTTTATTTTTTTATTTTTTTTATTTCCAGTTTTATTTTTTATTTGTTATTTGTTTATTACTTTCCCCCCTTTTAATTTCCTACAGCTCTTAGAACCCCTTTTTATTTTATTCCTTTTTTTTTTTGGTTGTTTTGTTGTTGTGTTTTTACTTTTACCTTATTTTAGTATTTTCACCATCACCATCGTCGCTTTGGATAGGATTACAGTAGTTCTAGCAACTGTCGTTTCCTTAACGGGTTATACAGGTTATTAGTAGCATAATCCCTGTTCCCTCTCTACTTCTCCTCACGCCTCAGTGCCAGGCCTAATACTTTGAAGGGCAGCTACCATTGCAACACAATGTATGCTAACATAAAACTAGAAACAATTCCCATTGTTTCTTTTTCTTTTTCTTTTGACGAGGTATTTGGTGGGTCCCCGCTAGTTTAGCTAACAGCCTAACCCTAGGGTTATGAAGTCTATTGCAGCATCACACACAAGTGAAACCTGCTTAGCCATATCTCTTAGAAACAAAACTAAAATAGGTAAAAATGTTCCCTTTTTTTTTTTTTTTTTTTTTTTGAGTTCTTCTTATTTTATTTCAGTTTCGTCATAGTGACCAACCCCGTGAACCATCAGTAGTATAGCCCAGTCATCAGCTGACCCCTGCTTAAAGCCCCCTCAACAAAGTTACTCAAACTCTTCCTTTGTGTCCACACAAAATCATAGCACCCTACCTCACTAGCTGCCTCCCACCAGCTGTTCATACCTTACACGGCCTACACAGCCTTTCCCCTTAGAGATAGTTTAACACCTCTGTACGTACCTGCATTTGCCTTGTGTCTCTCTCTCTCTGGTGTTCCCACAAGTGTGCCAGTATGTCGCAGACATTCCACAGACATCCAGCCCTGGCAGCTCACCAGGACCACCTGGACACTCAGTAGAGCACTGTAATGGACATCATTCAGCTCAAAGCATCCAACGACCTGCAATGGCAAAGAAAGGAACTGTGAGACTGCGACATAAGTGAACACCTGACCGGCATCATCCTCTCCTTGGCCCACACCCTCAAGGGTCTCAGACAGGAGGTATATGAGCTGAATCTGCAAGTCACAGAATTCTGCAGAGATCTGACACCTGCTCAATGAGAGAAAGCATAGAACGGATGCAAAGAACCTCACAGATTGGTGCGACAGAAGGAAATCACCAATCTTCAGGAGGCTCTAACAGCTGTTAGACACCAAGCGCCGCTGGAAAAAGCTATCACACAGGACTTGAAAAGAGAACTTTTTCACACAAAGTCACTCTTAAAACATCTTATGTGGAACTAAATGAGAGAGACACCACATCTAGGGCCTTACAAGGCCAGCTGCATACAGACAGAGCTGAGGTCCAATCCCTGACTCAGCAATTAGAGAGGTGCGTGACTTGGTTCAGAAAGAATTTAAACAGTCCTACCGATTGCGCATAGACTTAAGCAAAAGACAGCCGTCTGAATATCGGTCGCCAGCAGTGCAAGCCCTCCACGCCTGTGCCCAGCTACGAAAGGGGGGAAAGGGAGCCAGAGCCTTCTGCTTGACACTTCACAAGTCAGCTCCTTGAAAACCTCTGCAGCTGCAACAGAAAAAAAATTTTTCAGGCGAACCGAAGAAACGCAACGAGGTGAATTAAGTGTCACAAATTAACTGAAATATGCTTGCAGACCACAATGCGAACAGATAGGGAAAACACGAAACTGAACTTCCCCTGACAAGCAGGCTCAGACCCCCTCAGCCAAGAGTCCGAATCTGCGCGGGGGGGGGCGAGAGCCCACTTTTCACACGTCACCAACCAGCAGCCACATGGGGGTGGGGCAGGGACCTTTCCAGATGATCACTGCAGACACACACACCGTGTTACCCCACAGACCCCAACGAGCTGGCCTGAGACAACACATCTGGCAACCTAAATTCTCTCAGACCCAGAGTCTGAACACGGTCTGATCGCTGCCCCAGACACCAAGCAAGGCCGGCGTGAAACTCCCCATGCTTACTACCACAGCCTTTGACAAACTTACTCCAAGCTCACGATTACCCTGGGATGGCGGAGGAAACCAGCTGCAAGAAGTCATCTAGGCATTAGGGCCGTCGCACAATGCCTAATCAACAGCTGCGTAACCTGATACAGAAGGCCTTTAACAAGCACAAGGTCTCCACTAAAGGTGTTTGTCAAACCCTACTGAGTCTGAACTTCACAACTCAGATTCCAAAGCGGGCACCAGAAGGCACCCAACATTGCCACAATGCAAAACCCTTCTACATAAAGCCCCTAGCCAGAAGAGGACAGAGCCATCACCATGGCAACCGACCCAGGTTCCAGACCAACCACTGGGAAAAGTCGTCCTCATCCTGCAAACACCACGGTATGTCCAATAGCAGTCCACCACAACATCCTCCTCCTCACGGGTGCTGAACGGAGGCTACACATGGACAGCTGGACACGCCTACTTCTGGTTTACAGGAGCTGCTGACACTCGCAAATGAGCTCCTTGAACAAAACTCAACTAATGAGTATTGAGAAGGACAAACCTCTGACTCCTTGCTTGCTGCAACACAGCATCAGGCCCCTCAAAGGGAGGAGCATCCCTTGAAACCGGACGACACCCCCAGAAGCAGCCAGACAAAGTTGGATTGAGCAACGGGCCCACATGCCCAACAGCGAAAGCCCTACCAACACAACTCAGGCAAGCTCAAGTCTGTTGGCCCAAAAGAAAAAACGCCACCATGTGATCCCCGACACTGCAAACATCAGATTTCTAGTGACGTTTGGGCAAAACAGAGGGCTAACAACCACTTGCTGCTCTCCTGCCATCATCACTAGTTCAGTCTGAAACTCTCTGCACACTACAAATTCTCCATAACAATTACCTGCAATCCCTGGAACCACCTGCACTCTCACCAGTGAGAGTCTAACCCGGCTGTTCCACATCGTGGGTACCACAGATAGCCTACTGGCTAACAGCATCAACAAAAACATCCTACCCGGACTAACTCACTTCAGGATGACAGGTGACACAGCCTCGACACCTGCTGCATAAGCTCGAGGACCCACACCTTGCTACAGCCTACATCACCACAGCACACCACCATACAGCATCCAACACGGCACCAACAGCCGAAAACCACCACTGGCTCCCAGCCGTGTGTGCCAGGTGTGTGTTCGATTGTTCTGTACCTTGACATCGCTCGTTGTTGTCTATTCTAGGGACAACAACGTTCGAAAGGGGGGAATTTGTAGCGTCTGGACCACTCCAACACACAATATATATTTTGTTAGCTAGATTTCACAAATACTTTGTAACACCCCAGGACGCCGAACAAGACCCTGGTTTCATGGTAACCCGATACATTTACAACCTTGTGGAATGCGAGCCTGCTCTCATTATGTTTTCTTCAGAAACAAGGGGTACAAATGCACAGGAGAAATGGACTGTTCTCTAATTAATTCATAGGAAAACCTTCTTTGAATGAACCCCCATTTTCTTCAGGCCATTGTGTATATTATTTCTGTGTTGTATTTAATCTGTTGTATTTTAGACTATTTTTATTCATGCTTACGATTAACCACTCATTCATATAACCTTACATTTAGCTTGTTTAGTATCTATGAATTCGTCTTCGGATGATCTAACTGAGAGTGCATATTACATGCTGATACCTCTGCAACATATGGATGTTCTAAGAATCATTACTAATTTCTGCATCAACACTCAAGTGAATTACATATGCAAAATACCATGCTTACAGACAAAGTGCCATAAAAACGCAGAACTCCCACTTGTGATTCCGGACTTCCCCATTGGGCAAGTCCATCTTGAGAGGCGTGAATCTCTGCTGGCTTTAAAAGGCCACACTCCATGTGAACCCCCAGTCGGTGGTTCGGTCAGAAGCAAAGATAAAGATGTGAGAAAAACGCTTCAGGATACAAAAGCATCTGTGCCAGGCCTTTCTTCAGCCTAGTCCTTTCCATTCATCAAGTAACACTGACTCAAACTGGTTCTTCTCATCGACCCGAATTCAGCAAAGATCTACGGGAAGCTTTAAGATTTGCATCAGGAATCTCTTTCAGACCGCCGAGACTCGCTAAGTATCAAACTTAGTCGATTTAATTGATATATTAAGTATCAGTTACTCCTTTTTACAAGGTTTGTTTGAACTATGAATCTGACGTTTTCCCTCAGGTTTTTGATCTGTTGAATATACATGCAAAGTTTTCCATAAAATCCATTCTTTATGCCTTTTTCTATGCTGAGTTAAACTTTAACCCTTTCCTATACCACTGTATGTGTGTGTGTGTGTGTGTGTATATGTGTATGTTAGATCAGTTTATGTGTTTATGTAGTATGTTTGACTAGTTTAAGTGTTTATGTAGTTAGTAAAGTCTTACTTGTACCACACTTGAGGTTGTTAATTGTTTGCTCATAATCACAGTCCCTAATCATGCATATTTTTGCTACATGCTCTGTGTAGTATTTTACAGTAAGAAAGTTATTTCCCTTAAGTAGGAAATTAACGTTCTTAGAATTGACTAGACGGTTGACCCTGAGTGGTCAGCTTAATATCTACAGTGGATCTAAAATATTCATAATTAACTATAACTTATTATGGTTAATTATTCATATTTCCCCACAATTGATCCGCTACACTGCACAGAAAGCCAGCAGCAAAAGCACGGTTCATTCTTTGTTTTTGCCTGTGAGAACCGACTACGGCACCTAACAGATTCCTCTAATATTGTACTTTACTGTGACATGGAGTCAACTGATGTATTTGTCAAAGCATGGCATGGAAAATCGATCATTGCACACATGAATTATAAAAGCAGAAGTATGGAACCACAATGTTTATTACTTAAAAAGGAAACCAGAGTGAGCACTGCAGAAGTGATTGTATATTGTGCCTTAACAATTCTAGATTTCCTTTAGCTCTGACGCCTGAGGCGTTCAACATGATTCTCAATTTTGCCACTTTCAAGCAATTTCCAAACACATTAAAAACATAGACCAGGTGTTAAATGGCACCTCCTACAAACACAACTGTCAGTGTTATTATTCTGTCTGGAAGAGGGCGTTATTTACTTGAAAGAAGCTCTGTGCATCAGGTAATTATCTAGATTCAATCATTAATTACAATTTTAGATGTCAGGGCCTCTATGATTCGGCTTAACAAGCAATGTGATTGCTACAATAACTAGAGAAATTTAAAGTTGTGAGGTGAATCTCACGGTGACAACACTTTGCCTATAAACATGCTAACAAAAATTAAACCTTCCAATCTTATATGAATATGCAAGGCAGGAGAATAGCTGCCATACTTAGTGTTATGATTTCTTCCATTAATCTATTTATGAGTGGACCATCATGTTAATTTATAACAATAAAGCCTATGCAGCCTCTAAAATGCTGCCTACGTAAGCAGCTCACTAAGTTTTGGAACAAATTATTTATGATATCATATGATCCATTTACATTTAGTTGAGGCAATGCCGTTATTAATCAGGTCTTAGGACACACTTTGCTCCGAGACGCACCTAAAAGCTGCTGACCTCAGGGTGTTTTCATTATGCTTCAGTTGCAGCTTTGTCTCTACATTTACACTAACAGTAACACCTACATATTTCACTTTAATCATTCAGTCACCTGCATCACCCCACTACATAATATCCATTATCACCTCACTTCTGGCCATAATCTGATTATGCCAATGCAAACACTGTCACCAAGTCTGATCTTTTATGCATATGACCTCTGCTTAGCAGGTTGACACCCCCCCTCTGCGTGAGCTCTCATTTAGAGGCTGTATGTTATTTAAAGTTGTTGAGGGGCAGAGCACTGGAGTTCTGAACTGGCATCTGTCAGAAGAAAAAGACTCCCTAAGGTGAGTCGGTGCTCTGTGTTACACCTATTTGCGCCGTTTTCTCATCAGGCCATTAGCATCCTCATTAGCATTAGGCAAGCCTGGCTCTTTGTTCTTTTAATCACATTTTAACTTTGCACTAGAGGAGCAAAGTCCCGCCTATGTTCATAGTTGCAAAGACATGTGTTTGGAAACCAGTAATCTGAATGCTTGGCTTCCAGAAGCAGTGTTCAGATCAGAGAAATGCTCACAGTCCTTGCTAGTATAGTAATTATTGTAAGGGGAGAGATCCAAAAACTTGTGCCCTTTTTCTGCTGGCAAACAAGATACAGAGATGGACTGCTGTAAACATTGAGAGAGTCCACAAGATGCAGTCATCTTTGATTGTGAGCATGAGAGAGAGAGAGGGGGAAAACAGAGTGAAAAGTGGTATTAAATTAATTTAAATGATCTTCCCTACCAGCCAAAGACAAATTTTCACACTAGGTGTGGGCGGTATGACCAAAATCTTTCATCACAGTATGAGTAATTTTATATCATGATAACGATACATATCACAATATAGTTATTTTTACTAAGAAATACCCCAAATTCTCATATACTACCTTTGATGTGTGGGTCAGTAGAATTTATTTATGTTTTGAAAGAAGTCTTAGCACCAAGGCTGTATTTCTTACTAACAAGACAAAAATAAATGTCAAATATTATACAATTTAAACGGTTTTCAGTTGTTATTTATTTTATGTAAGTTTATGGAAACATTATTATGTTATTATTATTATGAACAATGCTAAAAACATTTTGAGCAGCTACATTTATCTTTGAAAACCATACTGTTTCTGGATCATGTGAAAATACAGCATTTTTTATTTTTATTTATTTTAGAATTTTTTGTACGGTCCCTTTTGTGTTTCAAGTACCAGCCTTAAAGAACCCTTACACACCAAATGCTTTCTTTTTTTTTACTTATTCTCACAAAAAATATAATTAAAAATTGTGTGTTCGCCTAAAATTTTGTATAGCCCTTAAAAAACCCATATTGTTTGACTACTAACGTTGCATATTCACAGACCACTCATTTCTTCATGCCATTGACCATTTTGTTTATCCAAGCAAGACATTTTGACAAACACAACAGACTGCAACAAATTGGTCAAGTTCTATGAATGCTAGGATTTCTGGCAGCAATACTAGAAGTCAACAGTTTTCACACTGCAATCACCCATCTCCCTCAAACTCAAATTTCTGAGCTTTGACTCATTTTTATTACGACGACTAGCTTCAGGCCGGGATCAGCAACCTCGGCGATGACATCATCTCTGTTTGTTTGTTTATTCTGAACTTTTCAACCCCAAACATCTGAAAAGCTTAAATGTGTTGATTCTGCTCATTACGTGACGTCCCTTGTGGCTTAATTGTGGTTTATTTATTTCTAGCAGGGAATTAAGCGATGATGTCAGAGCGGACGCGGTAGTGGTTGCAGGCGGTTTGTTGACATTAAAGCAATGTTTCTGGCTGATCAAATATTTATGCCTATAGAAGAGTCATTTGTTGAAAGTATTACATGAATGAGCTTAATTTCAAATTGACAAATTCAATGGGAATTTAACTTAAAATCTTTGTTTCTCCCCTCAAAAACATTAGCAGCTCAAGCTTTAAGAGATTTCAGTTTTCCAGAAGGTAACGATTCTTACTGTAGAGGAAAATTACTACAGTCAACATGTCATAAAGGTTTCAAAAATCCTTCTGCCATTTATGACTAAGAAACATTTGTGTTTCAACATTTCATGGCTAGTGGATGCACATCAGCGAAGAGGCGGCCGCCTCACAAAGACTGTGTGTCCAATCAGTGATGTCCTTGCTACGTGTGACAACAATGGATTCTGCCGCTGTGACTCAGCCAGACCCCCAGGAGACATTCCCCGAGCCAGATCTCGCTCACACACACACACACACACACACCACCCACTGTGGAGAAATCTACATGACACAACAACTGAGAGTGCTGGATCAAAGGTTATGAATATCACACCCCCAACTCCACGCTTCATAAAAAAACACATCTGACTGGATCTCGTAATTAGTATGCTCAAACTAAATGTCTATCGCTCTTTAGTTACACCCGAGTTTTCCTTGAAAGTCCCCTCGCTCTGTCTCATTTCTGTGATCACCTGGACAGACTTAGGTAAGGAGACGGGGGAAATTATCACAAGGCCAGACTGCTGCCTTCGTTGTGGGAGGACCACAGCTTGGCCGAACTAGGAGCTGCCCCCTGCTGAAGCCAAACCTGCTCCTGAAGGCCATGATGAAAAGAAGAACCCACTGCTTGTGACTTTTGGCGTCTCAGCATTTCACTGCTTTTCCTTCTCTGGGCAAGGTGCACTTCAGATTTTGCTGTTTACATTTTGCAGGCTCTTTCATCTCGGCGCACTTTTTGTTTGCACTTTAAAAACACCTTGAGCCTTGTAGACCTCAAGATAATGTAAACCAATATTATTCATATTAATTTTAACCTCACCACCCAAACTACTACAAACATATCATAATAACATATTCGGTTGTTGGATTATTACTATCATTATTATTATTATTATTTACTGTCATCATTATTTACATGAAATATTATTATTAATATTTTTATATTCTTATTATTAGTAGTATAGTTTTTTGTTGTTGTTTATAGTAAATATCATTCTTAGACTAATGACAATAATCAGATTACTTTATTTGAAGGTTTCAGAGCTTCGTAGGTTCCAGAGATTGTTCTTTACAATAACATAAATTATTACTTATTATTATTAAATATAATAATAACATTTGATGGAATAAATTTTACAAGTATTATTAAGTATAATTTAATTGTATTATATTTAACCATATAAAAATAGATTATAATATACACATCATAATATAAATCGTAAGAGTAGCAGTAGAAGTGCATTAATAGAGATGTTCAGTTTAGTCTTAAACCCGATAGACAATTAGGATATTCTCTAATTACCGAGTTCCCTCAGGGACTGCTATTGGGTTTTAAGAAATACGGTTTTAATTTACAAGTAAAATATCTGTGATATACTGTACGTGACTTGAAGAGATGTTCACGTTTAGTTCTACAACATGAATTACACATTTACAAATGGTTGTTTACATGTTTAGTGAATCAAACTTGCATCCTTATGGTACTAATTAATCAAAAATAGCTAGAAGTTTGCTGGGAACTTCAGACGAATGCACTTTCTGGTTTGACCTACAGATCAACATCATGGCAGTCCAGCTCTATAGCAAACATGCCTGTCCATGGAAGTCGCCAGGAAGGGTCTACTTGTAGGTTACAACAGATTTGCTAAGTCTTACTGAAGTCTTAAAGTCATATTTTAAATAAATAAAAAGTTATTCATTTCTTTACGTGAAACTTTTAATGAGGAAAAAAATGACTGAGTGCACCTCTAAAGAAAAGACGAACAAAATATGATTTAGAGAAAGCGTACAAGGAAACTGAATGGGTCTTATGAACAATTAGATTTTTTTCCCTCCTAGACGACCTTGCTGATAGTATAACTAAAACAGATCAAACCGCAATAAAGACTTGGTCATTTTGTTCCTCACAAAATGGGGGGGAAAAAATGATACGGTTGAGGATTTCAGTTTCCTTTCATTTAAACTGTAACTCTCTCTGTATGAAAGCTGTATAAGAGAAAACCAATCATAAACCTTTACACTGTTTTTGGCAGCACTGCTAAGATGGACTGAGCTCTTTTTTAGAGTCTTGCTATAGCTTCATCTTTCTGCCTCCCTTCACAGAGCAAAACACTTCCTTCTGCCTCTCTTCAGAGCCGTAAAATGGGCTGGCGCTGCGTCGCTGAGCGAGAAAAACATAACACGAACTGCTGTGCATCAGTCTCACTGACGGCTGATGCGTTTTCCACACCAACAGCCCAGATTTCGCCTTGGGATAATATATCTTGTCACTTAGTCAGGGTGTAGGATTATAGCCCATCAAACAGTGCATCCTCAACTCTAGCTGAGCTGACTCACAGCAGAAAACAGGCCTCCCAGCCACTGTCCATTAAAGACATCTATACTAGCTGACACCTCCCCACCATAATGACATAATGCCATTTCTCTCCCGTCTTCCGAATGATGAATTTGACAAATATTAGAAAAAGCCAACTACTTTACTTCTTTTGAGTTTCATTATTTTCAATGCTGGGTGAATTATTAGACGCTAAGAGCAACAAAAAGGATAGTTCACCCAAAAATGAAAGTTTGCGATTATTTACTCATCCTCGTGTTGTTCCAAAGCAGTATGCCCTTTATGGAGCACATTCTTTTTCCATACAACAATAGTTCACAGTGATTATGGCAGGCAGAGCTCCAGTAAATAAAAGAAAAATCCATGACTGGTGAGCTATATTCTTCAGAAGCTTTGTGTAAGGAACAGACTGAAATTTAAGTCATTATTCACACGTTCAGATTCGTGTCATACCCAAATGTGATGCATCTAAATATACTACTGTTCAAAAAAGTTTGGAGTTGGGAAGATTTTATGTTTTCAAGAAGGAAATCTGTTATACTCCCTGCATTTATTTAATAAAAAATACAGAAAAAAACTGTAATTTGAAATATTATTGCAATTTAAAATAACTGTTTTCTATAGTAAAAAAAAATCGTGATCCTTCATGAATAGAAATTTTAAAAGTACAGCATTGTTTTGAAAAGTAAAGACAATCTATAAATTTACACTTTTGATTAATGTAATATATCAAAATAAATAAATACAAATATGTCTTACTGACTCTACACTTTTAAACTGTACTGTATGTAGTATGAGATTTGAGAGACGCAGTGAAGGGAACATTTCCCAGTAAAAAAATTTAGTACCTTTCTTACACAAAGCTATCATACAGCTTTGTCCTTTTGGTTTAAAAACACCATGCCCTGTTGTTTATTAACAAAAAAAAAAAAAAAAAAAAAACTGTGCCAAAAACTACAAGATAGTTTAAGCATAGGGCTAAGTAAATAAACAGAATTGATTTTTTTTTGTGAGCTATCCCTTTAAATGCACTGTTAATACATCATACCATGCAACAAATAATTACTAATAAAATTAGCTAGCCCAGCATGAATAGCAATAGCCCGGCTGACAATGAAAAAGCCTAGAATCAAGCACAAATTGTGAGATCTTTAACATAATGAGAACAGAACAGTCCTGGGGTGCCATAAATTTAGAAAATAAATACAGAACTTCCTCAAATGTAGCAATAACCAAAGAAAAAAAAAAGGTAGCTTGCAGGGCTACTCGGTAAGAAATCTCATTCAAAACTGTGTCAGAGATATCAAGACAAGGTCATTCAATCACTACCTGCTGACAAGGCGAATATACACTTTCTAGAAGCAGCACGGCTTTTATGAGGCATTCGCTAGCTCAAATATACTATAAAATTTCATATAACAGTGTAGGTTTGGGAAAGTACTTCTCATAACCTTTCAGCAATATAAGGTAATATTTGGCACAGCGGTGTTGCATTTAAACATCAAACCTTCTACTTATACAGAAAACAAATACAGGACTTGTTACAAGTAGTTGAAATGTAGTAGTTTGGGTACATTCTGTAATAATTTCAAAATAAACCCGCTCTATTTTGGGGCATGCTCTAAAAGCTGTACAAATAATTATAAAGGTCAGGAAATGTATTCAATTTTCTAGGCTAATTTCCATGCTAATATAATTTGCTCTGTGTCCACATGGGATTCATCCGGCTCTGAAATTACTCTGCTGTCATTACGCATGAGGATGAAACTGCCAGTCAGAGTAGACAGTTTGAGAGAACGTAATCAAATCATACAAACTGTCAGCGCAGTCAATGCCCATGTCAATACATCAGAGAAAGTTTGATAGTTTAGGGAACAAGATGCAAAGCAGTGGATGAAGTAGGACTCGCTTCCACTGAGAACACAACTGTATAAACTAGTTTATTCTCACATCAACATTGTCATGACTGTATTTCTTGGCATGCTAGTTAGCGATCGCTGTAGTTTATTTGGTACTCTGCAATTTCATTTCATCAAAATGCTTCAAATCTGGCTAAAGCTGTGCTTCTGTTTAACATGCATTGTAGGACAATCCCTCAACTGAGTACTGATGCTCCAAAATGAAAATTCTCAGAATAGCACAATATACTTATACCACACATACAGAGAGGCTGCAAATCTCTGTAAACAAAATCTTCTTTCCATCAATATATCATCCATCATTTTTTACATGATGGATGATGATGGATCATTTGACATGCTGGCTGATTTTTGTACGTGTCAAAAATTCTGCTACTAAATGTTTGTTTCTTTTCAAACTTTCAGCCAAAATGTATAGTTTTATACATTAAATGTTATTTTAAATGTTATTAAAATGTTTATTTATAAACATGTAATAGCTTTTCCTTGCATATATGTGTAACATGTCATAAACTGAAGCACAGATGACTTGAATGAAATTCATTCTTCTGTGGAACATAAAAGATGATATTTGGTGTATGGACCAAAAAATAGGAATACGATTTAGAAATTATCATCTTTTTTGTTTCACAAAAGAAAAAGTAATTGACGTTTGAAACAACAGGAGAGTAAGTAAAGGATGAAAGAATGCTCATTTGTGGTTGAACTTTCCCTCTAAGGAACTATAAACAGTAAGCACTGAAATATTTTCATAGAAGAGCTGACTTAGAACAAATATGAATTTAATAATATCTCTGCACTGCAGTGCTGACTAATTTTTGAAGATTTTAAATTGTTTTGAATTCTTTTTGAAAGAATTATCATATGCCCACCAAGACTGCATTCATTCGATCGAAAATACAATAAAAACAGTAATATTGTGAAATGTTATTACAATTTTAAATAATTGTTTTCTGTTTTAATATCCTTTAAAATATAATTTTTTTTGTGATGCAAAGCTGAATTTTCAGTAGCCATTATTTCAGTCTTCACTGTCACATGATCCTTCAGAAATCATTTATATTTACATTTAGTCATTTAGCAGATGCTTTTATCCAAAGTGACTTACACATGAGGACAATGGAAGCAATCAAAATCAACAAAGAGCAATAATATACAAGTGCTACAACAAGTCTCCGTTAGCTTAATGCAGTACACATAGCAAGTTTTTTTAAAATCATATAATAAATAAAAGGAAAACAGATAGAATAGAAAAAGAATAGAAGACATGCAAATGTGTATTAGGCCTTTTTTTTGCTTTTTGTTAATCTTATAATAAATAAAAGAAAACAAATAGATAGAATACAAAATAATGAGACGCTATGTTTTTAAGAATATAATTAGAATAGAGAGTGCTAGAGTTAGATGGTCAAATAAAGGTGGAAGAGATGTGTTTTTAGCTGATTCATGAGGATGGCTAAGGACTCAGCTGCTCGGAATGAGTTGGGCAGGTCATTATTCCACCAGGAGGGAACAGTTAATTAAAAAAAGTCAGTGAAAGTGATTTTGTGACTCTTTGTGATGGCACAATAAAGCGACGTCACAGTTCAGAACGAAGCTCTAGAGTGGCACATAACTCTGAATAATGATTTAGGTAAAGGTGCAGAGAGCACGTGTTTTGTATGCAAAAACTAATTCCTTGAATTTATGTCTGAGCGCTATTGGTACCCTGCAAAATTTGATAAACAGAGGTGTGACCTGGGTTCTTTCGGCTCATTTAAATGAATCTTGCTGCCCGTGGTTTCTGGGATTAATTTAAAGGTTTTAGAGTAGAACTGGTTGTAAGACCTGAATCAAAATTAGAATATTCTATCGCTGGCCTTGGTGCTCAGAAACATTTCTTATTATCAATGTTTAAAAAAGTTGTGCTGCTTAATATTTCTGTGGAAACAGTGATACTTTTTTTGATGAATATAAAGTTTAAAAGAATAGCATTTATTTGAAATATATATTTTGCAACATTGTGAATTCCTTTACTGTCACTTTTGATGAATGTAATGCATCCTTGCTGAATAAAAGTACTAATTTCTTAAAAAAAATAACAAAATAATAATAATAATACAAATAATTCATTACATTTATATACGCTTTTCTAAGCACTCCGCGCTTCTACATTCATTGGTGTGATGAGGGATCATCCTCGGTGAAACCAGCTCACCACCATTGTCCAACACGGAACATGTCGTGCGTGGCTAATCCACAGGGTTCCTTGTAGTGCCGGTTAAAATATTGGCAGAAAAGTAACTTTAACTACAAAAACTTAAAACTTTAACTAAAAGTAACTACAAGTCTGATTGGACCAGCAAGAAAAAAATCCTTATTGTTGAGCTCTGCAAATCAGTTCATGTTCATGAAACAATTGGATGATCATTTTGTGGTTTGTAACAAGGTAAACACCATTACTGAATCATTAAAGTGGGCATGTAACATTATCCCCCCTGTCGAACCATTAACATTCACAGTGCATCTGTGAAATTGAGAATAGAAGCTGCAGTGAGGAAAAGACACCTGAGGGGGGGCTCCTTGGGATCTCTTCCAGGGGTCCGGACGGTGGAGGCCTCCAGGGGTGAAGGCAGCAGGTTGAGGCATGATGCAAGGGATTGACTGGATTCCTCTCGTGAGGCTGTAATAGCAAATTAAGAAAAAAAAGGCTTCTGGGTGAAAATAAGGGATTTATTTATATTTTTAAGACATTTTTGTACAACAAACAAAATTTTGTACTTTGTTGGGTCGCCACTTGTCCAATGTGTAATCTGGGTCCTGAAGCAAAACCAGCTGAGAACCACTGATCTAGAGGAAGTTCATGCCAAAATTACTTCATGCACAGGCGCTGCAATATTTACTTCTCTTGCAAAAAAAACTGCTTTAGTAAATATCAGCAATGACATTCGCAGTGTTTATCTGTCTAGAGGCTTTGCCTGTGGTACATGTTAACGTGTAGCGTCACATGTGCTGATGTAACTCCTCCCGAAATATCAGAACATTTGGAAAATTAAGATGACGACATGACTAATTCATCATTGTATGCGTGCATAACTTTATGGTGTAATATTTTACAAGGTATTAAATTCAGAAGATTTGCCCAAGTCTTCTTCAGCTAAAGCTGAAATGAGGGTAAGGTCTCATCTTTTTATATCTTTGGGAAAAATCATTTTTTCAAGCGATGCAGCTATCATAAGAATGTGTAATTACTATAACAAGATGTTCAGAGATTTAACAGCATGAATATGAATGAGAGATAAATGCCATAATATATGTTTGAGAGTCTGAAGCAAAAAGAAGAGAGCAACTGGAGTCTGGTAAAAACATACCATGGCGAGGTCGCTGGTCATCAGAGAGGTCGAGATCCAGCATCAGGTCATCCTCATCCAACTCAGATGAGCCAAGGTTATTCAAAACATCCTGGAAAAGAGAGGAAAAAAATATCATGCCAAAATAAAACATTTTTACTAAGGAGAGCTCCGTGAGTATGGTCCATTTTATTACATGCCATAATTCACCAACAAATGGGGTTATGTAGTTGCACATAATTAATGAACTTATAATTAAAGAATATTAGTAAACATACATTTAATATATGTATTATTTCCAGTTCTTACTGCAAAAGAATTACATATTTTTATAAATTTAGATTGAATCTAAAATATGAATGCATTGTTTGTTAATATTTTTAAAGTACATAATTTGGTAAAAAAATATAAATATTTTAATGTAGCACACACACACATATACACATACTATCATTGTGCCATTTGTTTGTGGTGAAGCCAGTAAAAACTGTAAAAATGAGGACAAGCCAACCTTGGAATGACCAGGCCAATAGGGGGGAAAAAATCCAACAATCCAACAGCCTTACTGTTGAGACCTGGTATCCATATCCAAGTCATATTTTAGTAGTTATGACATATTTAGAATCCAATTTAATGTTTCTACTTTGCAGTTAGAAGTGACTAATGACTTTCTTAAATTAAGCTCAAACCTCCAGCTGCGTGTCATGGACTCTTTGTTAAAGCAAGATGACAAAAGAGGATTTAATTTGATTTAAAGACGCCTCTACAGCAACCTTTCCACACATCAGCGCAAAAAAATTCCACTGTGCACTCAAGAAGCAGAAAACCTGTATATCGCTCAACCCAAAATGGGCTTCTGGGTGATGCTTTTCAAAGTGTCACACTGCCATCTTGTGCCCAGCATGAAAAAACCACCTTGGGATTGAAAGCTAAAGGTAAGAAAAATAACACTAAAACAGGGTTGTTTATTATAACACACAAGCCGGACTCAGCAAAGCTCTATATGGAGTATTTCAAGCTAATCTTATTTAAAAGTGCATGTAAAAGGCAAAAAGGCAAAAGAGCAGCTATTATGTCCTATTAAAGTGGAAAAGCGCAGCTCTGTGGCTAATTAAGCAGGACAGAGCAAAGTAGTGGATAGTGCATCAGAACAGAAAAGTGCCTTAACTTTGACTTTGCTAGAAATTAAAGGGTCGCTGGGCCCCTAATTAAGACTCTCAGGAAATGAAACGGCCTGGCCTTTACCTCTGTGAATTATTACGATGCCAAATGACAAAATGAACATAATGCATCACTACTGTTGTAATCTCTGTAAGAACGTAATATTGATGAAGTGAATGGCCTTATTCAGTGACCTTTTCAGACAGCTTATTTAGATATATTAAAGAAGAACAGTGTCATGGTTCATAAATGTCCTTGTGAACATAAACGACCGAACACAGGTTGTTTATGTGCGTATGCATGCAAACCACCTCAATCAACAAGGTCGCTAATCACAGATATTGACAACAGACGCACAAAGGACAAAAACGGCTAATAATCTTTTTTTTCTTCAACCGTTTATTTCTGAGGGATTGAGGAGGTGACAGAGAGCTGACATTTGGTGTGACTCACTCTCCATCTCCAGATGTTCAGATTTTTCTGATCTTTTCATGTCAGTGTCAGGAAAAAACATGCTTTACTTATTAACCGAAATATCCTGCGGCCCTTGACAAAAAGGCCAAAACAGTTCAATGGCAATGTAAACAACTTTTCTTCCCTTCGCATTTCAGAAATCATAAAAAAAATATCCCTGTGAGAAAATAAACACTGAAACACTATTTGAGGAGGCAATCTAACAGGTTTCACATTAGCAGGTCAGGCAAGGATACATCCTCAGACACATTCAGAATCAGAAATCAGTATTGCTACCAGAAATTCTTATGAGGAGTCTGAAAACATTTGCACAAATATATCCCAGGGATTAGGAAATGACCTGAACTGAACTCAGGGCGCCCGCACTTAAGATCCATTGCAAGACGTGTTAAGAACACGTGCCTCTTGGTACAGTATTGAGATGCTGAAGTAACTGTAGGGAGAAATGGCAAAAAATTAGACATGATTTAAACGTTCATGGTACCGTCATGAACGAGTGTCGAAGACTAACACGGAAGAGAAGAAATTGTTAAATAAACAAGTTATTTTTGTTTTCTTTGCGGACAAAAAGTATTTTTGTAGCTTCATAAAAAAAGGTTGAACCACTGATGTCACATGGACTATTTTAACACTAGGGCCTTTCGCACCTCTTTAGTTCCAGAACTAAATGTACAGTACTAAAGTACTGGGACGATTTTGCGCGAACTGTTTTCCAGTACCATTTAAAGGGTTGCATTTGCACTGACAGTGTGTACTAAGAAGTGATGTAAACCGGTCGACAGCGTCGTCATTTTTGTGTGGCGTTCAACAACAGAAACAAAGAATAACAACATTAATAACAGGAGGATGGAGGATGCTGTGATTGGAGCTGTGTTTTTGTTGTGTCTTGCGGCTTTCACAATAATGGACATGGAAAGTCGACGTATACGTTAAGCGATTGAAAGAACGGAAAGGAAAACTAAGAATCTCCAACGACAACTGGCAGTGCTACATTTGCTACAAGTGCCTGCACTTCAGCGTCCGTCCATCTATCGCTTTTCTCCATACTTGCGAAATAAGTTGAAACCATGTTTACAGTATGTTTACACAGCGTTTTTAAATCATGGCGGGTGAGGGCGTTTTAATACGTGTTTGGCCAATCAATGTCTACTTGCGTTACGATTAGTACCAGTTGTGCTGGTTAGACCCTGCTCCGGAGTAGGAGCTAATTTGGTTCTCGAAAAAGGCAGTCCGGTACTAAAAATCGCACCCAGTTCCGGCGGTGCGAAAAACGCCAAAAAGTGGGTAGTTCCACAATTAGTTCTGGTACTATGAAAAGGTTCCCGTGGTGCGAAAGGCCCTAATGTGCTTTCTACAGTTGGGCCTTGATCGCGGTAGTTATGTTGCTGTCTATGGAGGGTTAGAAAGCTCTTGGAGTTCATCAAAAATCTCTTAATTCGTTTTACGAAGAGGAATGAAGGTCTTACAGGTTTAGAACAACATGAGGTTGAGTAAATAATCACAGAAGTTTCATTTTTGGGTGAACTGACCCTTTAAGTCAGAAGTGATTATTTTTAGTTGGTGCCGGTCATTGGTGTTATATCAATACTATTGCAGAGACAACCTCAATTAAACAAATGTCATCGAATTTCAAGTCTAGGCCACAACGTATTGAGCAAAATAAGGCCTGATTCAATAAGGCAGCTTTTTCTTAAGTGAAACTCAGGCCCTTCAGGCACATTCAGCAAACCAGCACTGGCTGCTGCCAAATGTTTCATTCATCAGCAAGACCAAAGTCTCCTGCTCTACAAAATAAAGGTTGATTGCAAGCTAAAAACAATTAGGCTGTATCAAACAAGAGCCATCTTGATGCAAATGAAGCTGCAAAAGGCAAAGCCAAATTACCGAACAACACTTATGTGATTTACAAGTGTGTTGGCCAAAGATTACAGAAATGGGAAACTACTGTAGTTCCTCAAATGTTAATGTTTGAAGAACACAGAGAGCAATAACTGGCATGCTTCCCTTGAGAGCAGTGAGCATAACCACAATTTCTCACTGTGACAATGGAATACTTCCCTTTTCCTGCCTGTCTTTGTGTTTACATAAAAAGTTATGCGAGTCAGCCCCGTAAAAGGTATGTTAATGAGCATTTACATTCTTTGGTGATTACAGCGTCAGATTAGAAAAATCTACAAAACCGACTTTAAAACAGAACACGCACACAAAAATTATTTCTTTTTTTAAGAGGGCTTAAACTAAAAATGAGAAGGTAGCAACTGGCTTTCAAAATGGAGCATTCAGAAAACAAATGATTTTCTTTTAAATAAATAAATATCATTGTTATTCATGCTTAAGTTCATTTCGAAAATGACTCCCGCTTCAGTGAGCAAGTCAGTTAGAAGACCAATTCATACAAACAACTTGTGAGTTTAGGACATGTTTGAGACTGATTCATTAAGAGCCGACTCATTCATTCGCAAATCGGACATCACAGATAACAATGTTCATTGTTCCATGCAGCTTGCACAACGCAAAATGCTGCCCTTTTTCTGAACTTGACGGCCCCGGAGAAGAGGATTTTCCTTCAACAAATCCGTTTCATCCGTCAATTAAAACGTAGGCTTACATATCCATTTATCTTTATCTGGCACAGCTTAGGATACAAGAATCTGGATCCTCAAATTCACCCAAAACATACAACACGTTTCCTAAGACTTCCGATTTCTGTTCTACACAGTTGACAACCCTGATCTACGACACTGCCGTTCGATGTACCTCATCCAGAACACCGCCACAGCGATAATGTAAATGGAAAGGCCAGGTCAGCCCAGCCAGAGTAAAGGTAACCCTCACTCACAAATTTTGCACGGCACATGACTTGATGACAAATTAGCAGTGGCACTTCAGCAAGCATTAAAGAACACTAACACGGATGTGCGTTTTCCTCTGCTACGCTGGCAAAACAGAGCAATACAATTGTGCTCACAAGGTGTGCAGGTACTCACAAACTACATTATTGAGAAACAACAAAGCCTTTATAACTTTGTAGGAACTAGCCAAAAGTATGACCCATTGTTTTTTCCTACTAATTGAAAGAATGTTTTCCTGTAAGGGTTTTGTCTAAAATCTCACTCAAGCTGAATTCTTTATCTATCACCAATGAATGGCACAAGGTAAAAATAGTCAGCGATAACTTTCTTGAACCATTCAAAAGTTTGGGGTCAGTAAGTTTTTGTTGTTTTTTTCTGGAAAGAAATTAGTTTTATTCAGCAAGAACGCATTACATGATACAAAAGTGACATTTATTTATAATGTTACAAAATAATTATATTTCAAATAAATGCTGTTCTTTTGAACTTTCTATTCATCAAAGAATCCTGTATTACGGTTTCCCACAAAATATTAAGCAGCACAACTCTTTTCATAATAAAAGGACATTTCGCATCACCAAATATAATAATTAGAATGATTTACACACAAAAAGATCATAACGCTGAAGTCTGGACTAATGGCTGATTGAAAATTCAGCTTGCCTCACAGGAATAAATTGCACTTTAAGGTATTTAAATAACCTGGTTTGTGTGTAATATTGTGAAGGCACATTTTTGTGTGGCATAAGAGACTGACCCAAAGCCTTACCAAATTTCTTACCAACCCCAAATATTTGAGTAATAGTGTACAACATTTATTAGTAGTTCACAGTAGTGACAGTAGTGACAGTAGTTCAGCTGTTTTCAAATCAGTGTACATTTTCAAGATACTAGTGAATAGGGATGGGTTAATATGGTTGACTATCCTGTTACACATCTAATAACTACTTATGAGGTTGACTAGTTAATATTTTCAGCACTGGTACATTCAAATAGAGACACAATTTTTAAATAAATGAGTTTTAGCATGTAGAAAGTGTGCAGTAACAAAGTCCCTTTCAAGAAAACTCTGTTCACTAAGCAGCGATATTTGCAACGCCTCCAGCTATTTCGGGCGTCCAAGGCCAAGTCATATCTCCTTGAATGGGGAAATAAAAGTTATTTTTTATGTTCAAATAATATTAGAAAAAGCTTATATTTCAGGCTGGCCTATCCAATGTGCACATGCCATCAGTCCTAAGCACGGGTCTCAGGACAATGACTGTTTCTATGGCAAACAGAGTTTCTAATGGCAGCTGCAGTGATGTGATGACTTTAAACTTGCTCTCTTATTTAGAAGGCGGGACTTAATCCACCATAATAATGCAAATTGCATGTTCTCCCATTCATAGTAATATGAGTGCACTGCCTTTGTATATCTGAAGTCTTTAGTACTACTTTAGCATGCTAACAGTTAGCACTGCACATATATTTGTTCTCATTGAAAACACCACTACAGGAATCAAAGAACTGCTTGTGCTCCACCACCTTGAACAAACTTCAACACAATCACTGTTGGACTTCAAATGGCCTGCTGTGAACAGTGCTCCTGTTATTACCCATAACCCACAGGTCTATTGCGAGGTCTTATGAAAAGATTAAAGGACAATATTTTTCTGGAGTCTGCTTTTAATAAACAGATGGTGGCTTTAAAAAATACTTGCAGTACAAAAAGGCCGTTTTATGTTGTCAACTAGATATTTCACAATCACAGCTTTTCTAATGAAACTGAACTTGTGAACGAGGAATGAGAATCCATGAGACCCAGTGATTAGGTTAAAATGAAGCATCACAAAAGACTTTCACAAAAGGCTTCTCGCACAGTAGCTCAGGACAGTGTGCTCTAGGCAGATTCACAGCAGTGCCACTCTTTTCCATTTCGTAATTATTGATTTAACTGCACTCCACGGCATATTCAATGACTTGGAAATATTCTTATATCTTTCACCTGCTTTGGGATTTTCAAGTACATTTCAGAGTTGATTCGATGGTCCTTTTTCCTTCAGGGCTAAGTTTTACCACAGTACTGACTCACCAGAACCTGGACCTTTCAAGTAAAGGTGTATATATACAATATATTACAAGAATTCTGAAGTCAAACAATAGTTATTTGTGTTCATATCCTTTTGAGTCTTTTTGAAACTTGAAAGCATCAGTCCCCTTTCACTGTAATTGCATCAACACAAGCAACCAGTACATGAATCAAAAATATTTTGTTTGCGTCACTGTTTTATAATTTAGAAACTTTTTGAAATAATTCATATTTCAAATTCGTTTTTATATTTATATTTTTCTCCATAATATCTCTGGCTTGTGCTCCACAGAAATAGAAAGTCATACAGGTTTGGAGTGACATGAGGATGAGCAAATAATGACTAAAATTTTTATAAAATTTCGCAAAACAACATTTGGATTTAATAAAAAAATAATAGGCACTCTACATTCAGGCACTGGAATCTTCTACAGAGGAAAAGTGACCCATGGATACTGGCCCTGCTGACCTGCTGGGTAAAATGGTGCGAGAGGATTTGTCTGTTTAATTAAGCATTGCGATTATATCGCTGGGTGGGAATTTAATCCCTCGGAAAGACACATTGAGAGTCTACATCAATGGTTTTACAAGACAGTCATGCATTTAAATCAAATAGACCAGTTCATCTATGACTGATTTTAGAAAAATGTGAGCTTGAGCAGTGGAATGGCATTATATTTACCAGGCTGCCCAGTTTGGAAGATGGAACTGTTTTTCTCAATGCTGGGATAAAGTGTTGCCCCCGCCGCCCCCCCCCCCCGCCGTGCAGTGAGATCCCTGAGGTTGAGTGAAATTCTGGTTCCTCCGGCACCCTCAGAGGCCGTACCGGCAGACGTCGCTTAAAATCCATGCGCATCACCTCAGGGTACGGGCTCACGCTGCTGCACATGGACACTGGGGGGGTTAGGATACAAACATAGATTAGAGAAACATATCCCTCAAAACAAAGAGCTCTAAACATACTGTTCTGAGTTATTCAGTATATTTCTTTGTTATTTCAGTATAGTTCAATTATAGTTAGTATATATATAATATATTAATATAACACACACACCACAGTCGTTAAAATTTTTTTTTTTTAAGAAGTCTCTTATGCTCATCAAGGCTGCATTTATTTGATCTGAATCACAAAAGCAGTAATATTGTGAAACATTTTAATACACTTTAAAATCCAATTTATTTCTGTGATGCAGCAGAAATTATTCTAATATGTTTTTTTATTATCAATGCTGGACACATTTGGGCTGCTAGGACACCCCTATTGAATTCCATGGTTTTCTGTATCAGGAGATGATAAAAAATTATCTGGTCCTTGGAAAGTCTTACAATTTGGAAATAAAGCCTCAGATGAACAACATCACATGACATATTACACCGTGTCATTATTTATTTAACAAAAATAAAGCCAAGATGGAAAAGCAAAGTCAGGACACCCAATTATTCAGTTGCCAGTAGCTCCACTTTTAGCAGTAATAACTTGAAATAATCATATTCTGTATGACTTCATCAGTCTCTCATAGTTCTGGCGGAATTTTGGCCCTCTCTTCTTTACAATGTTACTCCAGTTACTCAATGTTACTTGAGGTTTGTTGCAGGACTTGAGTCAGGACTGTTGCAACACCTTGATTATTTTCATTTCAGCCGTTCTGTTGTTGATCTACTGCTGTGTTTGGGATCATTGTCCTGTTGCATGATCCAATACTGACCCAACCTTAGCTGTCGGACAGATGGCCTCACATTTGACTCTAGAATTCTTTGGTATACAGAGGAGTTCATGGTCGACTCAATGACTGTGAGGTCCCCTGGTCCTGTGGCTACAAAACAAGCCCAAAATCATCTGCCCTCCACCAGCATGTGTGACTTTTGGTATGTGGTGTTTGTGCTGATATGCTCTTTAGGTTTTCACCAAACGTGCTGCTGTGCATTATGGCCAAACATCTCCACTCTGGTCTCGTCTGTTCAAAGGACATTGTTCTAGAAGTTTTATGGATTGTTCAGATGCAACTTTTCAAACCTAAACCGTGCTGCCATGCTTTCTTAGGTAGAAGCAGCTTTCTTCTGGCAAGCCTTCCAAACATTCTTGTCCCATATTTTTCTAACTGTACTGTCATGAATTTTATAATTTAACATGTTAACTGAGGCCTGTGGAGTCTGCAGTGAAGTTCTTGGGTTGTCTGCCATTTCTCTGAGCGTTACATGGTCTGATCTTGGGGTGAATTTGCTTGGGATATCCACTCCTGGGAGGATTTGTGTCTGTTTTGAATGTCTTCCACTTTGAATAATCTTCCTCACTGTAGAATGATGGACTTCAAATTCTTTGCAAATGGCCGTATTACTCTTCCCAGACTGATGGCAGCAACAACTGTCTCTCTAAGATCAATGCTGATGTCTTACCTCCTTGCCATTGTGTTAACAAACACCTGATGTTTCCAGACCAGCAAACTGCTAAAACTTCTTTTATAGAGGTGCTCACTCTTGCTGATGATCAGTTAATCAGATGTATTTGATTAGAAGAGCCTTGGGACGCTACTTATCCCTCGTATGCCCTTGTTAACAGTAGGTGTCGCCTAACCTATTGTCTGTTGTCATCGGCTTTTCCATTTCGGCTTATTTTGTTTAAATACATAATGAACATTTGTTATATGTGTCACGCTGTGTTTTCATTTTGACGTTTTATTCCTAATTTTAGAGATTTGGCAAGGACCAGATATTTAGGCCTCTTTTATTAAGTTCGAAGATAGAACTAAGGCCGACCGATATATCGTTTAGCCGATATTATCGGCTGGTATGAGCCTGTCGCCGATATATCGGTATCGGCGAATATGCCTCCGATATGAACTTTTTTTTTTACAGAACATAAAACGCATATAAAATGCTTGTAAATGGTGTAATTACATACTTTGTCCAACAGACTGTGCTCCATTGTTAAGCACTTGTACCGCTGACGAAACGCTTTAAAGCTTAAGTCTATGGAAAACCATTGAAACTTTGAACGGCCATGTCTCCGTAAAGGCGCGGCGAATCCACACCAAATATCACTATAGAAACTGGGACCCTTCAGCTAACATGAACCACTCAAAACAAAATCAACACAGCAAACTCAATACTCACTACAACCTACGAGGCCCTCTTTTGAATGCGACCACCCCCGCGTACGAAACAGCCCCACAACGGGGTTTCGGGAATTACAGATGGGTTTAACATAATAAGCGCGGCCGCGCCGACCAATCTACTGATCCCAAGAGGGGCTACCAAGACGGCGCCAACAGAGGGTATCACACACCACATCGAGAGGTTTCCTCGAGCTGAAGGGATCCCCCGAATTTGGTGGAGATCCGCCGGCGCATTTGCGAGATAGTGACACCAGCCAACACTTTCACTTCAGTAAGGAGGTCTCTTGTTCAGGCAGCAGCATTCAAGCGTTGGCTTATTCGACTGTAAGTGCCTTGCGAAGTGGACGTCACATGATATTCCGCCATGATTCCAGTTCCAAGGGAATGTACATGTTACATTCAAAGGGCATTAAAGTGCGCGAGACGTGAATTTAAATTGTTTTCAGAGGTATATCATGTCACACTTCACACTTAGTAAGTTTTGTCTGTGTGTGAAGATGGTAGTTCAAATCCGTGAATGAATGTTCCGAAGGGAAATAAACTTCAACGGAATAAAGTTGAATGGAATTGAATTGAAGTTGAATAAACTTCAACTTTACTGTTCAGTGCACTGATGTCAGACTCATTTGGGATAATAAAGTTTGTTAAATGCCCATCATTACATATCTTTGTCACAGCATTATAAGTGTTTGATCACCACATTTGAGTGATCATTGCAAAAAATGTGTTTATGTATATATATATATTCGGTTTATGTACAGTGGTGTGAAAAATGTTGGCCCCCTTCCTGATTTCTTCTTTTTTTTGCATGTTTGTCACACTTTAATGTTTCAGATCATCAATCTAATTTAAATATTAGTAAAAGATAACAAGATGCAGTTTTTAAATGAAGGTGTTTATTATTAAGGGAAAACAAAATCCAAAACTACATGGCCCTGTGTTAAAAAGTGTTTGCCCCTCCGAACTATAATAACTGGTTGGGCCACCCTTAGCAGCAGCAACTGCAATCAAGCATTTGCGATAACTTGCAATGAGTCTGTTACAGCGCTGTGGAGGAATTTTGGTCCACTCATCTATGCAGAATTGCTGTAATTATGGAGGGTTTTCGAGCATGAACCGCCTTTTTAAGGTCATGCCACAACATCTCAATATGATTCAGGTCAGGACTTTGACTAGGTCACTCCAAAGTCTTTTTTTTTGTTTTTCTTCAGCCATTCAGAGCTGGATTTGCTGTTGTGTTTTGGATCATTGTCCTGCTGCATAACCCATGTGTGCTTGAGCTTGAGGTCACAAACTTATGGCCGGACATTCTCCTTCAGGATTTTTGGGTACCAGCAGAATTCATGGTTCCATTTATCACAGCAAGTCTTCCAGGTCCTGAAGCAGCAAAACAGCCCCAGACCATCACACTACCACCACCATATTTTACTGTTGGTATGATGTTCTTTTTCTGAATGCAGTGTTACTTTTACGCCAGATGTTATGGGACACACACCTTCCAAAAAGTTTAACTTTTGTCTCGTCAGTCCACAGAGGATTTTCCCAAAAGTCTTGGGGATCATCATGATGTTTTCTGGCAAAACTGAGACGAACCTTTATGTTCTTTTTGCTCAGCAGCGGTTTGCGTCTTGGAACTCTGCCATGCAGACCCTTTTTGCCCAGTCTCTTTCTTATGGTGGAGTCATGAACACTGACCTTAATTGAGGCAAGTGAGGCCTGCAGTTTTTTTGGATGTTGTTGTGGGGTCTTTTGTGAACTCTTGGTTGAGTCGTCGCTGTGCTCTTGGGGTAGTTTTGGTCGGCTGGCCACTCCTGGGATGGTTCTCCACTGTTCCATGTTTTTGCTTTTTGTGAATAATGGCTCTCACTGTGGTTTGCTTGAGTCCCAAAGCTTTAGAAATGGTTTATAACCTTTTCCAGACTGATAGAACTCAATTACTTTCTTTCTCATTTGTTTCTGATTTTCTTTGGATCTCTGCATGATGTCTAGCTTTTGAGGATTTTTTGGTCTACTTCACTTTGTCAGGCCGGTCCTATTTAAGAGATTTCTTGATTACAAACAGGTGTGGCAGTAATCAGGCCTTGGTGTGGCTAGAGAAATTGAACTCAGGTGGGATAAACCACAGTTTTAACAGGGGGCAAAACACTTCTATATGTCATAGAGTCGATTCTTTCAAATGGCCCGATTTATTCAGGAATTCGTAAACGTCTCTGTCTGAATCATTGGTTCAAACGCTATTCAGTTTCAACACTCAAACACCGCTGTGTTGCTCGGACATGCACAACAGTTCAGCTGTGGCTTTATAGGTAATATATTCGTTGGAAAATTGAATAAAAACACACAATAATATTGTGTTTAAAATATTACAATAGTTAACTTCCTTATTTACTGAACTGTTTGTATAACATTCTTCTTTGCGGACTCGTGATTCTTCTATGGTTACTTCGTACAAAATCGTCACGAGTCCTGTGATATCTGCTCACTAACGTTGCTGGTAGTGATATGATATGAATATATACCACAACTCAACAGGGGGGCATTTTTTGCACCCATATCTTGAATTTTAGGGCATAACTTGAGTTGTTGCCCACTTGCCCTGCATCATATTTTTCATCGGTCAACTGTATGAAATAAGATGACATATGCCAGGGGTAGGCAAGTTCGGTCCTAGAGAGCCGCAGTCCTGCAGAGTTCAGCTCGAACCCTGAAAAAAAAAACTCACCTGCCTATAGCCTTGGTAATCCTGAAGACATTGATTAGCTTGTTCCGGTGTGTTTGATTAGGGTTGGAGCTGAACTCTTCAGGACTGTGGCTCTCCAGGACCGACACTGGCCACCCCTGTACTAGGCCTAGAGGTCTGGGGCGGGGCCAGTTTGCGTTAAAATATTTTAATCGCGATATTTTTTCATAACTAAGTTAGTTTACGCGTTAAACTGACAGCCCTAATAATATATATAAAATACTTATATATTTACAAATATGATCATAAATACATATTTAACATCAGTATCTAAAAAACAATATCCGTACAATATTTACTAAAATTTAGTAATTAATCAATATTCAGCATGTACAAACATGCCAGTCTGAATGGTAGTGTACATAAGACCTATAACATATCCCAGATATACACTTTATCTATACAAGGTTATGGAAAATACACATGAATGCCTTTAAAGGGGCCATATGATGCGATTTCAATTATTCCTTTCTCTTTGGAGTGTTACAAGCTCTTGGTGCATAAAGAAGATCTGTTAGTGGGAAAGAGACTAAAGTCTCAAATCCAAAGAGATATTCTTTATAAAAGTTCAGAGTCACCCACACCTACCTAAACGGCTCGTTCTAACATACCTACGTCGCTCTGTGTGAAGATTTGGCATAATGCCCGCCCAAGAGTGGTCACGCAAAGAAGAATGCGTTAACGTTATTCTCGCTGTAGTATTGTTGCCGCCGCCATATCCTGAAGACACTGTGTGCTTCATTGTGAAAGCGAAACTACTATCCGTGCTGGTCGCTGAGGGAATACAACAATATGGTGAGGGGCGTAACATTTCCGTCTCACGCTTGAGGTATTCGGCCAATCACAACGCACTGGATAGCTGGTCAATCACAGCACACCTTGCTTTTTCAGGCCGATGAGCTTTGTAAAAATCGACGCGTTTCAGAAAGGCGGGGCATAGAGGAGAAACAATAATGTACAGTATTTGGAAAATAATGTGTTTTTTTACTTTAAACCGCATAAACACATTTCATTACACAAAATACACAAAATAATGTTCTTTTTAGTAGCATCATATGACCCCTTTAAACTGCAACTGTGAATTGCACTTCTATGGAAAACAATATTCAAATGCAGTAGAAAAAAATAAATATGGAAACCACCTTATCAAGTTTCCTCCCTTTAACATTTCTACAGTATCTTGCTGTATACAGAGACAGATCTCAATGGACTTTAAATTAGGCTGTAGGTCACAATCTAAAGAATATGTAAAACATGTAGGAAAGATATTAAATACAGAAAGAAGGAAGTGTTAAGCCTAGGGCACAAACTACAACTCACCCACTGCATCAGCTTTGCATAATCTAAATTTAATGCAGCTCTTAAACTAGATATTAAAATCTAAACAACATGAATAACAGCCTGACAAAGAGTCATTAATTATGTTTCAGTACAGCGCTATCATCATAAATGCTTTAATCCTAGATCCTACTGACACAAATACTCACAAGCACTGCGAAAGAAAATATACGGATATTCAGTGAAAGCCCAAAACCTACACAAACACAATAAAAACTGCAGAAAATGTCTAAATATGTTCACAATAAAATAAAAACATGCAAAACAAACTGGCTCAAATTTCCAGCATATCTAAATTAAACAAAAAGGGTTTCTGGAAAACCTGTTTTGCCAAAATAATCTGCTGCCAACATGGTAAACAACAGACTTGACTGTATACAGACATATTTCCTCCTATCTAAAGATAAGAGAGTATAACTAAAAACATCTTAATAACCTTAAAAAGAGCTTAATCATTGATTATGAATAATAATGAATGACCCCAAGCCTATAATTGTAAATGAAACCAGTGAGTGTACAGTTCACTCTCTCCTGCAACAGGATCCGTAGTAAAGCCAATATCAGGTCGCAACTTGAGGAAATTCAATACAGCAGAGCTGGTTAGTTTCCCATAAACCTCTAAGCCACAGGCATTCTGGAGTGAAAGTGCTCATAAGGTAAAAGTATAATTTACAGAAGGGAAATCACATTTTATAAGAAAACTGGAGCACAAAACATTGTTTTCCAAGGAGGGGGGGAGGTTTTTTTTTTTTTTGTTTATAAAGTTCCCGTTTTTGTTTGCATGTGGAAAATACTAGTTTAAGCTTTCAGCAGTTCCAGAGCTGTAAAGATCAGTTTCACAATCAGTTTAAGGCTACATGTTATGTAGACTTTTTATTGGTTATTAAATGAGGGCTTCAATGCCATTTTTAAAACCACAAATATGATAATTAACTGTGATAGATTTAATCAACCCAACTAATAACTTGTGTGGCATTAATAGTATCGGAGTCGGACATCCCTCCAGCAGTAACCGACTTTTTAATTAGCATATTGCGTGGCTCTCTGAAATACACATGCTATAGTCAATCACTGCATTTTGGTGTTTTATATTTTGCATAGTACTGCCCACTACACAGTAATCTGGCTGTTGTTGGGCCCAAAAGCTTCTACATAATAGCTGTGCTATTGTATATTATGTCCTCTGAGTAGGGCTGTCACGATTATGAAATTTGGCTGACGATTAATTGTCTAAAAAATAGTCACGGTTATTGCGATTAATTGTCTGTTTTAGGGCTTTGGCGATTATGCCAATTATCATGATTGTCTGTTTTTTAATGCTTTCATTATATAATTGTGATTTATTTAAGGGTTCAGTAAATAATTATGTTGTCTTTTAATATTTTTTTGAGTTATTATTTTGCAGTGTAAGGTTACATAGAGTATTCCAAATTCTAAGGATCCAACACCAGCGCTATTTTTTTCCTACACCACTACAGAATATCATTACTGTGTTTGTGGAACTAATGGTCACTCTTTTTTTAAACCCTTTGTTAAACGCAATCCACTAAATACTCACTTCCTTATTACAGAGAAAAACTACATTTGATTAAAAATATATAAGCTATGAAATTAAACTAGCTGACTGTATAATTTAGCAGCAAAAACAATATCTTGACAAAAATCTTTGGTGCACATTATACAATTTAAACATGTTTATTCTGTTAACTATTTGTATTCTTACAAAATACACTCTAAAAAACTGCTGGGTTAAATAAACCCAGTGCTGGGTAAAATAGGGACAAACCCAGCATTAGGGTTGTTTTGACCCAGCGGTTGCATATGAGAAACATCAAACGCAAACGAAATTGAAAGCATAACGAAACAGCGCTTAGAGTATACTCGCCGCGTCAGCACGAGCGTGAAGGTGCGCGCAGCAAAAATTACGCGAATACTGAGGAAACGATGGGTGGTTTTCATGCTAAAGTAAAGTAAAATACCGCTTCTTAAACCAGAGAAGGTGACCATGTTGGTATTCTTGTGGTGGGGTGTGGGGGGACATGCCAGTCACTGTCCACCGTTAATTTTACTTTTCTTTTTGTTTTCATTTTTGAAAAGCTTATCTTTGCTGTTTACCTCAGGTTATGCTATGGAGGCTCTCTTTTATTTATTTATTTGATTCTTCAGTGTTTGCTAAACGTTCTGTAATTTATTAGTCTGTTTATAATACAGCATGTGGTGTATGCCATTGCCTCGTCTTATTCGTTTTTGTTAACGTTTTGTAAGCTAGTTTGTCATTGTATCTTACTGTTTTATTGTTGTTGTGCTTTTTAATTAAGAATAACAATGAATCCATCTTTTGCTTTAGTCTTAAAGAAAAATGAAAGGAGTGTAGATGTATTTAAGCAAAACAGTGAAAACAAGATCGCGAATTCGTGAAAAGTGAAAGCAACCGAAACCCGCCGCTTAACAGCAAAAGAGAAACTCCCATTCACAAAATTCAAATCACAAATAATACTACTGATGAAAGAACGGGTTGAATGTTAACCACTTTCGTTTCCATATAACTATAAACTATGATAAAAGTTCATCAGCATGCATTGAATAATCCCATGTTGTAGCGCAAAAAAAATAAAAATATTGCTGACCAGATAATGTGCTTGTGCGACCAGCTGAGAAAGTTAGTTGCGAGGCAGGGAGCGGGGGAGGCCAGTGGGAAGGGAAGAATGAGTCTGGAGCCCTGTATAGGCTATAGAGTGCATGAAAAGCAAACTGGTGCTCTTCTGTTTCTTTTGGTGTATGACTCCCCTTTGTCTCGTATAAAAAGCACAATAATCGCGGTTGTTTCATCAAATAATCGCGATTAGACGGTTATTTAATTATCGCGACAGGTCTATCTCTGAGGTCCCTTCTCTTATAATAAATACATTTCAAGTCACATCAATATTTCAGGCATATTTTTTTTATTTGGCAAGTAGCCATTTAATAAGCAGAAAAACATGCAGATAGCTGGTCACGTCATTTTGCCCATTTGATATGTACTAAAACAATCAAGACGACAATTAATTTGCCTGTTGTTTTTAAAACCAATTTAACCAGAAAAAAAAGAACTTTGTGAATACCTGTAGTACCCATTCAGTTGTTGTTGTTTTTTTTCTCCAAAATTTTTTAAACTTCAGCACTCATGGCCTCATGTGATATTAAAGTGTCCATCAAAAGAGCAGTTCATTATCTTGGTGGAAGCAGAAAGTTATCTAGGAAGCTCTGAGGTCATAAGAGCTAGAGAAGAAATCTCAAAGAAAGATTAGTGAAACTGGTTTAAAGACCAAAGATTAACATGTTTCAGTCATGGAGCAAGTATGTGAATAATTTCCCTCAAAACGTGTTTGTCTGAAAACCAGAAACAAAACAGCCTCTATATAAACAAACAAAACAGCAACTGAGTTCACTGACATTACCTGTGTGCGGCTTTCTCAGGTGACTTGGCCTGGTCTCCAGTTTGCTCAGGCATGATGATCTTCCTACCTGCTGAATGAGCACAGTGTTCCTGGACCGCCTCCCACGGGTGTCTGGATTGGAGCTGCTGTTCTCACTCAGTTCTGGAGCTTGCTCATTCTCACTGGCCTCTGACTGGTCAGGGTTAGCATTAGGGTCAGTGTTAAGGTCCAGCTCTTTCACTGTTTGCAGCGTTACAGGTTCCGTATGGGCAGTGGTGCTCTCGCACTGTGTGTTGGCTGTGTGGCTGGTATCTGGCAGTAAGTGCTTTTCCGTGCTGGCCTGGGCTGGGGTGAAGGACACCTGCGAGGTAGAAACAGCTTGGCTGAATTTTTCGGGTGGAGCAGCTGGACTAGGGGCTGGTAAAGCGTCCACTTCAGAGACGGAGTCTTCGGTAACGTGAACAAAATCGGATGGTGTTATTGCCGTGGTGCGGTCTTCTGAGATCATGGGCGACTGTAGAGAGCTCTCAGCCAGTTCTCCAGGCCAAGAACCTGGGGTACCAGTTTTAGGAGGATCTTCCGCAGCATCCTGACATTTACCCTGGTCTGGGACATTGGACAAGTTCTTAGAAAACCGCTGGTGAGCTGATAAGGACTTGGGCAGCAGCTGCTTCTTATGTTTGGAAGACCTCTTGCTGCTCACATCATCGAGGAACCCTGAATCATCTCCCTCATTGGTCCTTGAGCTGATGCAATTAATAAACACGCTGCGATTGGTGGACGCTTTCTCAAGGTTTTCCGTCTGAGATCGGGTGTTTTTCTTCTTGTGGCCACCAAATCCGAATGAATGCCGCGTCTTTGAGATGGAACCGTCTCGAAAGGTGTCTTCAGATCCCTGGCTGCGATTGTCCAGGCTGAGCTGGGTCGGGTCACTGTTTCTTTTGCTGTGGAAGCTGAGGGACGGTGTGCGGAAGAGGCTGCGGCGTTTGCTCGTGCTGCTGGAGCTGGAATTGGTGCTGGAGGGAGAGGAAGTGTGGACGCCATTGCCGACACCACCGGAGGAGGGCGAGGAGGGGAGCGAGTCCTGCCTCTTTCGCACACTACGTCTAAAGATGGGAAGCCTGGAGACCAGGGTGGAGCGGCGTGTCCCTGATTCACCCATTAAGATCGAGCACCAGATCAGACACTCTGTAAACAGGTAAAAAGACAAAATCAGAATTAGCATGACAGCCTTAACAAAGAGACACAATCAAGATTGGAAATGACCACCAGCCAAATAATTGTGGTGATTCTGGCTTCAACACTAGGCAACATGTCTCGCTTCTGACAAGAAATTCTGTTGTTTAGAAACAAACTCTTGAGGAACCAGTTTGTTAACAGTTTGATAAACAGGCGCAGGGAAAGTTGGCAAGACGCATAGCAGCCTTCAATAGCTTGCTGTCTTTGTTTAACAGTTCTGCCTGCTAACTAAAATACATAATAATTTTCATATTTCAATCTACGCTGCTCTAATTATCTAAATTATCTTAGTTTAATGCTGGATCCAAACCTTAGTTTTAAAAAAACATGTAAAGAAATTGGTGAGGATTATAAAGTATAACGTGATCAATTTCAGACTAATTAGACGATGTCTACCCACTGATGTAGCTAAGACTTTTATGCATGTTACAATCTTTTCTCATCTGTCATACTGTCTGACATGTTTGGGTCAAGCAGGAGAAACTGTTATTAAACCATTAAAACCTCTTTATAAGCAGACTTCAAAAACTCTGGACAAAAAGCCTAACCAATATCACCACTGTAGGGTTTTGTAGAAATACCATTTTTTGAGCTTTGATGATTTTAGACTTTTCTCAAATTTGTGTACGATATATAACATTTTTAATGGTTTGGCCCCTTCCATACTTCGTGACCTTATGCATTTTCGCTCTACGGTCTCTGTAAGATCTATAGGATCATCATCTACTAGTGATTGTGTAGTTCCTTTTCATCATTCTGTCTTTGGATCATCGTCTTTCTCAGTAAATGCAATTATTCATTGGAACACTCTACCAGAAGACATAAGGATGTGCACATCTATTGACATTTTTAAACTAAAACTAAAATCTTCTCAACTCTGTAAACACTGACATGGTTGTGGTTTAACTGGACGCTATCTTTACTGTTCTTTTTAGGTTCTGATAGGATGTGTACAAGTATTACTGTATTGTATGTGTTTGTTGTCTTATGTTTTTATGTTTACCTATGATTATGATTACCTGCCAAGGAACCACGGATTAACATGCCTGGGCTAATTCGGGTACAATGCAGAATGGAAAACTTTATGTTAAAATTGCACTGGTCCCGTTCCAAAATAAATTAAATAATAAAATAAGCAGGATCCAATAAAACAAAAAAAAAAAAAAACAAAAACCGTACACATATAAAAACCTTGCATGTTCACTTGATTTTGAAATTTGCTCAATTCCAAATATTTTTTAATATTGCAAAAAGATAAAAAAAAAAAAGAAAGAACTTTAAAGGGGTCATATGATGCGATTTCAATTTTTCCTTTTTCTTTGGAGTGTTACATGCTGTTTGTGAATAGATAAGATCCCTGATGTTGCAAAGACTAAAGTCTCAAAACCAAAGAGATATTCTTTATCAAACAATTTAGGACTCTGCCACGCCCCCCTAAACGGCTCATTCTAACACGCCCCACATATCTACATCACTATGTGGAAAAATTTGCATAACGCCACCCAAATGTTCAAACAAAGAAAGAAGGCTCTGGTTTCCGTACGCCGGCAGTTAGTGTTGAAGCAGCCATGTTAGGGAGACGCTGTGTGTTTCTAGGCGTAAGCAAAAGCACTTTATTTGGCCTTCTGGAATTAGATGCATTTAGGAATCTTTAAGATTGTGATGTACAGTGATGCATTTTATGGATGACCGTTTCATTGACCTAGGAGAGGAGGTAATTCTGACATTGCTATTACAATCTGGCGCTTCTGAATCAGCTACTGTATTGTTATTAGTTTAAGTATTTGCTATTGACTGTTCAATGCAGGATTTTGCGCTTGTGTGTGTTTGTGTGTGTGTGTGCGCGCGAGCGAGAGAGAGAGCGAGAGAGCGCGCGAGAGAGAGAGAGAGAGAGGGGTCACATCACATTGATCATGCTGTTTTAACTGTGGCTTGTGTATTGCAACACATACCAGCTTCATCACTGTGTCTGTCACTTGACTCTGTTCCCCTTTCGGGCTCTGGTCTTTACATTTATTTGAAAGCTGAAGCTCGCGGTTATGGTAAGGGGCGTTACATTTCTGATGAGTGCTTGTGGTGTTCGGCCAATCAAAATGCATTGGGTCAGCTGGCCAATCAGGGCAGACTGCGTTTGTCAAAGGAGGGGGCTTTGTTGAAAATTACGCGTTTGAGAGAGGCGTGGGCATAGAGGACCTACAATAATGTACAGTATTTGAAAAATAATGTGTTTTTTGAACATTAAAGCATGTCAACATATTCTGTTACACCAAATAATGATCTTTGAAAAAAGCATAATATGACCCCTTTAAGACAATGTTTAATTTGTTTTATATTCTCATTAATCAATGTTCTTGTATTATTAGTAGTATTTTAGAGGGAAAAGGAAAGAAAATAGTACATCAACTTTAGAAGTAGTGTAAAGCGGGTTCCCAAAAATAACAGCAGACATAGACCTATTAGTTCAGATTCCACTTGTAAGTCACAGTGTCCTCAGTGGTCCTCAAGTGTGGGGAAAATGTGAATTAAAATACTGTATCAATTCACTAATTGGCTGGTAAAAACTTGAAAGGCTTGTAAAATTCTGGATTCTCTTTGTCTAATAGGCAAACATTTAATTTCCCACCATAGACACAATGATGCAGATTCACAAGGGAAAAATCCAGGAGAGCTGCATTACTGTTTGCTGAGCACAATTAATTACAGCACATTAAGCATACTGTGCTGACCTTCTGCCAATACATACTGTACTGAAATCACAGCGAATCAGTAAAGGTGATTTGAAGGTGTTCCCTCTAACAAATTTACAAAACATGTACACACCCCATAACATTGTTGTGACAGTTGGAGATACACCCTTGACAGCATTACTTGGCCTGCTTGACCTGACATATTTTAATAGGTAATGGCAATCTTAAGCACACTTAATTATTTTATCATAATAATCATGACAACGCCAATGTAATAAACAACAGACCAACTCATTAAACTTTTATGCAAGTCAAAAATGGCACACAAGCTATAACAATAAGGGTTTCGTGGGAAACAGGTACATTACATTTGACATAACGAACATTCAGAGGCATTACACGCCAGCAAAAATAATGTTATAAGTAATTTAACTGGCATAAAATCTACGGCGAGACTACGCCAAGCAAGAACAGGCTATCCATTAAGTGTGATAACCTATGAATCAAAGCAAAAAGGCCTATAACCTACAATCTGTTGTGATCTGCCTCTCTAAACACAAGTATTTTGGGCATCATACGAGCGTACATAATATTTAGGAATCGTAGCACTGCTACAGAGCCCAAAAATTATATTTAGGTATTTCGCCGTTTTGAGACACAGCAATTGCGCAATACAGAGAGACCTATTATTATATATCCATCATATCATCTGCAGTGATGGACACACGGCGTCAGGAAACACGGAATAAGCACCAAAACAGCGACATAAAGCAGCCGCCTGCTGCAAGCGCTCTACAGCTCCGCACACAAACATTACCTTGAGATGAAACCTCTGTTTACAACCCGAGATTCCCTTCGCTGTCAGTTTGAGCGTGAAGCCGCAATGCTCGTGGCATCACATCCGGCGAGTTTCACGTCAAAGCGCTAAATTCTCATGTCAGAATCCTGCCTCGCTCGCGCTAAATCCACATCAAGTGACGTGGAATGTGCTCGCGCTTTGCTTCCGCGTTTCCGCCTCTGCGCATGACGCGAGGTACCTGCGTAAAGACGGCACACAGGTGCAGTGGCCCGGAGATAGTAAAAGAAAAGAGTGTAATAATCTCACACTTATCTGCATCATTATTGAAATTCCATGTAGGCTATATGAAAAAATTGCTTCAGTTTATAGATAGCCTTTCGCATTATTGCAGAATTTTTGAAGGCTAAAAGTAAAAGCAGAAATTCTATTAGAGCATGTGATGTTAATATAAGAAATATCGATTTGTCAGTGAAGTGGTACGCTTTTCCTGTTTGCTTGTTTTTTTTTTTTTTTTTTGTTTTTTTATTATACTCTGGCACCATTTAATTTTCTTTAATGTTTGCTAATATAGGCTAGAATCTGTTTATTGTTGTTTTTTAATGTTTATTTTGAAAAAACATTTATTTTGGTGTTGTTTATGTTAGTATTCGTATATAATCAGTTTATTTCATTTGTATTTTATTTTTAAGGACACCGCAGAAACAATTTTCAGGTGCAAGTGAGGCGGTCGTTGTTTATACATTGTAGCTAGGCCTATATGTAACGTTAATGAAGAGTAAATGTCGATCAGTTGTTTAGAAGGAATCAAAGGGGCACTTTGAACACATCTAGACCTCTGAAGCACTTTTAATTAGCCTATATTAAAGTCTCCAGTTTTCATTGTCACGTGAATTGTTTTTTTTTTCTGTAAGCAAGCAGAAAAATCATTCTTATATCATAAATTTATATTTCTTAAATTAAATTAAAATGGTCCGCCCAATACCTTCTTTCTATAGGCCTAATATCTAGCTCATTGGCTAATTGAGCCAGGAAATACAAAAGTGCATGCGTTAAATCCTCCTGGAATTTTTCCTCCTGAAAAAATGCCACGTTTTACAACGTATTGCAACTTTAGCCTGAATCCCATAACTTCGCTGAGCTCAAATTCCTCCATAGCCTCCCGCAATTCTTTTGAATTCCACGTGGTGTCCCTGTTGCTACAAAATTAAGCTTTTTACAATGCATGTTTATGGAGAAGTAAGCAAGTTGCGTTTGAGAAGCAGCTAATGTTCATGACATTTGAGACTTCACTCACTGGTTATTCATTTATGATAACGTTGAGTCTAAAAGTAATAGTTCAGCCAGAAATGAAAGTTCTTTCATCATTTTTAGGCAGAATGACATGCCCAGTTACCATTCAGTGTCATTGTATGGAAAAGATGCAATTAATCTGAATTCAATGTGAAAAGAAACTATAGGCTGATCATTGTTTGTTCTGTGTAAACTGTGTAATATGCGCAATCCTATGCGTAAACGTGACTGTATGTAGGGTGAATTCGGGTAATCTGTGACATTGGGTAATCTGGGACATCTAAACTCCAGTGTGTTTATTTCCTGTTCTAACAAAATTTGGTCAACAGGACTTTTTTTTTTTTTTTACATAGATGTCATGTGACTGAAATCACACGACTTCATTGGGGTGATTCCACAGAAAGGGGCGGGGCACTTGTCAATCAAGAAGCTCCCCTGGGAATTGCATGACAAGGTCAGTGACATAGGATTCAGACTAGATTAATGTTAAGGACATAAATGTGTCATAAATAATACAATGTTCCTAATTGTTGTCAAATTATGTTTGTGATCTATTCAAGCAACAAAATATGTATTAAAGTGTTGAAAATGTGTTGAAATTTTTCTTTCAAACATTTTTTTGTTGTCCCACATTATCAAATATGATTGAGAATGTTCAGCATGCTTTGGGTAATCTGGTACAGTCTTCAAATGGAGGAAATATGTATTTAGGGACTTTATAAGTCTAATGACAAGGGATAATATATGCTATAATGAGAAATGGATGGTAAAGGGTTAGTTCACCCAAAAATTATAATTTTTTTCCTGTAGCGAATCGATGCGTTTTTGTAAGAAAAATATCCATATTCAAAACGTAATAATCACTTTAATGTAGCTTACGCCAACAGTTGTACACGGAAGCAGTTCTGGGAGCATGACGTATGAGGTCAGCGTTGCGCATGCGCCGGTGTGTCTCGTGAAAACCAACATTTGTTAACAGGAGCAAAGGAAGCAAAGTTTCCTTACTTTAGCAAAGGAAAACCAGTCTCCTCTTGGCTTATATCGAAATCCTCCGACATTCTTTTTTACAAATCCTCGTTTTTAAGTGACCAGTGTTTTGTTTTGATTTCTCCCCTGTGCTTCCGCGTGCGTCACTTCAGAGTGGCGCATGCGCAACGCTGAACTCATACGTCATCCGCCTGGAACTGCTTCCATTTACAACAGTGAGCGCAAGCTACATTAAAGTGATTATTACGTTTTGAATATGGATAGTTTTCTTACAAAAATGCATCGATTTGCTACAGGAGGCCTTTGTTCAGCCCCCGGAGCTGTGTGAGACACTTTTGTTTTATGGATGGGTGCTTTTTATTTCACTTCTTTTGGACTGGAGCAATGCAACACCCGCTGACTGCAATGATAGAGCTTGAAAGATCAAAGACATTTTTTTAAATAACTCCAACTGGATTCGTCTGAAAGAAGAAAGTCATATACACTTAGGATGCCTCTGGGGTGTGTAAAACGCAGCCTAATTTTCATTTTTGGGTGAACTAACCCTTTAATGTGGACTTTGGCGGTTAAACATTGCTTAAGTTATAGCTAGCTATCAGTAGACTAAAACAAGCTAGAGAGATGCTACGGATGGAATCTGGGCAGCTATTCCAGTAGAAAGCAAAGGTTCAGGAGAAGGGTAAACAGTTAATTTCAGTTCCCAAATTCCAGTTAGTTAGTATATACAGCTGGTTCAATAACTGAGCAGGAGGGGGATCTGCGACCAGGCCAGTGACAAGGTTCGGTACCAGACACACGCACACCCACACACACACACTCACACGCACACACACTCACCCACACCCCCACACGGAATGTTTGTTCCCCGAGTAGCCCCAATTTTAATAGAATGGAGAACTTGAATAACTGACTGAATAATCTATCATATGATGCGATTAAAATTTTTCCAAACTCTTTGGCGTGTTGCAAGCTCTTGGTGCATAAAGAAAATCTGTAAAGTTGCAAAGACTAAAGTCTCAAATCCAAAGAGTTATTCTTTATAAAAGTTAAAAGTTAACCACGCCTACCTAAAACGGCTCGTTCTAACACGCCCCCACATGTCTACGTCGCTATGTGGGAAGATTTGCAGAAGGCTGCCCAAATGTCACGCAAAGAAAGAAGGCGTAACTTTTTTATTCTCGCTGTAGTATTGTTGCCGCCGCCATGTTGTGAAGAGCTGCGTGTTTCGTTGTGAAAGCGAAACTACTGTTTGGTCTTCCAAAAGGAGGACGATATCCGCTTCCTCATGCCCAGAGCTGATCCGTGGTGGTCGCTGAGGAAAAACATCAACTTAGTGCTGTGGATCACCGGATCGGCTTTCACCATGGGCGAAGCGGAGTCCAGCCCGGGGTCATCACATGTGATGCCGCTACTTCATCGAATCCGTCGGCCGCGCCGTTCTCAAGCCTGCCCGGCCTCAGCTCACGCTAGGCCACCATGTGTTTCGTTGTGAAAGTGAAACTACTTTGTTTGGTCTTCCAAAAGAGGACACGACTACAAATCAGTGGTTAAGTTGTATTTACAACATTGTTCCAAAACAGTTTAACCCAAATATCCAGATGTGTGCAGCACATTTTATGGAGGACTGTTTCCTGATCCTGGAAGAGTAGACTACAATGCCGGCTGTTCCGACTCACAACCTGTAAGTACGTTTTCATTTTTAAAGGATTTGCCACTGACGATTCAAACGTGAGTTTTTTGGGCAGTGTAGAGTAGGTCTTGTTGTTTGTCATTTCTCTGATCACAAATGCAGACAGGGTTTTATGTTTACGCGGTGCGATGCAACGCGTAAAAAGACAGTATAAGTCATTATAATCAGTAATTATGTCCCCACTGGATGCAACAAATGCCTTGTTTATAATGGGTTTTAATGTTTTTGTCTCGTCGCTCCGGCGGGACACGGCATCACAGTATGGTGAAGGGGCGGAAACATTTCCGTCACACGTTGAGGTATTCGGCCAATCCAACGCACTGGATAGCTGGCCAACCAGCGTACACCTCGCTTTTCAGACCGATGAGCTTTGTAAAAATAGGCGGGGCATAGAGGAGAAACAATAATGTACAGTATGTGGAAAATAATGTGTTTTTTTACTTTAAACCGCATAAACACATTTCATTACATCAAATACACAAAATAATGTTATTTTTAGCAGCATCATATGACCCCTTTAATCAAATTGTTGCTTGCTGTTGCTTAAATTTTAGTTGATTCTTTAAAATGTTAATACAATGTTAAACAAATGTTAAACAATTTTAATAGTTTTAAATGAATTAAAATGAATTAACACAGTAGATTGTTCATCCTGTGTACAGAAAGAAATTATTTTTCCTGATATTGAAATAAACATTTCCTTATTGAGATTTCTGTACTTGTCATTTTTTTCATAATGCTTTTTAAAAATTGCTGATATTGTGTTTGGCGTGCATAAAGTATGGTGAATATAGGCTTTTATTAGGCCAATGTTCCAGATTACATAGTGACCTGTCCCAGATTATCAGATTCAGGCAGAATGTTTTTTTTTGGCACAAAAACACTAATAGGTCTGGCATGTCTCCTCTGGATGTCATATCTACATTCTATCTTCTGGTGTGGTTAGAAAACATTTTAGGGATTTCAGAAAAGTCTAATGTGTTGATCTAATGTGTTAGATAGATATCGAAATAAATCGCAGAAGTCAAAATTGCAAAAAATGTCCCAGATTACCCGAATTCACCCTAATGAGTGCAAAGTCTTGTGTTCAGGAAAGTGATTTTTTTGCATGCATGATTATGTCATAAACAGCGTAGTCTGTGTACAAAACTGAGACAGGTCTTTATAAATACAGACTTTAATAAATAAAGTGTCTAACATAGGCCTACGAATAAATGTGTTATAAACATCTAGATTCTAGAAATACCAAATCTGCTCATACTTTTATAAAGTTGATCTGTGATCTGTATGGAGTGTCTGTATAATGAGTATTTTTGAACGTAATCTAAAAAGTGTCATCAAAACTGCGTCACTACCTGTGTCACTCATAGCAGCACTAATAACCCCAGTCGGAATCAACTCAGCTTGTGTGTGTCTGAGGGCTGATTCATTCAATTCCACACTAAAATATGTGCATTATAACTAGCTCTTCTCTCTGTATCCATTTTGTCATCATAATCAAAGAAATCTAATAATGTTCTCGATTTGTATATATTTAATGCATTTCTGACAGAATTATGTGCTATATAAAGGTCAGCATGTTGGGGTGTATTAATTGTATAAGGAAAATAATTTGTCATCTATAATATACAGAAAAGTGGGATGGACTTGGCTCTCAGAAACAATAAAAAAATGTGTTTTGTCAAATATTCTTAAATGACAAAACAGTCAAGTGCATGATGGATGTACCTATGGTCAGGTATAGTTTCTTTTACATTATCAGAAAAAATATATATAGGGGAGAGTGGGGTAAGTTGAGCAAGTGGGTATGTTGACCCACCCTCTGTAGCCTATATTGGCAACAATACACTTTTTATGTGACCATGTATTTTGGAAGCACCCATCATTTCTGCCAGACTGTGAAAAGGAGAAATGATATTGACAAAACCAGCAACACTGTGATGTTAAAGGGTCAGAGCAAACAAAGAATGTAATTAAAAAAGGGAATTATATTTTGCCAACGCGTTTCGGCACACAGGCCTTCATCAGGGCTAAAAGATTGCAGGTGTACATAGGTTCCTTTAAATGCAAACAAGGACAAAATTCAAACTTGCAAACAACCAATGAAAATATTGGATGATATATCATCCACCAATCACAAAATTCATCAAACAAATAGCCACATATTTTTTCGGAATAAATATACAGGTAAAAGGAGAAGCACATGGGAGAAGTGGAATGTCAAAGTGAAATTTGAACATAGCAGATGTAATGGCTGTTATATCAAAGCAAATTTAACCAGGTCTAAAATATTTATGATGCATATAGGTGATTTATCAACATGTAAAACCATGCAAACCATTTAGCTAAATATTAGCCTGAATTGGTAAGCTAGCTGTTTTTTTTTGTGTTTGGTTGTTTGTTTTTTCAAAAATGGCAGCTAAGGTAAATTGTGCCAGCATTTTAACTTACCCCAGCATAAGTCACTGCAGTTCTATTAAATCTCTGAAGTATAAACCGGTATTTTAATGTGATATTACGCAACTGGTTTAGTTTATCATTTGCTCATTATTTGTAGTTTATTTGAACAATGTACAAGTGCACAAAATCCTTCTCTGATAAGAACCAGAAGATGCTTTTTATCACATTATAAGCAGATATATCTTTCCACCTGTAGCCCCTAATGGCCTGTTAAACATTTGCAGAAAAGCTACCATGCCAATAATCTTTAAACTAAAATGTTTATAAGTTTCAGTGACATTTATTCCTTAACTCTAAATCATTTTTTTATTTAATTTTACTCAACAAACTCTCTGTTTAGTCTGTTTTTTGGGAAGGTTACAAATTTGGTGATCAACATTGTTTCAGAAATGCGAACAATTAAAGATTCAAATATAAACTTTTTTTGGTTGGTCTTATATTTTTTAGGTTAGCTTTAAAAAAAAAGAAATATGACTGTAAAAGGAAAATTTATCATTAAATTATTTTTTAAAAGAGGTAAATTTATCTTTAAAATTGCACATGGGTTTGAATCAGATTCAGTAAGATGGTCAGTTTACAATCATGGTGCATCTTTTCCACTGACTGTCTTACCCCACTCTCCACTGCTATAACATTTAGATATTTTACTTAGATTTACATAGTTAAGCTGAAATATGTTTGTGACTAAAAACAAAAATATGATTTACAGGAACAGTTCACTTAAAAAATGAAATTATGTACTTGATGTCAAACCATCAATTTCTTTCTTCTGAACATAAGAACAAAATCAGTTTTTTTTTCTTCTTGTTTCACTGAATGGGAACTGAAGCTTTCAAGCTTTCTAAAATATGCAAAATCACAATAAAATTACCATAATGGTGCTCCAATATGTATATATGCTTTGATTCAAGTCTTAAAAAGCAATACACAGGAACAGATTGAAATTTACTATAAAACCTATTTGAATCTTTGACTCTACTTTTCTCAAGAATACACCTAGAGCACATGACAAGATTTTAATTTAATAACTTAAATTTCAAATTTGTTCTGTATCTTATAGTGAATACAACACCATAGGGCTTATCATAATTTTTGGTAGTTTTAAATTGTATTGCAATTGCATGGAAAAGAGGAATGTTCTCCTCCTGGAGAAAAATTTCCCCTTCTAGGTTCCACAGATGAAAAGAAAGTATGGTTTTGGAGTTGACAGGTGGGTGAGTAAATAATGACTTTTAATGAAAATATTTTTTTTTATTATTGGGTAACATTCTCTAATATATTGCACTGAAAGTGTTATTTTCAGAATCAGCTTCATTCAACTCTTCTTCATGACCTCATAATCACCATCTGGGAGACATTTTTTTGTCTCATCATTTTCATCACATCATTTTTTGCCTTTAATTTCTTGTTTTGGGTCTGAGACTACATATCTGACCTTATTGAAGGGCTCTCGCTGGCTTTTCTCTGAAACATTTTAATGCTAATAATGATCTTTTCAAGATCTGGCTTTGAATGTATTTATGTGTTTCTTTGACTAATGCTTGCCTTTTCTTTCCCTGAAAATGGTTTTATCAGTGTATTAGCTTTAAAATGTCATGGCGATGCAGACAGCTTACAGAGGCAGTTGCTATGAGACGGATGATAGTGGCACTGCAGCAGAGCTTTGTAAGTGTGCTGTGACAGAGGTAAGAATAATGTGGCGCTCTTGAAAGTGAGAGCTGAACTTATCCCTGATGGAGTTGGACAAAGCTACAAAGTAAGGGTCTTTATTCTTCTCCCATATGCAGTCTTTGATGGACTTGACAAAAGTCTTTATAAAGTCTAGATGAAGTGGCAGCCAGTGTAGTCATAACTCTTTATGGCAACTATTCCACCTCCTCAGACACACAAGAAAAAGAATATGGTGCTCTGAGGCTATCAAATTTCCATCAGACATACACACTAAGAGTAATATCGATTGTGATCAGGCTCCAAAAGAAACATTGAAAAATAAAAAATGGAAGAAAAACAAATCAGTCATCCAAAAGATTTGTGATGTCAAGCAAAGTATCATTCTTTGGACACCTTGACGCTTGCTCTATCTCTGAGTTTGTTTAAAGGGGTCATATGATGCGATTTCAATTTTTCCTTTCCTTTGGAGTGTGTTACAAGCTCTTGGTGCATAAAGACGATCTGTAAAGTTGCAAAGACTAAAGTCTCAAAATAAAAGAGATATTCTTTATCAAAGGTAAGACTCTGCCACAGCCCCCTAAAACGGCTCGTTCTAACAAGCCCCCACATATCTACGTCACTATGTGGGAAGATTTGAATAACGCCGCCCAAATGTTCACGCAAAGAAAGAAGGCGTAACTTTTATTCTCGCTGTAGTATCGTTGCCGCCGCCATGTCTTGAAGGCGCTGTGTTTCGTTGTGAAAGCGAAACTACTTGGTCTTCCAAAAGAGGACAATATCAACTTTGTCATGCCTAGAGCTGAACCGTGCTGGTCGCTGAGGGAATACATCAACTTCGTGCTGTGGATCGCCGGATCGGCTTTCACCGTGGATGAAGCGGAGTCCAGCCCGGGGTCGTCACATTGGTTGCCGCAAGCTCCGCCGTATGCTCCTTCGTCGAATCCGCCGGCCGCGCCGCTCACTCTAGCCGCTGGCCTCTGCTCACTCTAGGCCTCTGTGTGTTTCTTTGTGAAAGCGAAAGTACTTTGTTTGGCCTTCAAAAGGAGGACACGACTAGAAATCAGTGGTTAAAATGTATTTACAACACTGATCCAGAACACTTCAACCCAAATAATCAGATGTGTCCAGCACATTTTATGGAGGACTGTTTCCTGATCCTGGTAGAGTAGACTACAATGCCGGCTGTTCTGACTCACAGACTGCAAGTACATTTTTATATTTAAAGAATTTGCCACTGACGATTCAAACGCGAGTTTTTTGGGCAGTGTAGAGTAGCACTTGTCGTTTGTCATTTCTCCGATCACAAATAAAGACATGGCGATGCGATGCAACGCGTAAAAAGACAGTATAAGTCATTATAATCCGTAATTATGTCCCCACTGGAGGAGCAAAAAAGGCCCGTTTATAATGGGTTTTAATGTTGTTGTCTCGTCACTCCGGCCGGACAGGGCATCATCACAATATGGTGAGGGGCGTAACATTTCCGTCACACGCTTAAGGTATTCGGCCAATCACACCGCACTGGATAGCTGGCCAATCACAGCACACCTCGCTTTTCAGAACGATGAGCTTAGTAACACGACGTGTTCCGCCCGGCGGGGCCTAGAGGAGAACATCCGTCAGTCTTGGTGTTTAAATAATGTGTTTTTGTAACCTAGCACTGCGCGCCCTAATCACCTCACATTCATTCCACCAAATCCCGACCCCACCTGGGGGAGGTGGTTCTTTCGCAGCATCATAGACGACTGTGCGGCAGGTGACAGCGACGGGCTCGTGGGACGGTGTGCCATTCACCTGCGTGACGACCCCGAGGGACACAATCGGTGATAGGAGCCATGTGACGAAGATGTAGCATTCAGGCGCGGGGGCACTGACAGTGATGTGTAAACCTGTATGACGAACGGTTACGCTGAGATAGGGTCAAGAGGAAACGAGACATTTCGATCAGTTGTTTTTGCTCACACATTTAAAGTCAGTTGGGTCGAAAGCAACACTGGAAACCCACTGACTTTCATTGGATGGACATTGGAGACATTTTTCACAACGCCTATTTTTGTGTTTTTCAACTATCCCTTTAAGCTATGTATGTGATCCCTAATGTAATATGGGTCATTTTATGTGAATTATGAAACTAATGCCAACACTGATATGTGGTTTAAAATGGACATATTCTTATAATTTGCATGACACAAACTTCACAAATCAGCCTGAAATCATCAGAGACTTTATTAAAAAATAAACCTCATTGTGGGTTCGCATATTCAGATCTACCTGTTCAGTTTGACGTCAGCAAGACATGAGATCTTTCTCACAAAAGAGAATATTTTTTTTCTGATATAACTCATTATCTACTTGTTAGTCATATAATAAACCACTAATAATGATGCACATAGTATCTGACTCTTCTTTCTGATTTCAGTTTGTTTATATAATATGCACATACAGTATAATATACTGTAGATATATAATAACCACTGCAGCTTTCCTTCTTGCTGTGATGTAAGACCTTTTGATTTCCTGTCCATTAGTGTCATGTTCATTCAGTCCCTGCAGATCAGGCACTATGCTACAGTATCACTAACACGGTCCCTTAATGAATCATTAACTGTAAGATAAAAGCAGAAAGCTGTTTTCACTCTGTTGAACTCTGAGGTATTTTTTCCTTTCATAGCATCATAGGTCAGACACATGCCACTTCACTGCAGTATAAGTAAACAAGGAATATATATGAATTAAAAACATTTAAAATAAATGTTGTTGAACAAAACATTTGATTCACAAATTTGAATATGTACACTTATTAAGTACGGTATTTATAACATACAGCCTAGTATTACGTGTATTATAGCTGATCTATCATCCCAGGGACTTCTTTATCTTGATGCTTGGGTTCTATAAAGAAAACCTCATTTTGTCTTTCTTTTTGTTTAGTTAGAATTTTCTTAATAAGGTACTCGACCCTTCTCTCCTCCTGCTGCTGGAAGAAAGAAGCTGCTACTTTCCTCCGAAGGCGTCGAGCGTAGACCTCCAGCGGCAGCAGGGTGTAGCTGAACAGATAGAGGAACACCAGCGCCGTCACTACACTTGGGTTCAGCTTGCTGGATTGAGCCTCACACACATTTGGATCAGAGTGAATGAGGGCTGTGTAAGTTCTGTTGAAGTTGAAACAATTCTACCTGACAGTCTGAGCTAAAGATCTTACAAATGGCCACTTCTGTTCCAACCTAAGAAGATTAGAAAGATAGAGGGGAAGAGAAGAGAGAATCGTTATTATTTTTCACAATGGTGAACAGTAACTGGCCTATTTACTTTATCTGAGTATTTTTGGAAACTTCTACTTAAAGGGATAGTTCACCAAAAATGAAAATTCTGAAAACGTTGTTCCAGACCTGTAAGAATTACTTTCTTCTGTTGAACACAAAAGATGATATTTTGAAGAATTTTGGTAACAAACAGTTGAGGGTAGCCACTGACTTCCAAAGTATCTATGAAGTGTGTTTGACTTTGACTTCCAGTTTACTTTGACTTTTTATCATTTACTTAATTACTGTACATTAGTATAAATTTAACAACAATGCTTATTCTACATTTACATGTATGCATTAAGCAGAGGCTTTTATCCAAAGCAAATTACAAATGAGGAACAATCGCAATTGGTCAAAGACTCATTACTTGTAGTTACATTTCATCAGGATATCTTTAAGGAGAAACTGGTGGAGTGGTTTACCTTGAAGTTGACATTGATGCTGATGTTGGTGGATGGCATGTTTGAAATCCAAGGCCCACCTGGTTTCACCAAGTAATACAAGAAAAGGTCCAGCACTATCAAAAAGACTGTCATTAGCAGGTACAGAGTGATCACCATTGCTGGAGCCAGACATTTGAAAAGTTCCTTTTTAGTTATTCTGAAACTGGTGGAGTTAACTCCATTTTTCACATCCTTTGCTTCAACCACAATTCCTTTTTCAGCTCCTTTCCTCCTGAGCCCACCTGTGATATACGTGTTGTCAAATCTTACAGATGTCAGATAAGACCGAAGGTACATGACAGACTCGCTGAACAAATACAAAACAAAACCAGCAGCAAAGATCCTCCTGAATAGCAGCTTCAGGTCCTGTACTTGACTTTTAACTTCAGAGAAATCCTCCTGCACTCGCTGACTCAACACATGCAACCGTCCCTTCACTTCCGAGACATTAATATGTGTGGTGTGATCAAAATCACGCAGCGTTTGCACTAAACTCCCATCCACGCTCTCCTCGGCTCTTCTGACGATATTGTCTTTAATGGTGTTGATGAGGTCTGAGCTGCTTAGGAGACTTTGAGAGAGTTTTTCTGATGCACATTTCACAACATCTGTGAGAGTTGCAATGTTGGCGGCCATGTTGGGTAGGACAAACAGCACTACGATCATCACGGATGTGGACAAGAGCAGTTTACGGCCCTGTCGGGTGAACAACGTCGGGAAGATTAGCGTGAAGGCACATCGGAACGGATGGATGAGAGATGACAGGATAAACACAGCTGTGGCATAGATACCAACTGCAACCAATGCTGTCTGGATGTCATATTTTAAAAGGTCTATGAGCCAGTGGAAAATTAGTGAAGCAGTTACAGCAGCCAATGAGAGACAGAAAACAAGTAGGGCGAGCAGGTGACTTGCACTCTGAGGAGTCGGAGAAGAGTAACACAACCACAGCGCCTCCATACTGCTCCTCACTGAGGCTCTAACACACACAAACACATAAATAGTAAAGACATGATCAATTGTTATATAAAGAGAGTTAGAAATGAGACGAAAGGTAAATGTTTATCTCTATAGGATAGCTGAATGAGTCTTTATTGGCTTATATCGCTTACAGCAGTTTTAATAGAAAATGAACCATTTAAGCAAATTAAATCACTTCTATAAACTAAAAGGGAAAACAAATCATATCATTTACTCACCTGCAAGTCTTTTGAAACCCATTTAACTTTATTTCTTTAGTGGAACAGAAAGGAAGTATTTACTGTATAAATTCCAGTCTGCTTTTTCCTTTCATACAAGACTTTCTATGAATAACAACCTACAAAGTACATGAACTATTATGATACATTAATGGTTTATGGTTTTTCTTTTTTCAGCTTGACAGCCACTGGTCCCCATCTACTTTCACTGTATGACAGATTAGCTTTGACATTCTAGAAAACATTTATTGTTTTCAACAGAAGAAAAAAAGTCAAACAGATTTCAAAAGACATGAGGATGTGTAAACAGAAGTTTGTGGGGGAATATCCTATTGATAATATCAACTGCCAAAAAGACAAACAAATAGCAAGTTTCATTGTGAAACATTTGATTACTAAACCCATTGAACTTTATTTCACAACATGTTATATTACATATTATTGTAATTAATTGCTATAGTAACAGCAATAGCAAAATCAACAACTTCATATTTCATAAATATAGTGCAATAATATTTCTCAGTATTTACATGAGAACACAATGTTACCGCTAATCTAATACAGCCTATTTCCACTTTGTCCACTTCCATTTGCTTCTTGTTCAATTATAATGAGAATCAATAAATGTCTCTATTTGGAAGCACATGTCTTTTATAATTGCAGAAATATTGACATACCTGAGGGTCAAAATAGAGAGATGGTAGTTTCTTAAAGGCATCATTACTGTTGGTTAAATGGAGGCTTGAATAAGATAATGGATTTATCTCTATATTAAAAGGTTGGTCATAATAGCAGAACTGTCCAGCTTCATATTGAGCGGGGCACTGTGTACACAAATATTTATATACACCCAATCCTATGACTCTGAGCTGGATGCTGAACACACATGCACACTGACTCATTCAGTTGCTCAGATTCACATGAAACCCAAACACTGGTCACACTGCACATCCTCTAACATGGTCACTTACACAACACCACATGACATGGCAGAAAAAAACAAATCTGCTCTTTTCTTGAACCTTACAAGGAAGATATACAAAAACATATGTTTAAAAGGGAAGTCGGTAAATACTGTGCTTGCTGGTTTCAAGTGTTTTTTATCAAATATGTACTGTTTTGGTCTTCTGTGCTCTTATGTTACCATTTCCCATAATCCTACACAGTATTTTCTCCTGTTCTGTACCTGCAGTGGTGGTCATATTTTTTATTATACAGTGGTGTGAAAAAGTGTTGGCCCCCTTCCTGATTTCTTATTTTTTTGCATGTTTGTCACACTTTGTTTCAGATCATCAAACAAATTTAAATATTAGTGAAAGATAACACAAGATGCAGTTTTTAAATGAAGGTTTTTATTATTAAGGGAAAGCAAAATCCAAAACTACATGGCCCTGTGTGAAAAAGTGTTTGCCCCCTAAACCTAATAACTGGTTGGGCCACCCTTAGCAGCAACAACTGCAATCAAGCGTTTGCGATAACTTGCAATGAGTCTGTTACAGCGCTGTGGAGGAATTTTGGTCCACTCATCTATGCAGAATTGTTGTAATTCAGCCACATTGGAGGGTTTCGAGCATGAACCGCCTTTTTAAGGTCATGCCACAACATCTCAATAGGATTCAGGTCAGGACTTTGACTAGGCCACTCCAAAGCTTTTTAAATTTTTTTCCTTCAGCCATTCAGAGGTGGACTTGCAGGTGAGTTTTGGATCATTGTCCTGCTGCAGAAACCAAGTTTGCTTCAGCTTGAGGTCACGAACAGATGGCCGGACATTCTCCTTCAGGATTTTTTGGTAAACAGCAGAATTCATGGTTCCATTTATCACAGCAAGTCTTCCAGGTCCTGAAGCAGCAAAACAGCCCCAGACCATCACACTACCACCACCATATTTTACTGTGGATATGATGTTCTTTTTCTGAAGTGCAGTGCTACTTTTACGCCAGACGTAATGACACACACACCTTCCAAAAAGTTCAACATTTGTCTCATCAGTCCACAGAATATTTTCCCAAAAGTCTTGGGGATCATCAAGAGGTTTTCTGGCAAAACTGAGACGAGCCTTTGTTATTTTTGCTCAGCAGCGGTTTTCGTCTTGGAACTCTGCCATGCAGACCATTTTTGGCCAGTCTCTTTCTTATGGTGGAGTCATGAACACTGACCTTAACTGAGGCAAGTGAGGCCTGCAGTTTTTTTGGATGTTGTTGTGGGGTCTTTTGTGACCTCTTGGTTGAGTCGTCGCTGTGCTCTTGGGGTAGTTTTGGTCGGCTGGCCACTCCTGGGATGGTTCTCCACTGTTCCATGTTTTTGCTTTTTGTGAATAATGGCTCTCACTGTGGTTTGTTGGAGTCCCAAAGCTTTAGAAATGGCTGTATAACCTTTTCCAGACTGATAGATCAATTACTTTCTTTCTCATTTGTTTATGAATTTCTTTGGATCTCTGCATGATGTCTAGCTATTGAGGATCTTTTGGTCTACTTCACTTCTTATAAATAGGCAGGTCCTATTTAAGAGATTTCTTTATTGCGAACAGGTGTGGCAGTAATCATGCCTGGGTGTGGCTAGAGAAATTGGACTCATGTGTGATAAACCACAGTTTTAACGGGGGCAAACACTTCTTCACACAGGGCAATGTAGTTTTGGATTTTGTTTCCCCTTAATAATAAAAACCTTCATTTAAAAACTGCATGTTGTGTTTACTTGTGTTATCTTTGACTAATATTTAAGTTTGTTTGATGATCTGAAACATTAAAGTGTGACAAATATGCAAAAAAATAAGAAATCAGGAAGGGGGCCAACACTTTTTCACACCACTGTATTGGAGATTTAAGTGTTCAATCGCGTCACTGGGTCAATTTAGAGGTTCGCCAATTACTTTACATAATTTTGATGGATCAATGCTTTAATTGGGACATATGGACAATGAACACAAGATCACAACAACAGAAAATAGAAATGTTACATAATGAATAATTACTGCATAAATACAACAAATTTACAACATCAATACAAATTACATTAAAACAACACATTTACAATCTAAAAAAATAGATGCAGAGGATACTTTATTAAAAATGTTGAGATTTGCATAAAAGATTTTAACATCTTGAATTTAACTTGCTTCCTACCAGTTTAAATCTACATATATCTGTATAAACATTACAAGTTTTTAAACATTTTTAAATGTCCTGCCCAAAATTGATGAAGTTGCATCAAGGCACAAGAGGGCAGTGCTAAGCAGGAAGTGAGGTCATGATAGTGTTGATCCATCCACAGCGGGAATCCCTCAGTTAAGCAATTTTTCCATTTCTTTATAGTCTTATATCTACAGTATATACAGAATCTGGCCTGACTGTGCATCCGTATTCGTATCTGTAGTTGTTCTCTAACCTGTCATATTCATGGTTGCTATAGCATGTGTAGCCACAGTTGCTGAGGAAGCATTTAAAGGTCTCGCCCAATCAGGGTATATGTGTAGATTGAACATATGAAGACCCCAGGTGTTCATGGCCAAAGACACACAAAGTATTCCCAGGATGTTCATCACAAATCCTGTTTTAACCTGTGAACATCACACACACATCTTATTCGGCAACTGAAAACAACATGTCTGTGCTCTGATGTAATGTGTTTTTGTGGTTGTTTTCTCACCATATCTTTGACCATCAGGTGTCCGGAGGCAAAGGCGATTGAGTTGGGAGGTGTGGACACAGGAAGCATGAAAGCGTAAGAGCAACCAGTTGTTGCTGGGATCATGAAGTACAGTGGGTTGACGTTCACACGGATGGCCTAAAAATAAAGTATTTTGTGGATATAATGTCACAATGTAATGCTATATATGATTTTGTTTTCATTTTATAAACTATGCAAACATAAAATCATATATGCTTAATATTGGGACATTTAAGTCACACTTGTATGAATTAAATCACATTAGATAAAACATCAAATTAGGCGCCATCGTTAAATAAATGATGTTGGATGCTTTTAAAGCCATTTTTGCCATTTTAAGCAATGTTTTAATTTGTTTTGTTTTTTAACTGGTAATTTATTAGTAAAGACTAATTTTAAAAAACATTCTAAATTTAAAATTCTAAAATAAAAAAGTCTTTAAAATAAATGTCACTTTATTTGATTGTATGGTGTGTATGGTATATTATTTAGTAAGAATGCATTGATTAATTGATTAAAAGTGACAGTAAAAGGGTGTTTATAAACATTCTATTCATCAAAATATCACAGGAAAAAAAAATACATTTTGAAATAATAATAAATAAAATCCGACGATAGCTGCTCGCATCTCAGCATGTCTAACAGACATTTCTTGTTGGATGACGGACCATCACCTTCAACTCAAAAAGACAGAACTGCTTGTGGTTTCAACAAAACCATCACTTCATCACAATTTCACCATCCAGTTAGGCTCATCAACCATAACTCCTTCAAAAACAGCTAGAAACCTTGGAGTTGTGATTGATGATAAGCTGAATTTCTCAGACCACATTGCTAAAACTACCCGGTCCTGCAGATTTGCTTTATACAACATCAAGAAGATCAGGCCCTTTCTTTCAGAACATGCAACACAACTCCTTGTTCAAGCTCTTGTTCTATCCAGGCTGGACTATTGCAATGCTCTCTTGGCAGGTCTTCCAGCAAGTTCTATCAAACCTTTACAATTAATCCAAAATGCTGCTGCAAAATTAATCTTTAATGAGCCGAAAAGGCGTAGGTTTGTTCTTGTCAGTCTGGTCATCAATTTGCACTGGCTACCAGTAGGTGCTCGCATTAAATTCAAGGCATTAATGTTTGCCTACAAAACCACCACTGGCTCTGCACCCCTTTACCTAAATTCATTACTTCAGAGTTATGTGCCCTCTAGAAGCTTGCGTTCTGCAAGTGAACATAATTGTGCCATCCCAAAGAGGCACAAAATCACTTTCACACACTTTTTCATTAACTGTTCCCTCCTGATGGAATGACCTGCCCAAATCAATCCGAGCAGTCCTTAACCATCTTCAAGAAACGACTAAAAAACACATCTGTTCCATTTTATTTGACCCTCTAACTCTAGCACTTTTTATTATATTTTAATTCTACTTTATCTATTTATTTTCTTTTTTTATTTAAAACAAACAACAACAAAAAAACACTAGCTTTCTATTTTTTTTCTATTCTATCTACTTGTTTTATTTGTGGGGTGTGGAATAAGGAAATATATATATAGATTTTTTTTTTTTACTTACTACATGTACTGCTTTAGTACTCTTTTGTTAGTGTTGATTGCTTCTATTGTTCTCATTTGTAAGTTGCTTTGGATAAAAGCGTCTGCTAAATGACTAAATATAATTGTAAATGAAATATATTAGACTAGAAAGCATTTATTTCAAATTGTAATAATATTTTAATATTTACAACTAGCAATATTACTGTTTACTGTATCATGAAAATTCTATAGGTACTAGGGTTGTCAAAAAAAATCGAATTTCGAATATTCGTCGAATTTAAAATAAAAATCCACATTCGAATGCAAAAACGTTGCGTCACTAGATGCGGCGCTGCTGCGCTGTTCATTTAAAATATTGCGGAAAAAGAGAACGTCAATGCGGAGAAGATCTTATTAACGTCAAAACCGAAACCAAGCCGTTCACACAGAACGCATTTTTCACGCATTTTCTAGACGGACATCTATTACTGTTGCACTCGCGTCTCGCACAAAAGAGCCTGCGTGTTTAGAAAGCCATGTAAAATTAATGCAAGTTTTACTTTGAAAGAATATATATCGAGACTTTATGGCTGTTTTTTCCCCATTCCACTGCATTTTTAAATGAAAAATGTACTCTGTGTGATTGGCTTTCGGTCCTTTGTATTAAACTATGCATGCATACATTATGCTGTTTTGTTTCTAATTGTTTAAGCAACTTAATTATATTTGGTTTATAAACATTATTTTAAACATTATGCACTTTTTTTCGCAGATGTTATCTTATGCTTTGAATGATGCGCCCTCTTGTGGCCTCAGGAGAGAAGCCAAAAGCTTTTCTTCACCCTAACTGAAATGATGCATTTTAAATTCGAATATAATTCGAATTTTGATCATATTTAAGTACAAAATTCGAATTTCGTTTTTCAGCCATTTTGACAGCCCTAATAGGTACAATATATATATATATATAAATAATATATAATATAGACATACATACACACACACACACATTTTATGCGGTACATTTGTCCATACCAGTTCAGCAATGACCGGGAGGAAGATAATGATGGTGGCTGTGTTACTGGCGAATTCAGTGAAGCAGGCGATGAAGGCTGTGATGAAGATGACTGCGACAGCAGGAGGAACCTGGGCTAGAGGCTGCAGATGATTTCCTATCCATACTGCTAACCCTGACTCCTATTGGCAAAAAAAAATCTTTATGTGTCATAGTGTTTACAAAAAATCATGAGGGTCATAGGGTTTACACAATGCCTTCCAGTGAATTATCAACAGGTTGACTGAATTAGATCCTTTTAGGTATTAATTACAATTTGACATTTTAGCCATGTAATGGCAAGTTCCAGCTTGTATTTCAGTCCAAAAAGTGAAAAGCATATACTGAGGTACCTCACAGCCTTTGGCCATTGCAAATCCACCACCCAGTAGCAAAATAATATTCCATGGCACGCTCTCTTGAGCTTTTCTCCATGACAACAGGGGCACATATGGTGTATTTGAGGCTGGAGAGATAACGATAAAAATGAAAATTAATTATGACCTCAAGCTGACTGACCATCTCAAGTGCAAATCATATGTGAAAGAAAGATTTAATAGTAGGACGCATTCAGATATTCCATTTGGAGGGGGTCAAGGATTGTTTATTTAAAAAAAAAGATTATTGAAAGACGCATATTGATCGACCATTAACCTGAATGATCCTGTATAAATACACAAATATATAAAATATTCATAAATGTATATAAAACCACACCAAGTTTAAGGCAGTTCCAATCTACAGCTCACTCAACATTCATGTTGTTGCACAAATACTGTGTATTTGACATCTGAATTTGATTGCATCTTTTGAACTGCACAAGGAAAGAAAATTGATTTGGAACTGGTAGAGAACAAAATGCATCTGACAGGAGATGAAATGTAGATCTGTACTTCATTTGATTGCTACTAAAAATGCTAAATGTGGACTCCAGAATGTCTGATGCTGCCACTTTTCGCAGCCTTCACTATAAAATACCACCCATGATGAACAGAAGGATTTATATTTTACAAGTACAAATTAGAAAGCATATTTAGCCCTTAACACACAGGAAGTACTATTTTCACAACATTCATGTTTTACATGTGGTCTAGAATTAATAACTTGATGTGCACTGTTAAAAATACCAAATAAATATGAAGAAAGTATTCACAACGTAACACTGAAAAACAAAACAGTTTCACAAAATGGGTTTTATCAATCAATATTGCCTTCATTATTATTACTACGATGAATCAACCTCTAAAGTTCAGCACAAAAATCTATATTTGAAGAACCTTTTTCCACTATAAAGTACCTTTAGTGAAAAGACAATGTTCTATAGATGCGTAAGGTTCTTCATGGAACTTTAGACGCCAATAAAGAACCATTATTAAGAGTGTAGTATTATCACTATTTTACAGAACTTCTAAGTCAAACATAAATTTTACACGTTTACAGCCAGTGACTAAATATTTTTAATCAGAGAGACTTTTTCGCAGAGTAGATAACTAAAAATTAGCAAACAGATTTTCCAAATATAGACAAAAGAAATGTACACAGTGTAAAAGAAACAGTGATACGTGGAAAGATTTGTTAGAGATTATTATAATCTCTCTGCACACAGTTCTCTGCTGGATCTCTCTTAGACACACTAATCTGAATCATTAACATTCCTCGTCTTATTCAGCATAAACCACACTCACATGTACTCTAGAAACCTCTTTGACTGCCAGAATAAACTGCGCTAGCTGGAAAGTTACTGTGGTAACGGAATGCAGTGGCAACGTTTGTCCTGCCAAAAATTCACAACACATTCAGTGTCCCAATTTACAAATTTGGTGTTCCAATTTACCAAATTCAAGCCCAGTATAAGCCTATTATGTCTTAGGGCCCTGATTTATTATATACAATTAATAATATTGATTGAGTTTGTTGAGTTTCTCTGATTTAAAATGTATAATTTCATAGCTCTCAGCTGTTGTAATACCACAAACAGAAAATCAATAAATCACCCCACTGACCTCTTGAATCGAACCACCAGCGGAGAGATGGACACTGGGATGGAAAGAAAAAGAGGATGGAGATAATGATGACTCCAGTTACTGCGTCAGAAACGTAGCTGGAAGGAGATAAACACAGAAACATGTGAAGCGCTGCTAGGTGTTACCTTCAGTGTTGCTTTTTCAAGCTCCAATTAGCAACATTGGGGGCAAAGTGAAGTTATTCAGTGCGACCTTCAGATGGTGGATAGAAAAGTTGTTCTGCTGTTTTAAATTGTTGAGCTGAGAATTCATAAGCAGTCCAAGACCACGGATGCTATTAGGATGAATACTTAATGTATGAACCGTAGCTTTCTATTGGCTGCATCCAAAAATGCATACTATCTTTCTACTACTGTATATAGTAGACAAAGAAACCGTATGCTATGACCGAATTCACAGTGTTCATAAAACATACCCTGATCTGCTACTTTCTTTGAGATTCTGAGGTGTGAATTTAATGGACACTTTACTATCCCATGAGGCCATGTGATAGGACTTGTGAATAGAACTTTTTTTAACAGTTGCAATGTTATTTTGGACACAGTGATGGTTGAATTGTTGGTAGATGGTTGTTATTTGGTTGACTAGTTATCAGATGCTTCTAATGAATTTACAGTTAAAATAATTGTCACTTAATTTGTGAATTGTTTAGTTAAGTGAAGTCACCAAATTTCCAAAAAAAGTTGATTGAGAACTCCCGTCTCAGTCTTCCATTGGTAGGACAATCTAAATATGTTAGGGGCCAAAGAATGAGCGAGAATTAGCAGTCTGAAAGGAAGATGAATTTGTGAAACATTTTTGGAAACAAAATGTTTACTGAAAATTACTGATGGACAAACAAAATGGGAATGATCACCAACCTTTCACTGTCGACTGAAAAAAGACATTACAGAAAACTTGAAGTCTTCCTTTTACAAATGTATCATCAACAAATGTCTTATAGCTGTAAGTAGCTGTAAGTACTTTAAAATAGAAAACTCACTCACTTTGCCATTAAATAATATACAACTGCAAATAAGATATGTTGCGTGAATGAAAATGTCAAAACAATTGTGCAGGCAAGGCATGAATGCAAGCAGCAATCCTGATTTCTCATTAGCACATTAATATGAACCACTGAATCAATGTAATTGCCATAACCAAAGGAGAGGAGGAAGTCTTTATTTCTGGATGCAATTATTTACATATGCACAGACTAATTTTCTTCCTTCTAAATGGAAATGTTTTTTAACGTAAACATAGTATATATATTTTATAAAAAACGTTTTTCTTTAATTCGTTTTTAGTTAAATGATTGACATTCATATAAACACTATTTAAATTAAATTAAAATATTTAAAGAAACTCCTAATTGCATACATTTTCATTGTGAAGAATAAATTAAATCCTGATGGCACAGGTTTGTTGTAGCACATATGAAATGCATTTGACTTTTACATAAAGGCATAAAAATTGTGCCATTGTGTTGGACTGAATTGTATTAGATATTAAATTATGACCAACAACTCTCAAACCTTGTCTTCATTGTTGTGACGAAGCCAATTATACTAATTATTAGTTAGGTGAATAATGTTAAAATAATGTTTTATGAAGTCTGTTTTTAGTCCCTCATGAATTTTACATTAACGTTTTAGAGATTCAAAACATTGCATCTTTAAAGGTCAACCTAAACATAACCTATGAATCAACACCCTATAAACTGCTATTCTAAAAACCTAAAGATAAAACTTCAACAAAATGCTCAAGCAGAATATGACAGTTTTAATATTTCATTCATCTTGCATGAATCTTCATGTGAAAATGTGACACTTGAAATACCTCCATGATTTTTCAATACCTGCCTGTCACGGTGTCTTACCCTTTGGTGAAGAAAACCGACCATCCATTTACAAACTTTGGATCTCGCGTAAACAGAAGTACAGCAAAAATAATGAATAAAAAAGTGATAGATCCTTCTGCAAATCTAGGGGCAAAGAAGATATGTTAACACAATTAATGTCAGAATAGAGGGAAGCAGGGTTTATGATATGTTGAAATACTCCGTGACTTACTTTATTGGGCCAAGTTTCTTGTAGTCTTCATCAATAACAGCTTTTGCTTTTGCTTCTGCAGCTGCCCGTAATAAATCCTACATGTTTACTCAATACAACACACTAGAGATAAACGGTATACACACATATTTCATGATAAATTATAGTACAAGTCAGTCCCATATTTCAACCTGGAGTCTAAGAAAAAGATTGTAAAAACTGTGCAAAAATTAAAATAAATTCAATAATGCATTTATTAAAATGAATAAAAATTATGAAATAACAAAAAAGTAGAAATAGAAAATAAATACTGAAACTGGGATCATATACACACACATATAAATAGCTGCCTTTTACATTTTTAGAAGTAGAGGCCCATGAGGATGATCATACTTTTGGGCCTATGAGATAGAAAAGATGTAAAACCCCTGATATTGTCACGGGTCGTGGTTGTAGTAAAGCTCTCGAAGAACGAGTGAATGTAAATAGACTTTAATTATAACTGCAAACACAAAGAACAGGAGAACTGAATAGCATCAACACACGTAGACCAATAAATCAACAACATTAATCCGAGACAAACATACTCAGGAGAACACAGGGCTTAAATGGAGTGGAGACAAAAGGGATGATGAAACATAACAGGTGAACAGTATTAACCATGATTAACTAATAACGTGAACAGGAACTAACCAAATAAGGCCAAACAGGAACTAAACGGGAACATACATGTGACAGATATAGTACACATGTAATTTTCTGCACATGCATTTAGTCCGCATATTTACCGTGTATTGAGTCCGCCATAAAGGAAAGCAATCCAGATCCAGCCCAAAATGAGGAAAATAAGCATCAGCGGGAAGGCAAAGACAAACCATGAGCCGAAGTTTATGAGGTCACATTCAGGGAAGTAGCTACAGACAAAAACATGCAAGACATTTAAATTAGTTTTTGCTGTTTTTGCTCCGCCAACAAAAACAGTTAAAAATCACAAGTATTCAAGAAACATGCAGGTGTTTTGTTCCTAAATAAAAACGAATCAAACTGAATTCAAACTAATTTTAGTAAATAACTCACTCATAAAAGTAGGAACTTGTTGCCACCTACTGGCATATCAATGTAACCTGCAGAAAGAGTCACTGAAAAAAGCCCTCAATGCATTATTATGTTAAGTAGCAACACTTAACACACCACTATCTAGATATATATCTAGTATATATATAATATCGACTGTTAACCCTTTGAAGTGAGTCAAACCTTTCACTCAAAGTTGTCCTAAAACCCAAAATGCGTTCTTGTCTTAGGATCTTTGATAACTTTTTTGAGCCTCTTCAATACCTCAAGATGATCTTAGGGATAATAGCATAATGATGATATGTAATGATCCATCTTATATATATATACTGACAAGAAGGAATATATATGTATATATATATATATTATTATATATATATATATATAATTTTGCTTCATTATATTATCCAATTTAAGATAGGCTGTCCGAGAACCTAAACATAGAAGGTTTAATTAGATCTTCATAGTCATTTCCTCCTCAGAAACTGATTAGTAATAATTGAGTGTCAGCTGTTTTGTATCTATTAAGTGCTGCCTTGATCTATCTTTTCTTACAGAAACAGATTAATTATTATTTACATTTTTTATTAAATTACACTTTTTAATTCACTCTAATACATTTTTAATTTAAAGGCCAAGGCAGAATTAAAAACTTTACTGGTGATCAAATCAGCTGTAATGCAAATTTTGTTTAACTTCAACTCTGCTTTTGTCTCTCCTTTTTTGTCAAGTCATTATGAGACAAGATTTTCTAAGCTGATTAAACATCAGTGATGAATTATGGTAAATGATTGGAGCCTGTATCTGAATGAGTTACTGAAGAAAATGTTTCCCTAACTGATGGTGGAAACACATTCAGATTACATTAACAAAGCTACATTTAATTGCATCTGAAGTATGCAAGAAAATAAAAAAATGTACAGTAGACTGCATGAATATCTCAGTGAGAAAGTTTCCATTTGAGATGTACAGCTCACCTTCTGGCTTTTTCACAGAGAATCAACCTCTGAAATGTTAAAGGTTGAACGACAACACTGCATTGTTTTGATTTTAACAAAACAGTACATACCTTTGATCATTCACTTTATGACATTTATGAATTATATGTGTAAACCAAACTTAAGGACAGCCAGTTCAGTCTAAGGTCTTCAGGAGGGTTTATGTTTAACCCCACCCCTAAACATAACGGGCTCACACAGGGGCATAAGCAGATCGTATGAAAATGTATAAAGGCGAAACTAACACAACCACTTCACACATATATCACACCATTTGTCCAAAAACTTAAATTTGCTACAAATCGCCTTGAGATTTTGTTGGCTTATTCAGCCAATGAGTTAAAGCAATATAAATATATTTTAAATTCCTTCTTACCCTGATCATGTGAACTCCTTTGAACAAAGGGTCAGACTAAAGCACACAAGATGTTCTTTGGACCATTCTAAAATCATAATAGGTAACATGGATCATTTGGGTTTGCATGAACTTTTGAAGACCATGCCAGCATTTTTGTATCCAATTAGAAAATTGCTAAATATACGCACTTTCACTTGACCCAACTAGGGCCTGGTCCCAAATGGCACACTTCATGTGTACTTGCAGTCTTGCAGACTTACAATGGCCACGGCATGCCCGTGTCTGTTAAGTCCATGTGACCGTACGGTGTCCCATTTGTCATTTTAGCTTTCAGAAGTGGATTCACGAAGGCCGACTTGGTCTTTCATTATTAATTTAATGTTTAGAATTTTGTGAAAAGACCATATACAGTACGTGTACATTAAAATTCTCAATTTGTTCTACAAAGCTGAAAATGTCAAATCTCATGCAATGTCTTTGCTTCGTGTTTATTAATTACTAAAAGTTGATTATTTTTGACATTTAAAACATTTGCCTTGCCTGGGAAACCTGTTTTAATATAGCTGGGATTTGGGGCATCTCAAACTCTGTGGCACTCAAACTAGGAAATCAAACTAGGTTCTATTTTGGCTTGTTGGTGGTGACCTAATTACTAAACAGCTTTTTCAAAAGCCTGTGCCATCCAAAATTCGTGTTAGCATGCATTAGTTGAAACAGGGCAGTATATGTCACAAGCACAATCAGTTCGACTGCCATATAATTGTTCAACACTGTTTTCACCTAATAGCAGGACTGTCTGCCGCATAGTGAAGCTCATATATAAAGGTATATGAGCAATGAATAGATCTTTGTACTACACCTTTGAGTAGCACAAAGACAAATTAAGCCCATCCAGTGGTAACGAGAAATGAAATGTTATGCATGTTAATTAAAGCTAATGCACTCGTTAGGATTGCATTAGCTTTAAATTTGTGAACTGAAGCCTGATCTGAAAACAAACTCGTATCTTGACTGCAGACTGCAGATGACAGCAACATGGTGTCATCCAGCACTGATTTTGACATGATATAATGCTAACGCTGCCTGTACAGTAGTGCACTCTCTTTTAAAAGACATGAATTTCCATGACTTTTCTATTAATGAATGAGGATTTTTTTTAAATAATATAATAAACATTGCACTGCCAATCTTGCCAATTAAATATTTTAGAGGTAAGCATAAGTGGAAAACAGTATATTTATTACACAAAACATCCACATCTCTTCCATAATTCACTGTGCCTTACTTAAATGTCTAGCCTGTACTCTTCAGAGCAATTTGGAACTTTGTATTGCAGCACTTTTCATGTCATTGTCTCCTTAAGATAAGTCACTTCCATTGTATTTCTCAGAAGGAAGTTACTTTAAATAAAAGCATCGTGTAAATGAATGTAGTTGAATAAAAGAATGAATGCAAGATGCAAGAATCACTGGTATGGTGATTTACAATGGCAACCATGGAAAAATGGTATACCTCTTGAGCTGACCCACCAGGATCAGATTAGGGGCAGTGCCAGTGAGGGTTGCAGTTCCTCCGATGCTTGCAGCATAAGGTATAGAAATCAGAAAACCTTTCCACACTTTCATCTGGTATTCAGCCTCTCTTCTGACTTCTTCCAGATTCTTTTGCTTTGATCTGTCTGTCCAATCCGGTCTGTGAGGTTACAGAGAGGGATAGAATCTCTTAATAATTCAGACTTTATTGTTTAAGAGTATGAAAAGATGATCTTTTCATAAGAACATTCATAAGGTTGTCCACGTGGCCCACAATGGAGTCTAGATTATTACTAATATTATTACTCTACATTTGTTGTTGCAATATCTGCAAGTTCTAGAGATGATGTTTGACATTTAATGGTAAATTTATATCAAATCTTCAAGCTCATTGTGCTTGATCTTTGCTTGTTCAAAGAAAGTCACAGATTAATTATTCTCACTCACGTGTTCTCTGTGGTCAGCACCTGTTTTTCACAAGGAAGCACATGCATCTTCACCCGAGAATCACCTGCAATGGAATGTTTACTTTTTTAATAAAAAAATACCACTCTAATATGAAGCAAATTTCAGAATAAAAACAAGCTTCTGGCTGAATTTTTAAAAAGAAAAAGAAGCATTCTCACTCTCTTTGTACATTAAAAAATTATTGAATTTCAAAAGCGCTTTGTTGAAAAATTTCAGCTCAAAGTTTTCCGTTCCGGTTGTATATTATATTTTCATGTGTGCAGGTTGATTTCACACTCAAACACATCCTCAAACCAAATAAATCATTGATAGTATGCTGATGTCATGATTGCAATAAAAATGTTAAAATTAAGGACTTTAAATTCCTAATTAGCTTGAAACACATACAATATGAGTTTCTCCCCACCCACCCTCTGGATCACTCTTGTCCTTGCAGTTCTCTTTTAGAGTCTCCAGATTCCCAAAAAGGCTTTCCAGTATGGCATTAGCAATGGGCAGCATCATGGCTGTTGTGGCTGTATTACTCAACCACATTGACAGGAAAGAGGAAGTGATCATCATGCCTAAAATCAGCCTGGAGAGGAAAGAAAGACAAGTAGAGCCAAACCTAATAAACTATTATGCAACATTCCTTCAGTAACTATTACAATAAAATGTGACCATACACATGTAGTACACACTGTATTGTACATCGTGAAGCAGAGAACAATGAAATCAGTGCTAAATCTGAGTCAAATGGTTCAGTATTAATATTTAGAAACACATTCAGTAAAAAAAAAATCGCTGCACTTTCCTATTTATTAATTGATGAAAGCTGAAGCAGCTAATAGAATTGATATTTGAGTAAATGACCATACTTTCGTTGCACTTTTTGCACCAGCGCATACCTTCAGACACCTATTGTAATGTTTACAATATTATTATACTGTATATTATATATATTGTTATACAAATTGTCCATGTGTTTACCTTCTACAATTGCTAAAACTTAAGACTGGAGATCTCCTAATTTCAACGCAGATTCTTTCTTACCAGGCAGGTTTCACTCCGACGATCTTCAGCACCTTGAGGGCTATTCGGCGATGGAGACCACACTCCTCTATAGCAGATGCCATCACTAAACCACTCAGGAACAGGAAGTTAGTCTCAAGGAAGTACTGCGGACAGACCTTCTTAGAAGGCAGGATTCCCATGGTGGGGAAGAGGCACACGGGAAGCATTGCAGTCACCGCCAGCGGGAGTGCTTCGGTACACCAGTACACCGCCATCAGCAGCACCACATACAAACATTTGCCCTCCTGAAAAAGAAACAGGTGAATGTGTAGATGCAGGGAAGAATATTAAATATGATAAATCAAGTATAATTATTTCATTGCTTTACTGACACATCATATACATTTTCTGAAATCTATGGAAGGCACTATAAAATATTGCATTTGTAAATAAATGAAGCTGGCCTTTTTTCACAAATAATTTCACTTTTCTGAGCCATTTTCCAGTTACTTTGAACTAACTCATTCTTACTTCATTATTAATTAGATCATCCTTAGTAGATGTATGAGAGTGCAGTATTAATAATCACATTAACTACGAACATTTTCAAAAAAGTATGACAGACAGAACGTTTTTTCTTCTTTTTAGACAATACCTGTTTATCATTCAAAACCTCGCAAGCAAATTTTCTGCTTCAAAGGTGCCTCTATGCTGTCTTTCTTACAAATAAATGTCACATTTTGCCAACAGCAAAGCCATTTAAGCATGTGAACATGTATGCCTGTGTTTAAAATGGTTTTAGGGGCCTCTGGATTTTGAGTAATCTCAGTATTTTTTATTTTGCAATGTAAGTCAATAGACACTAAACGATTTGGTTACCAACAATCTTTAAAATGTCTTATTCTTTGTTCCTAATACAGGTTTGGAACGACATAAAGATAAGTAAATGGATGACAGAAATGTAATTTTAGGGTGAACTGTCCCTTTAAGAAACCCGTGCTAATGCTCTTATTACTGAAAAACAATTGTATTCTGGAATAGGTCAATATCTGCATACATTTACATTATTGTAATCAACTGGGTGGCACAATTAGGCTACTTTAACGCATATTTAACCATCCTCTGGGTTCAAAAGGCCAAAGCAGCAGGTGGCTAATTTTAACAACAACGTTTTACCTTTGGTGGCACAACGAAGAGCAGCGGGAGCAGCAGTAACGGGGCGAGCATCAGGATGAGCTGCTTGCGCGCGCCCCAGAGCTTCCTGGAAAACTTTGCAGGGTCCATAGTGGCATAAAACCTGTTTCCTTCCCTTTGTCTTTGCACTGGGACCGGCTGCGGCTCTGGCGCTTGGTCTCCAACTTTATTACTTTTGCTTTATTATTTTTTAGCACAGCGGGAGAAGATTAACTATTGGCTTACTCGTTAACTCCCTTAAAGACCCCTCGACTTTAGCCTTCAACGTGAGTCGGTCTACAGCGCCAGCAAAGATGAAGAGCAAAGTGTTCTGCTTCACACAGACTACACAGAAAGAGTAAGCATTAAAAAGTATACTCTGTCAATTAAAGAAGTGTTAGCAAAGCGATAATATTGGCGATAATAATGTGACAGTTCAACGGTTAGTAGGTCCCTCGTGCTGATGATGCTATTTTGACTTAACGTTTCTTGAGTGCAGAGTGATTATTATAGTGCTATCAGTATAATTATGATATTTGTATTTGGTTTCCACTTAGTTATAATATTAGGCTGCATAGTTTTAACTTAGTTTTGGTTTTAGAAACTTTGTTATACTCAATCCCTAAATGGCCTCTGATATTTCCTTATAGTTTGCTTTGGTATTGCTACACTGAGGGGAGGGGGGGACATTTTTAAGGTAAAATATTGCCAGCTGTGGTTGCCATGAATTTTAAATGAATGCTGACAGCTTTTCAAAAACTCTGAGATGGCACTGGCAGTTTAGTGGATGTATTTTGTTCATTGTTATACTTGGCTATATATATATACAACAATAAAATATGAGTACATACTAACCTACTTAATCTGTTTTGGACCTTAAAATATACTGATTATAACTCTCATAACAATACAGGTGCTTTAAAACTGCCACGTGATGAATCAAAGTTCATCATAAGTTACCTAAACTGAATTCCATTTGTATATTGTATAAGCAGTGTAATTACAAAAAAAAAACACAAAGCTAAATGAATGCAGTAAACGTTAACTGAACAACATAAAATCCTATAGGCCTATGCACAGGGACTTCTGGGAACTATTTGTCTATTTTGTTTTCTTGTTTTGGTGCACATTAAGTGCAGTTGGAATTTAGTAATTTATTATTCTTCTTGCTAGCCAAAACATTTTTGATTGCTTAAGGCTTTCATTTTTGTGACTTCTTTTTATTAATGATAAAAGCCATGATGCTGTCCAAGCCTGCAGAGAGGAAGAAGTTTAGACGAATATCACCTCATTCATTTTTATCAGTGAATGAAACATGTACAAATCTTAATTTAATACTCGTTCCCTGAAAACACGCTGTGCACCCACTGCATATTGCCACCAGCAGTACAAGAACAAATAAACTGTCTGACCCTGTAATTTATCAAAATGCTTATTTTGGCTGACACAGCTCCTGTTTGCAGCAGTTTTGCATAAAAAAGATTCAGACTTTTTATGTCATATCTACTCCTGTACAGCTCAGCTATTCTCTGCTTAATGCTGCTTAAAGCGCTGTAGCAGGTGTTTTAAACTCAAATGGGTTACAATTAACTAAATAAATAATTGATTACTGATTTTCTCTGTTGCTACATAGATTATTGACTATAGAAGTATTTATTAGCTAAAAAGGTTCTCCTTCCCCTGGGAATATATCAGTAACCGTCCGGTGGGGTGTGCATATTTTCTTTTAAACCCCCAGTGATTAACTGATAGAAAAATCCTCAGCTTTTGTAGTTATTTTTTGTAGTGTTGCCAATATAAGTAGTATACTTTCTATTCACCAGAGTATCATGAAAATAATCTATCACAATTTCCTCAAAAATATTAAGCCGCACAATTGCTTTTAACATTGATAGAATTGTTTCTTGCACATCAAATCAGCATATTAGAATGATTTTTGAAGGACCATGTAACACTGAAGACTGGCTGCTGAAAATTCATCGGAATGATTACATTTCAAAATATTTTAGAAAATATTATAATACAGTGCTTTTCACTTTTTAGGGAATCAACCTACAGACAGTTGGTCTGTGCATAATAAGATGAATTCATTGTTTTACATGGGAAAAATAATCAGCTTTAAGGCTTTTATACAAACCTTGCCCTCCCATATTCTTAACCCAATATAAATCTCTCAAACTGCCCAACAATTGCAGAGTGAGTTCTCAAGCATTTTGATATCTGCTGAAGGCTTTGTCTGTCAATTTTTTAATTGTATTGTATAGTCTCTTGTATAGGTATATGATTACTAAATGAATAATACATGTTGTTTGGAATTACGAGAAATGTTTCTATCCAGACAGCAAAATCTTATTGCTTTAATCTAATATTGCATCTCTCATCCTTTGGCAGCAAAACAGAAGCAACAACAAACACACAGCTAAATGACAGACTAGGGCTGGACGATATGGCCAAAATTGATATCACGATATATATTTTTAATTTCGGTCGATACGATATAATCCGATATAGATATGACCACTATTTAGCTGACTAGAAATCTTTTGTAACATTATAATCCTTTTGATCATCCTTTTGATCATTTAAGCACTCTTGCTAGAAAATAAAAAGTAATTTCTATAATTTCTTTCCCCAAAAAATTATAAAAATTATACTAAATGGAATAGTGTATAATGTTACAAAAGATTTCTATTTCAAGTAAATGCTGATCTTTGGATCTTTCTATTCATCAAAGAATCCTTGAAAAAAAACATTACTCACTGTTTTAAATATGCTATCACAATCAGCATTGAGATTGAGTTCTGAGGATCATAGGACATGAGACGGAGTAATAGCAGAAAATTTTTACTTTAAATGGGGGTAATATATTAAAATAGAAAGCAATTTTAAATAGTAAAACTATTTCAACTTTTTGCTGTACTTTGGATCAACTAAATGCAGACTTGGTGAGCAGAAGAGAATTCTTTAAAAAAACAACATTAAAAATCTTACTGTTCTAAATCTTTTGACTGGTAGTGTAGGCTGATTATTCTTATAGATTGAAACAAATGTGCTTCAGCCAGAAAAAAGGGTATGAAAAGTGCTCCGAGTCGCTGCAGAAAACAAAAAAATTGAACAACAAAAACTGGAAATGTTGCTGGAGACGGGCTTATTGAAAATGCAAATTTATTCTCTGCCAGCAGGAGGCGCTTTTTAGAGTGATAAAACTAGCGGTTTTCCAGTAACGGCTGTAAACAAAGCAGATCCGCTCATGAACGCTACTTTATCAGAAAAAAATGCCATCTAAACTATTCTGAAAACAGTCGTTTCCCATAAGAGATACATTCATATAAAACACCCGCGCCGTGTTATGATTTTGAAACGTGCAGTGCTCATGTTTATTCAACGAAGTCAAACGCCACAAATAAATCAATGTATGGGAAACTGGTAATGTATATCGAAATATCGGAAATGTGTTTAAAAATAATATAACAAAAAAAACTATCGCTATACTATTGATATTGAATTATTGTCCTGCCTATGACAGACATGTGCAAAACATTCAAACATAAAGGCACATAGGAGTACCTTCATTGCTTTACGCCACTAGTGAGTATGTGTGTGTTTAGACTCTGACTAGACTGAATCTACAGTAAATTTAGATTTTTGATTGCAAAAGAACAGAAACATTGTACCTCTATAAGCAAAGAAAGCACATTGGTGGCAAGGATGTGCTGAAATTTTTGATTATACCCCCATTTTATATATAACCCCTTCATACATCTTCTCTAATAATTAGAACTACACGACCCCTATCACTCAAGCCAATTCTAAGTTGCGTTTGATAGAAGAATATAACCCTTCTACAACTAGCGATTGTACATACTGCATGGGCAAATATAGCCACACCCACTGCGAGAAACAACAGATGAAAGAGAGGAGAAATATGAGTCCAATATCACTGTTCACAAAGTTTTGCTTTCTTCAAAATACAGTGACTTTTTCTTGAATGTCCTGTCCGCTCTCTTCCGATTTAACACAGATCCTCTATTTTGCGCCTAAAGGGCACATATTAACAATGACTCGGCTATAATGATATATAACAATGTAATATTTAGGGGTCGATCGATTGCTGCGAAAAAGACCTAATTTTGTGTATTGGTGTAATGAAATGTGTTTATACTGTTTAAGGTTAAAAAAAAACATTATTTTCCACACTGTACATTATTGTTTCTACTCTATACCCCGCCTTTCTGAAACGCGTAGATTTTTACAAAGCTCATCGTTCTGAAAAACAAGGTGTGCTGTGATTGGCCAGCTATCTTGTGCGTTGTGATTGGCCGAATACCTCCAGCTTGTGATGGAAATGTTACGCCCCTACCCCCCTCACCATATGTGATGATGCCGTGTCCGGCCGGAGGATGAGACAAAAACATTAAAACCCATTATGTACGAGGCATTCGTTGCATCCAGTGGGACATAATTATGGAATATAATGACTTAAACTGCGTCTTATGCCGCGTACCTAAAACCATGTCCGCATTTGTGATCTAAGAATGACAAGAACAGCCTTACCATACACTGCCCCCAAAACTCACTTTAAATATAAAAATATAAAAAAACCTTTAATATAAAAAAACTACGTACCGTCCTTTGAGTCAGAACAGCCGGCTGTATCTACTCTCCCGGAATCAGGAACAATCCTTCATAAAATGGCTGCCACACTGAATATTTGAAGTTGAAGTGTTCTGGACGTGGTTGTAAATAAGCAACTTAAAACCACTGATCTAGTCGTGTCCATTTGGAAGGCCAAACAAAGTAGTTTCGCTTCACAACAAAACAGTGCCACACGCGTCCCTAGAGTGAGCGGCGCTGGCCCCAGTCGCAAAGTACAGGAAGGATGCTTATGGCTCAGCGGACACACGGGACACACATCAGAGTGAACATACATCACACACGGATACATAATATATCCGGCACCAGACCGAAAGTTACCGAAACAGTACAAGTGAAAAACGACACCCCAAAAAAAAAAAAAAGCGGCTGGCACGCCCTATCGCATCACACGTGAAAGCCATTCTGGAGATCGCCGCGCAATTGATGTATACTTCCCAGCACCACCGACATACACACATAGGCATGAAAATGAACAGATATCCATGACCGCTTTATACTGGGAGACCAAACAAGTAGTTTAGCTTTCACACTACAAGCAAAATCATGCGACTTTACGACATGGCGGCGGCAACAACAATAAAAGTTAATAAAAGTTACGCCTTCTTTCTTTGCTTGAACATTTGGGCGGTGTTATGCTAATCTTCCCACATAGTGATGTAGACAGTGGGGGCGTGTTAGAACGAGAAGTTTTTAGGTAGGTGTGGCTGACTCTGAATTTTTATAAAGATATCTCTTTGGATTTGAGACTTTAGCTTTGCAACTTTACAGATCTTATTTATACACCAAGAGCTTGTAACACTCCAAAAAAAAGGAAAAATTTAAATCGCATCATATGGCCCCTTTAAGATCAGTTTATGCATCCTCAAGTGTTATTATTATTATAGTGTCTGGAAAATGTATGTGGTCTGCAACTTGTTTGCCATTATATTTGTGGTCTGTTATTAACGTTAAACTAAAACCATAAAAAAAAAAATCCTTACTTGATAGAAAATACACATTAGCTAAAATAAACTTTTATTTCCTCTAGTTGCCAAGGCAACATTTCTTATTTTTAGTCTGTTTTTGAGTTATTAAAATAACTACTAAAATAAATAGAATTTTTATAAATGCGTATTTAAACACTGTAGAAGGTATCAACATTACACAAACAGTAATAAAAATGACAAAAACTAAAGTTATAATGGAAACAGAAAATATTAAAATAAAATCTTATTCAAAATATTAACAAAAAACTATTATTGTATATCAATGATAATAAAATAACACTGGTCTTTAAAATGAATGGTTAGAGTCTGGTACTCAATTTTAATGACAAATGTTCATTTGCCCCATGTACTGCACTTACACCCTCTAGTGGACAAATGATCAACACTGTCTGATCTCCCATCAGTGATATGTGCTCATTAAAATAAAACTGCTTGAGAAATTTGACCCAAATGGCTCAAATGTAAGGTTGTGTTAGGATGAGGACAACATGAAAAATATTGCACATTTCATCGTTGGATAGTTCATAACAACAATTGAAATAAAGCACATGCACTGCAGCTTAAACTACTTAAATGTATTTTAAAGAAAAGGCGATTTGTTTGAGAACAACTGAGTCTCAAGCGGCTTAAATTCACAAAGAACATTTAGCAAAGTCTTTCTGGATCTGTATTTTTGCAGGTTTGTGTGTGGGCACAGCAGGGCAAGGGTCATGGAACTAACTAATAATGCGAAGAGACTGTTAAATACACCCACATGTATTTGAGACTTTATGCAAAAACCTTTGTAAAGTTAGTGTTACAGGGTTTGAAAACTGTGGCACTGTTTTAACACACACACTGCAACACCTTTCATCATTTTATTTATTGACACTTACAAACATACAAGTGTCCATTATGCCAAACTATTTTTTATTTAAGGAAGCATTTCTAATAAGGGGGAAATTCTTGTAATATTAAATATTTGCTGTTTTATTACACAGAGTAAATATGAAAAAAATTATGCAGACATTGCAGGTAAACAGCCACAGCTAATCTTCTTATGAAATGATGTGACCGCTGTCTGAGCGCATTAACATTGTGTAATAGGGGTAATGTCAGAAGAATTTTGTGAAATCCATCCTCTATGAAATGGTGCCTTTGGCTGCATAAAGTCTGCACAGTAATTCTCAATAGCTTATACAGTGCAAGAGTGTATGAAAACATGAAGCAATTGGTCTCACTTGATGAAGCTATTCAGCTTCAAAAACACTCAATGATATAACAAAAATAAGCCACAGGAATAGTCCACACAAAAATGAAAATTTACTTAATGTACTCTTCCTCAGGCCATTCAAAATGTAGATGAGTTTGTTTCTTCATATGAACAAATTTGGAGAAATTTAGCATTACACTCTTGCTCACAAATGGATCCTCTGCAGTGAATGGGTGCCGTCAGAATGAGAGTTCAAACGGCTGATAAAAACATTACAATATTTGTGTAGAACTGTTTTGGCCCATTTTCACTTGTAAATGGTGCTTAATCTGTGCATATTTCTCTGCTGATTCAGACCAGATGACTTTTTCATTGAAGAAAGCAGTAGAGGACTAATATTTTGTCCGAAAGCAACAGTTTAAAGTTAAAAACATCTTAATGATGGATTTGTTTATTACAAACATATGTTATTTATTCACTTCAGTACTGATGGACTAGGTGTCCATCCCCAAGACAAAAACAGAACTGTGCACTCTATGAGTCAGAGAGAGATGCAAGTCAGGGGGATTTCATTAAGACACGAATGGACTCCTGAGCAAAGGTTATATTCCTCCCCACAGCTACATGTACTGACAGGTATGCAATGATGAACAGGAATTTACATGGCTGAGAATTACAGTATATGCATTTTTTTTGCGTTGAATGTCAAGGTGATTTTTGACACCCCTAGTCTCCTGTCACTCTTCCACCATTCAATAGCGAAACATGATAAAAAACTGATACTAAAAGGTTTTCTGTGAACTCTGAAGTCTGAGGTTTCAAAACATTATTATTATTATAAAAGGAAACGCATGGAAACTGTGTGTGATGTGAACTGTAAGAAACAAAGAGCATCTAGGCATTCTTGATGTGAAGATGGTGTTTACTGTGTTGTGAGAAAGTACTTTGGTCTTTTTAACTGATTTTCATCACCTAATTAGTGTATTTGCAATGATTTCATTTACATATTCGTTTACATATTCAAGTGTTCCTGAGGCTGGTATGTCCTTGATTTATCCAGTGGAAAAGTACAGATAATCAGAATGTCCAAAAAACAAATTCATTTCTCATGCCAAAGCGCCATTCATTCTGACTGAATCGCTGTATATTGGTTTGATGGTCAGGTTCATTTATTCACTTCAATTTAACATGCTTCATCTCTCTTATCAGCAGTGCAGTACTGTTAGATAAACTGATAAATTTAGCTCTTGTTTTTTCCCTGGGTTTCCTGAGAAGGCACCAAATGGAGTCAGATGTATTGATAAATGATTATCTGCTGGAGTGTGAACCAAGCACGATGTGAAACAGCCTGGTCTAGAACTTTTCATGAAGTCACTGAAGCAGGTGATGAGGTGTGAAAAAAATCTATCAATATCCTGTGGGAATACACTCATCACATATACGCTCAAACTCAATTATTCACTTCATATAAGTTTCTATAGTTTTTTTTCTTGTGGCGTTTCATGCATTGTAACACGTTTCTCTCCTCAAGGTTTCACAATGAAAGACTTGTGGCAAAAAATATATATATATGCAAGTTACCCTGGATACTGCATGGAATGAGAGAACAGATATTTTTCTGTCTCAAGAGCAGAAAACGACTACAGTTCTGCAAGGACATGTCTTTATCACAGCAAGCCTGTGCAAAATCAAGTGATTACAAATCACTTCCATGATAGAGATCAAACAAAATTATTTATTTTGTTATTAACACAAACCATCTGGTGTATAAATTATTAAATTGCAAAAAAAAGAAAAAGGATTTAATGTAAAAGCATGAACATAATCTTTCCCAGTCCCTCTCTACCCCATCCCCAAAAAAATGCACGTCACATTAATTGATGGACTGGAGTTGTGTGGATTACTTGTGGATTATTGTAATGTTCCCTTCCGAGGGAACTTAGAACTGCATCCTCTAGAGGTCGCTGGGGAACGCCTTCAGCGTGACCGGTTTCTGAAGCATACATCTAAACACAACAATAACATTGGCCCGCGACAGCCTGTGACGTCATCACCCGACGCGACCACAGTATAAAAGGGCGCCAGGAGAACACATCATCCTCTTCCTCTTCTTCAAGGACTGTTTTGTTTGAAGCGTGCATTTCCGGTAAAAGCGATTATTCTTCTTTACCATGGCGAGCACTAGTAAGGCGTTTAAGATGACACACGATCTTTGCGTCATTTGTTTGGTCGAAGAGCACATGCACGGTGTCTTTGAGGAGGCATTTTGCGTGCACGTATCAAGCTTGTCCTATGAAAAAGCTGCGCTCTCGTTAGTCCCTCTCTTTCCAAGTAACAAAGCCGAAACAGCCATCAGCTCACCGTGGTTCAGGACTCTCCGCTGCTGAGGCATGGAGGAAAATGAGCTTGTGGGGATCGCAGATGGACCTGGCTGATGAGTTGAAAAAGGGTCTTTCCCTTTTGGGCTCATCAGTCATGGACGAGAGTGAGCTGCTGGAAGACGATGCTATCTCTTTTACATCGTCTGATCCAGCGGCTAGTGCTCTGCTGGTTCCAAACCAGGATGAGCAGGGTATGTCAATGAGACGAAAGTTGGACGAGATACCCTCCCATCTCCTAGCCCCGAGTAATAAGATGATCACATCTGAGGTCTATATGATCGTAAGCCATGAGCAGATGCATAGACATATGACCGTGTAAGTGATTACCAGGAAAGAAATTGACAACCCTCGAGATAACCAGTCTCCATCGACGAATTGGTTTATCTTCTACTAGCCATCACACCTCCAGCGCGGTGACTACCTATCACATTATCTATCCCCCATACACTCATTGATGAGATCGAGAAGGCTTAGAAAAATCCATTCTTGTCTCGCATCCATAGATTCCAGCATACTAATTATGCCAACATCGAGGGATGCCTGAGAATGGTTATGAGAAGATGCCCCCTGTTGAAGAGACACTGGCCTGCTATCACTCCATGGGGGAGACATCTTCTCTTAAGGTTCCCTCCCTGCCGTCCAAACCCCTTCAGGATACATATCGATTGAATGGCAGGGTATACGCGGCAGCAGGTCAGGCTGCAGCCTCGTTTCACACCATGGGGGTGCTTTAGGCTTATCAGGCTGATCTGCTAAAAGACCTGGATAAAGGCAAGGGCCTTTCCTCTGACGAGATGGCTGAGTTACGCCGCACCACGGATCTTGCTCTCCGTGCCACTAAGCAGGTGCCATTGGCAGATCATTGCAACCATGGCGGTTACGTCTAGCCACATCTCTGTGGGTGAATCTGGTGGCTTTGGAGCAAAAGAGAAAGGCTTTCTTCTTTGATGTTCCCCGTTTCCCTTGCGTGCGATACATATATTACAGCCTATTCGAGGGATGGTGGTCAAAAAAACAGCAAAATTATTAAGAGTATCCAAGATCACACATGAAGCTGTGCCTTACATCCTATCATTACAACAAACGAAGGTCCAGGTCTGAGCCCGAACAATAGAGGGGTCCTGGCCCGTCTCGATCTAATGATCAGAGGCGGGCTTAGAAGACTAGTGTCGCAACTCCTTGGGGCTCGCTGTGTCTCTTGTTCTGTGGTTTGGTAATAAGGTAAAATAAAAACACTGCGTAAGGCTCAAAAACTCAGCGTGGATTCACAGGTGATGAGCAAGATTTGAGGGAAGTGATCCAGACTAGGTTTTCTCAATGCTCTCGTCTGGACCAGAGTAAAACCTGAGCCATCTACTCTCATCTTCCTCTCCCTAATTCCCCTAAAATGCTTCCCTCCTAACTGAGGTTAGGTAGGAGCCTCCTGCGCTTGCATTGCAGTCGCTGTTTGCTGGGCCATTCTGTTTTTATACGTAGTTTCTATGTCCTATAGAACTACCTACTGATGGTCCGGACCTCAGTTCTCTTCGGATTTCGCCTCCAGCCTATATTCATGAGCCTGAGTCATGTGCGGGAGCCATGGTTGGTGAGTACGATCCATTTTATCTACTCTACTGCTAGTTTTTGTGTATTCAATGCTAGCCTTTCTCTGCAGCGCTACTCGGACCTGTTCTGTTTTCTGATTTTTTTTAGGTCTGACCCCACCCCCCACACGCAGCCTGGGCTTCTGCGGAAGCCTCCCAGCATCAGGTCCCCAGTATAACACTGCAACCTCAGGACCTGCGGGTCCTTCTCGCGGGCTAGTACTCTTCTGAGTACATGCTTCGTGACATGCTCCCTATCCTCTGGCCAGGTGCAACTATTCATTTCTCACCCTGAGGGGTCTCCTGAGATTTAAGTCTTTCCTTAACCATCATGCACGTTCTCTGAGCTAGAGCTCCTAATCGCCCCTCTGCGGAGTGGGCTTAAGTACTCTGCGTTCCCTGAGGTACAAGAGATTTGTGTTTCTGTGGAAAAACCCTCTTGTGTGCTTCTTCTCTGAGGAGCAGTAAGCTCTGTATGCATTAATGGTTATTGGGTCCCGCTATTTCTTCAGATTCTTTCGGGTCTGGTTATATGGGACCCACGCTCTCTATCAAGATAGAGAGCATGAGATGGTGTCCAGCCGCACCAATGGACTGTCTCTTATTGGGCCCTGCTGAGTTACCCCTTCTAATCTAGCGCCTCCTTCTGGTCGAGCTGAGAAGTGCTCCCCTCACTGTGAGGGTTAGCTATGAGCCGCTCCTAGTATGTGCTGTAAGGGCCTGCCTCAGCTTGAGAGCCGAGAGTGCTGCTCCCGAAAACTCCATTTGCAACGAAACTGAGTGTTAGGCTTCTTTGGTCAGTTGTGTCTCTCTTGGAACCCTGTCGTTCCCTGTAGAAATGTGTGATCCCCTTCTAGCAGGATCCTGTTCTGATTTCTGATGTCCCATTTGCGATCTATCTGCTCCCCGAACATGGCTGAGCTCCCCTCACTGCGGGAGGGTCCCTTTTAGCTCACCGGTCCTGGGCAGACTGGGTGAGTCCTCCTCTTGACTTGAGAGTTAGGTTCTCTGACCCTGGGCTATTGATCGCTTCAGTCAAGCTGGGTTCCTCTCTCTCCTCGCTAGAGGTTGAACCCTCCGCTCTTGAGCTCCATGGCAGTGACATCAGGTAGTTGGGCCACTTGCTGCCTCCCTGATAAGCTTCCTCTATTTGGGTCAAGCCAGGCAGTGCTGCCCTCACCTCGGAGGGTTGTCTTTGAGCCTGCCGCTCCCGATTGAGCGTCTGTGGACTTCTCTCATCGAGTCCTCTGCTCGTTTGAGCTCCATTGAGTAGCAGTCAGGTTGTGAAGCCTCTCTCCGCCTCCCTGTTAAGCCGCTCTCTTTGTGGGTCGAGCTTAGCAGTGCTCTTGGGGGTTTCATATGAGCACGCCCCTCTCGATCTGAGCGTCTTAGTCCCCCTTCTATTTTTGAAGTTGGTCCTCCGCTCTTTTGAGCTCCGGATGCCAATCATGACAGGTGGCTGGACCATCTCCTGCCTCCCTGGTGGTTGCTTGTTAAGTGAGCTAGCTGTGCTCCCATCACCATAAGGGCCTCTGCAACCGCGCTGCTCCGGTCTGGGCGCTGTGAGCAGATGCTTTGGAGTTTGTTCTGTGAGCATGCCACAGTCACGTAGGGCTCCTAGGCTGGTTTAATACAGCTTTGGTTACCCCTTAAGCAACAGTGTTTCTAAATCCATGCTATGGTAAGTGCACACGCTGAGCTTCTTTGCACTTTCTAAAATCCTTGTGGTAAGTTGCACGCTAGTTTCCTGCCGCACTTTCTAAAACGCAGCATGTCGCCTCGTTCCCTTTCTCTGAGTTGGTTTAAGCCCCGGTTTTCTCCTTGGGCTCCACTCAACTTATGTATTTCTGTTGATACGTTTCTGAGCAGGGTGTTGCTACCAAAGTCTGTTGAGTCAGTTCTTTGAGCAGGATTATTCAGAACCAACGGTAGCCCCCCTGGGTAGCAGGCCAGGGTCTAGTTTGGTTTTTAGACACCTGACCGTATCCCCTTAAAGGAATCTCTCTTCTAATTCCAAGCCTTAAGCTCTGCCCTAGGCTTGGGCTTCCTAGCCCAGCCCTTAACAGGTAAGTTCTTTAGGGTATGCAGCTCAGGCCCTTGGCCGAAGGGGATAATGTCACTGACAGCCGTCAAGACGTCCTTTGGGGCAAAGTGGTCATCCCCTAGGCTCTGATAGAGATTGCTGATAACTATATGTCCTACACATAAAAGAAAAAAAAAAAAAAAAACACCCCCCGAGGTTTCTGCAAATTCCCTTCCCCTCCTCATGGCTGCGTGGGTATCCCATTCCCGAGCGACATTCCTCAGAGGACTCAGTCGAGTTCCCTCGAAGGTCGGAACGTCTCTGGATGTATGCTTCAGAACCGGATCAACGCTGAATGGCATCCCATAGCGACCTCTAGAGGACGCAGTGTCTCGTTCCCTTCTCAGGGAACCATGGTTACATACGTAACCTAGACGTTTTTATCAGCTATTTTAACTTTTATTCTGATGGCACCCATTCACTGCAGAGGATCCATTGGTGTTGTTCTGATGACTAAAAAAAGGAAGTGGATGGCCTGAGGGTGAGTATTTAACAAACTGAAATTTTTAGGTGAACTATTCTGATTTGCAGAACATGAGTCCGATTCGCACCTAACATGTTTTCACGGTTAACAGCAAAGCTTTTTTATTTGGTGTAAACTTGCACTAAACTGGTGTTTTGACTTTAAATGTCAAAAGAATTTCAGTCTTTAAAATCGCTTTTTGAGACTCTGCTTTCCTTTTCCGTTCATCAGCGGAGCATTTTTAAATGTAGCATGTTTTACTTAAACATGCTCTAGACAGAAGTATTTGACCCTTGCAAGGTGTTTTGCACATGAACAACACATTTTTAATATGCTAACCAACACAATGACATATAAAGATGACACGTATATGCACCATAATGTATGAGCATTAGAATTTAATATAAATTATTAACAATAATAAAAACCTAAGCATGACATAGCTTTGGAAAAATATATTAAAGGTCCCATATTGTACACCTTTCTGGAGTTTTATTTGAGGTTTTGATGTCCTTAAGAATATATATTTGCGGTATAAGTACCAAAAACCATCTCAATATATTTTTACAGCTCCTCTCTCAGGAGCTCTGAGAACAGGTAGATTTTGGTCTGTCTAATTAATATTCATGAGCCTCTCTTCTGATTGGCCTGTTGTTTTCTGAGTTACCGCAACGCCAGGCCAACCACGTAACTGTCAGCGATGTCACTGCATAGGCTGGAGTGCAGCAAAACAAAGGGAAATTGGAGGCGGCCCATTCAAACCAGCGCAGATTCGGCTACATGAGGAGTTTAAAATATCATCTTGTTGTGATGTTGGGTGCCAGAATCGACGTAATACAGCCTCAAATTAGAAATTTGATCGCATATCTGCTGCCACTGCCAGACAAAAAAAACGACGTCTGCTGTGGTTAAACGCGATAAAACGAGTAGATTGGACAGAAAGGATCGTCAAAAATGCTCGCATTTGCAGCGCACATCTCTTATCAGAAAAGGTTCAATAAAGTATTGTCTTTTGTTTTTATGGGTGCGTCTACAGATTTCTTGCTATATGTCTATGTTTCTTTCATCTCACGATTGTCGTGTATGAAATAATGTCTGTGTTCATGTGTGTAAAACAACAAACTGACGGTTTATATATAATCATTTGTAATTGTATATACATTGTTGTGATTAATTGTGGCTGGAACAATAATGTAGCTGTAAAAATAGTTTCCTGCTGAAATTGAAATGTATATACATCATCATGACTAGATAGACATGGTGGGTTTGTCTTTACTATACATGTTAGATATTTTCCACCTCATAGTAACAATCCTGTCAGGTTGTCCATCTTTTGAGTGAGAGTGTAACTTTACAGGTCGGCCGATCTGGTTTCGTGGTTAAAGTTAACCTTTTCGACATGTTTCCCTGTTGTTGCTCAGCAATGTTATGGACGTGATGTTGTCTGGGGGTTTGGCAAAAGCAGAGTGGGACGGTGGGCGGTGATCGGGGTGGTGACTGTGTAGTTCTGACATCAACTTTTTTCAGATGTCACAACGGTTCGTGAAAAATAGCTGGTACTTTAAGCAGGCTGTGTGAATTTTTACTGTGGACTGACTGTTTTGAAATTTATATTGTAGTTAAATAGCCCCTAGACCTCAGTAATCGTGAAAAAAGCCAGGAAATTTAAGTTTTGACAATATGGAACCTTTAAATAAATTACTTATTAATTTGGATCAAAAAAGCACACACCTGCCTGTTGCCATGCACTATGAATTTGTGTGTCTTTGTGTGTACGTACCCACATCTTTCATTTAAAATCTTGAGCAAAGAGCAGGCGGAGGCTGCATGTGCTGACGTACAGCCAGTGGCTGTGAGAGAGAATCTGTTTGCTCTGAGCCTCTGAATCACACAGCATCTCTACAGAAGCATCTCCAACAAACAGAAGAGCAGCAGAGGATTTTTGAAACCAACATTTGTAGAACTGCAACATTTGTTAACTACACCTGCAGCTTTCAGATTCCTCTATTTCTATGTATTCCATTATCTGAATCATTTTTTTACTCTATAATTGTTTCTGCTTTAATTTTTTTGTTTCCTCTGTAATTTCCATCCCTTATCTGCTATATGTTCTTCCCCATCTATTTATCTTTAAAAAATCCTGATGAACGACTCATATCTGCGGTTTCTTGAAGGGCAGAAACCTGCAAACAGCACGTCTTTGCCTCCTAATGGCAACACCATTGATCCTCCGGCAGGGGCGCTGTGCGAGCAGGTTCAGATCCAGGCAGAGGTTTTTCTCACCTTGGGTATTGTGAGTCTTCTGGAAAACATCCTCGTCATCTTGGCCGTGGTCAAAAACAGGAACCTTCACTCTCCGATGTATTTCTTCCTGTGCAGCCTGGCTGCCGCGGACATGTTGGTGAGTGTTTCGAACTCTTTGGAGACCATTGTCATTGCCGTACTAAGCAGTCACCTTTTGGTGGCCAATGACCATTTTGTGCGTTTGATGGACAATGTGTTTGATTCAATGATCTGTATTTCTCTCGTGGCATCAATCTGCAACCTCTTGGCGATTGCCATCGACCGCTACGTCACGATTTTCTACGCCTTACGCTACCACAGCATAATGACCGTACGCAGAGCGCTGGTGGCCATCGCTGCGATCTGGTTGGTGTGTGTGGTTTGTGGGATCGTCTTCATAGTGTACTCAGAGAGCAAGTTCGTGATTGTTTGTCTGATCACAATGTTCTTTGCCATGCTGGTGCTCATGGCCACTCTCTACGTACACATGTTTCTTCTCGCCAGACTTCACGTAAAGAGAATCGCAGCATTACCCCCAGCGGCCACCAGCAACCCGACCCCACGTCAACGCAGCGGTATGAAGGGAGCCGTGACCATCTCCATCCTCCTCGGCGTGTTTGTGTGCTGCTGGGCACCATTTTTCCTCCACCTCATTCTGCTGGTGTCCTGTCCACACCATCCGCTCTGCCTCTGCTACATGTCTCACTTCACCACGTACCTGGTCCTCATTATGTGCAACTCTGTGATTGACCCACTCATCTACGCCTGCCGCAGTCTGGAAATGAGGAAGACCTTTAAGGAGATACTGTGCTGTTTTGGCTGTCAGCCTCCACTTTAGATGAATGTCTGATTTGAAAGGAGACTGATTGTACAAAGAAAAAGTTTACCTTGATGTACGATGCCAAAGCATGGTGATCATAATGAGGTTACATATCAAGAGATAAAGATACGGACAAAAGCAGACTCGTAGCATTCAGAGGAAAGGACTGGAAATTTGTTGAGCACTATCAAGGATTTGGAAAGCTCAAGTGCTGCAAGAAAATCAGAGAACTGGGGGTGGATCGAATGTGACCTATCGCTTGCTGAAAGGGCAGATCAGTTATGTGTTAGTCGTGTCTATTATGTGTATTCATTATGCAGTGGGGTCTGACAGTCTGAAACTACACTGAAAATCTAGGATTTAAACTCATTAAAACCTTTAAAATCAATGGACAGTTTTAGGATTTAAGAAAATTTTATAAAAGACGTGATTAACATTAATATTAAATACTTGAATTGCTGCATTATTTCTAAGTGTCAATTCAAATTAGTAAATTAGTGACATTGATCATTTGACTGTTTTCAAAAGCCGTTTTGGCAAATCGGTGGTGAATTTGTATGATCTTTTTTGTACGTTTTCATATTATCTGCTTAGGGCCCACTGATGGTTAGGTTTATGGGTGGATCTTTATGCTTACAATTTTTTTCTAGAAATCATAAATTTTTGTACCAATCAAATGGTAAAAAAAATCAAGATTTGCCAAAACTGTTATCTCTTTGGATCATTTCAATTTATACTGGATCACATCATATCGAGTTCTATACAAACTTGTGGAGTTCATGCAAGCTCAAATGTTGATGTCATTAAAGCAAATTGACAAACCAAATAATAAAACCGATTGTTAGAAAATCATATAAATTTTTCATTTTCACTTTTCACTCAAATTATTAGACTTATAAAATAGATTGAAATGCAAAAATGCTATTAAGAAATGCAAAAAGGAAAAAAAAAATTAACTAGTGGTCTCACACTTCTAGACCTCACAGTACCTTATGTTCCAAATGTGTAGGCTATATAGTTTGGTTTAGTTTAGTTTAGTGACTGTTCGAGCCATTTTGGTGTGTAAATGCATCTGCTCAAAGCTGCTGAAATGGAATCTTACTAACAGTCTGTGGTGAAACTTGCTTGCTGACATCAAAAACATCAGGGCACTTCCTAGTCTGACTTTTTGAGGTGTCACTCACTTTGTTGCTTCTCATAGTTGTCAGAATCAGATTCAGCTTGGACTGTCTCCAGTTAGCAACATTATGCAGTCAAACTCAGCCCAAAAGCTGCAGTCAGTATGAGTGGATCATTTAGCTGTCAAAGTCTCAAATTTCTCTATTTTTGCCTTTCAGTGGTGGAATGTAACTGGGGTCGTGCCATTTATTTTTTTGTCAGAGACTTAAGACAGCAGTATACAACTAAACATGTCAGTTCCAACACCAAATAGCCCCCCCCCCCCCTCTTATTCGGAAGTTGGAAAAGAGACAGGTGGACAAGATCAGAAAGACCACAAACCAGGATTCAAACTCAGGTCACCCAAAGCACAACTTCAACCTGTTGGCTCTGACTATCCCTCTTATTCCGTTAAACAGCAACATAGTTTATCTTTTTATTGGGTGTTTAATAGTTTAAGTTTGATACTCTGCTTATTTAGCTGACCTGTATTGAGTCTCACTGCAATGTTATTAGGACTGTGCTTGCACTCTATGAACACTATTAGCGCATGAGCTTTAGCACTTGACTTGTATCTGTGGCCACAAACTCCAGCAAATGTCTTAAAAAAAAAAAAGTTAAATAAAAGGGTTTAGCCTAATAACAGCATGTGTTCTCTGTTTCTTCATGTGGCATACATGAATGCCAGTCTGTGTTTCTATGAAAATGTTTGTGTGTGTGTGTGTGTGCGTGGATGTGTGATTTTTCAGATCAGATTCAAATCCTCTTCCTTCTCATTCTCAACACAAATGCTTTTAATGCAAAGTGCTGTTCTGTTATCATATTGACATTTAACTTGACCTGTAAGGTGAACAAAGATAAAAGAAATCCAAGACTCAGTCATTGCAAGCAATCTTTGTGTTTATCTACATAAGCTTTAAATGTCAATATTTGTTTATTATTCTCCCAGTGGAGTTACCTGCTTGTTGTTGAGTCTTATTACATGTCAGAAGAACTCTGTGTACTCTATTGTCCTGAATAAACAATTCTGCATTGCTCAAAAATTAACTATAACATGAGAAAAGTGGTCAAAGTCCTTCCATAATGATCCGTTAATTGTTACTTGTATGCAGCATACAGTAGAATTCATAAAACATTGGATCTTATGAAAAACTGTGCAATGAGCAGTTATAGGTTGGATTAAAATCTATGTCCTTCCCCTTGTGTATTTTAGAAAGAACTACACTATGAAATCATGTGAAATCTGTGAATAACACATACCAAAATGTATCCTGTTATGGATCCATTGAAGCATATGTATTTAAAATATAACAAATAAATAGAAAGAACTGGCTGCGAATGTTCATTTGGTAGATACTTTTATCAGTCAAACCCTTTGCTGAGCTCTACCAATCAAGCTACACTCTTAAAAATAAAGGTTCCAAAAGGGGCTTTTCACAGCGATGCCATAGAAGAACCAGTTTTGGTTCCCCAAAGAACCTTTCAGTGAACAGTCCATTTTTCTTAGTGTGAAGAACATTTTAATAATCTAAAGATCCTTTTTCTTACTGTAGAGAACCTTTTGTGGAATGAAACGTTTCTATGGATGGTAAAGGTTCACCGTTGAACCATTGATGCCTATATTTTTAAGATTGTACAGAAACACTTAAAAGTAGAATGAGCCTCAAGTCACTTATCAATGAGGACAGTAGCTAATGACGTTAATGATCTTGCCTTCACACTTTCGGGACCTTAATTGTTGTAGTCCTGAAGCAAGAGCAGGCTGTATTCAGTGATTCAGATGATGTCTTGGAGTTTAGCATATGTAATTGACATCCTTTATGCTGATACAAACCACAAAGCAAATGTATGATTGAATAATGACACAAAATCCTGGACTTTTTTGTTCTGCATATCCTGTGCCTTTAACGCACTACAACACCACCTCCATTGCATTGCAGGGGGAAGGACATTGGGTACCTACACAAATCAGCTATGTTACTGAATATATGAGAGTTGGCAGAAATCCTATGGCAGTGATCTGAAAGCTTCTCACTAGGAAAGAAATATATGCATATGAATGAGTCATTATTGTGTGCTTTAGGGCCCCCTGCAGCTTAATGAAAGAATCGCGTTAAGGAGAAATTCTCATCATGTGATTACTCACTTACAAAGTACCTGTGAGCACCAACAGCCCAGCGTCCACAATGTGTCACTCAAAGTGGTTTGGTTACCAACATTCAGAATTATTTTGTGCTCTGCAGAATATATATACAGTCATACATTTATAGTTTAAAGGTGAGTAATTGTTGACAGTTTACATTTTTGGGTAAACTATAATTTGAATGTGAGTTCGTGCAGCGCTCAAGGTCAGTACTTGTCATTTCTCTCCCTCTTTCGGTTCTCTGCTTTCTGAAATTTTTTGAGATCCAAAATCTCTTTTTCACTCTGCAGAAGGAAGCAAACCGTCAAATTAAACTCTTTGTAGCTTTGTCTGTTTGAGCTTTGTGGAACTAATTCATTTTTTGATTTAAAGTGGTTTTGCACAGTTCTCAATTTGCTGGAACAGGATATTCAATATGGAAAATAGTCGAAGAAAACAATTAGATTTGTGGGGGGGAATAAAGATACCGGAATGGAGCCAGCACAAATGTTGATTTGCTAAAAACAATACCTAAACAGCTTTATGTAGGTGGGTGACAATACGTCCTCTTTTCCCCAGATATGTCTGGACGACATTTTTAAATTGAAATCGTTTGTCTCTTGTTTTTATACTTGCTGGAGGTATGACTAAAATGTAGTTTGACCAATAGCATGAAGGCATTAAATAATCGACCAGATATGGCCAGATTGTCCTACTGGACATGTGCACATCAATATTGCATCGTTTTTGTCACAGTAAACAACAATTAATTACTGTAGGCTATCTGCATTATTGTAAGGTTAGGTTTAGGGTTGGGGTAGGTGTAGACGTTAATAAAACACAATCTAATAGGTAGCGAATATACTTTATTGTTGTTTTCCGGACGTAGCTGTATCCCATGCACATATAATAATAGCTAGTGTATGAGAACTGTACGCCATATAGGAAAACAAAGCCAAAACCAGGACATTTTTAGGCAATTTCTCAGATAGCACACCCACGTCTGCAAGATGTCTGTTAAAGATCGATTGATCTGGAAAGCATCTGCTGTGAACAAACATCTGACAGACGTCTGTAAGATGTCAGTTTTAGTCTTACATTCTAAATCATAAATATCTTAAAGACATCTAATAGACGTCTATTTGACATCTGATGCATCTATAGGAAACGTCCTTTAGACCTATTACAGATGAGCAAACACTTTAAAAATATATCCAGATGTAGGATGCGGACGTCAAATAGACGTCTTCGTGATGTACAGGTGCATCTCAATAAATTAGAATGTCATGGAAAAGTTCATTTATTTCAGTAATTCAACTCAAATTGTGAAACTCGTGTATTAAATAAATTCAATGCAGACAGACTGAAGGAGTTTAAGTCTTTGGTTCTTTTAAATTGTGATGATTTTGGCTCACGTACAAAAACTGTCTCCACCACTTCACTATCTCACAATTAGAATATGGACATGCCAATCAGCTAATCAACTCAAAGCTCCTGCAAAGGTTTCCTGAGCCTTCAAGATGGTCTCTCATTTTGGTTCACTAGGCTACACAATCATTGGGAAGATTGCTGATCTGACAGTTGTCCAGAAGATGATCATTGACACCCTTCACAAGGAGGTAAGCCACAAACATTCATTGCCAAAGAAGCTGGCCTTTCACAGAGTGCTGTATCCAAGCATGTTAACAGACAGTTGAGTGGAAGGAAAAAATGTGGAAGAAAAATATGCACAACCAACCAAGAGAACCGCAGTCTTATGAGGATTGTCAAGCCAAATCGATTCAAGAGTTTGGGTGAACTTCACAAGGAATGGACTGAGGCTGGGGTCAAGGCATCAAGAGTCACCACACACAGACGTGTCAAGGAAATTTGGCTACAGTTGTCGTATTCCACTCCTGTTAAGCCACTCCTGAACCACAGACAAATTCAGAGGCGTCTTACCTGGGCTAAGAAGAAGAAGAACTGGACTGTTGCTCAGTGGTCAAAAGTCCTCTTTTCAGATTAGAGCAAGTTTTGTATTTCATTTGGACACCAAGGTCCTAGAGTCTGGAGGAAGGTGGAGAAGCTCATAGCCCAAGTAGCATGAAGTCCAGTGTTAAGTTTCCACCAAGTTTGTGATGTTTTGGGGTGCACTGTCTCTGCTGGTGTTTGTCCCATTGTGTTTTTTGAACCACGTCACTGCACCCCGTTTACCAGAATTTGGAGCATCTTCATGTTCCTTCTGCTGACCAGTCTTTTTTGAAATATGCTGATTTCTTTCCCGCAGGATGGGCACCTGCCCCGACTGCCCAAAGCACCAAAAGTTGTTAATTACATGGTGTTGTGTGCTGACTGGCCAGCAAACTCACCATACCTGAACCCCATAGAGAAGCTGAAGGCCACTGTCAAAGAAAACTGGGCATCCATACCACCTCAGCAGTGCCACAAACTATCACCTCCATGCAACGCGGGATTGAGGCAGTAATTAAAGCAAAAGGCCCCTACCAAGTATTGAGTACATGTACAGTAAATGAACATACTTTCCAGAAGGCCAACAATTCACTAAAAATGTTTTTTTTTTTTATTGGTCTTATGAAGTATTCTAATTTGTTGAGATAGTGAATTGGTGGGTTTTTTGTTAAATGTGAGCCAAAATCATCACATTAAAAGAACCAAAGACTTAAACCTACTTCGTCTAAGGTTGTTTCCCCCCCCCCCCCCTGTGTGCATTGAATTTATTTACTACACAAGTTTCACAATTTGAGTTGAATTACTGAAATAAATGAACTTTTCCACGACATTCTAATTTATTGAGATGCACCTGTACGTGTGCTAGAATCCTGGCCAGGACATGTTCTGGAAAAGAGGACATAGCCTATGGTCATTTTATGGCTAAAGGTTAAATTTATTTACTAGCCATTTAGGTGATGTCAAAAGAAAATGGACAGCTGTTTCATATGACGTTCTTTTAAATTGTGTAAAGAATACAAAGGCATTTTTTTTCTTTGGAGAAACATCCACCATGAATCGCTCACAATGAGACCAGCAATATACATCGAGTAAGTACATTTTGATTAATGTCCACAATCAGTCAACAGAAGAGGGAGCTACTGAGTCACTAATCGAGTGAATTGAAGACATAGCCTCGAATTTACTTCCATCATGGCCAACAACTTTATTATCCTTCCTGTAGCTGAAAATATTGTCCGTTAATAATTTAGATTTTGTTGAGCTACAAGGAACTGGTGCGAAATGCATTAGAACACTAATATATGTAATAATACAGCTAATGTTGCAAATGCTTATTTAACCCGTGATATGTCTTTAAGCAGAGTGATCTGCAGATGACATTGGTCTTAGAGAAAAGTTTTTGGCAGCTAAATCCTTGTTTCTAATAGATATGGCCTGGGGAAAGGCACTGAGCAAGTGGATTTAGGGGGATTGGTCCTTGGTTTTAATGCCCTCAGAACTGGCCTTCAGTGAGAGGGAAGATACTGGAACAGAAAGTGGTCATGCATGACTTTTCCTTTTCTGGAGCAATATAGATTTGAGGGTGGGGAGCTGGCTGCTGCTGATCCTCTCAGCACATCACATAAAGCATCTGCTTGTGTGAAATGATGTCAAGCTGGACCAGACAAACTGATTCAATTATAAAGCTTTACCAGAGGTGTTTTGGGCACCACATATTTGTTTGCTGTTGCAGACAGGTAATACCCAGATGGTCATGCAATGTCCAAACCATCTCATACACTCAGAACTTAGCATTAAGTTCCCTATATGTCGTTTTTCTTGTGGGGATGAGAGTGAGAAAAAGTTTGAGAGTAAATGATGACAAATCTCTCTCTGTCCATCACATAAAGCTCTCATATGAGGCTTCAGACCAAAGTTATGGTGCTTTTGATTATTGGAGGTTGATAGATTTGGCCACCGTAAAAAGCTGTGTGGAGATTCTTCATACACTCTTAAAAATAAAGGCATCTATGATTTCATAAGAACCTTTAGCATCCATGGAAACTTTCCATTGCACAAAACGTTCTTTATAGCAGAAAAGTTTCTTTAGATTTTTAAAATGTTCCTCAAACTAAGAAAAAAAACGGTTCTTATGACTGTTCACTGAAAGGTTCTTTGGGGAACCTAAATGTTTTTTTGTTTTTCTATGGTATTGCTGTAAAACCCCGTTAAACTATTTTTACGATTTTATACATATGAGTTTCATGCCTTGAAAGTAAGAATGGTTACTTCCGTTTAATGGTTAATGAGCAAATTGTAAATAAATATAACAGATATGAAGCAAGGCCAGTTCCTCAATTAGAGAGTCTGAAAGGTTTCATGATGGTTGTCTCATAAAACTGCCTTTTTGCATTAGGATACTATCACTAATCTTAGTTATAACCCATACACTACATGGTCAAAAGCACAGTATATCTGTGTATGTATTTTTTCTCATGGGGATGATGATCTCATATGAGTTTTTTCCGAACATTTGCACCCATGGAGCAAACCAATTTCCACACACAACACCCACACACAAAGAGAAACAAACACATTTATAAAAGCTTAAACTAGGTCATTAACCTTATTACTGGACAATTTAAAGCAGTAAAATGGATACAAATGCATATGTATTTAGATATTGTAGGAAGCAGTTTTATTGTTAAACTAAAACTATTACAATTTTCTTTGGTACATTTAAATAAATAAAGATATTAGTAATTATAAAATGACAAAAATCACATGACAAAATTACTCATTAAAATTACTCATTACTCATTTCATTAATAAAAATGAAAACTGAAAATATAAAAATAAAAGCCATTACTTTAAAACTGCTATAAAATATAATAGCATTTAAATAATTCTAAAATAACACTGATAAGGATATCAGTTCCTCAGAGTATCAGTACGGTTTCATCATGACTGTTGCATTAAGTGTATTATTCACAGGTAAATTCAGATAAATTATTAAAATGATGATAATAAATTACTAAACCATGTGGCAGGTAAACAGTGGTTGGTCTTAAGTCCGTCTTCTTTTAAGTTTACTGAGCTCCTTGAAAACCTGAGAACAGAAGCATGTAATTACCTTTATAGCTTAGAAATAGGTTTTCACAATAACAGCTAGGATTAGACTTCCAGAGTCCATTTTTCAATAACAGCTAGGATTAAACTTCCAGAGTTCATTTTTGCAATTAGTCCTCAGTGTTTTCTTTAAGAGCTTTGGTATTTAAACTAGTTACTTCCTTGTTGTGTTTAGCTACATCTACTGCTTTGCTGAACCTATACCTTTACTTGTAATAATTCAAATAAAATGCTCAGAAGATGAGATAAATTAGCTACATTTAGAAATACTTACCCATATGCAAATGGTACTGAGGACAAGTTTACTCACAGCCAGTCCTACACAACCCCAAAGGACAAAGAGCACTGAATCATCATTCACATGAGGCAATGGGATGCTAATGTTTGCCCATGATTCATTAATAAACTTGGTGGAGAAATCAAAGATGATGGGTGAAGCTGTTGACACACAATCTAGGGAGACAAATGGGGCTATATTATCTAACCAGAAATGATCTTCAACAAGTGAATCATGCACATAAATGATTAGAAGAACAATGCAAAGCCATATTGTTTGTCTGCATTTGAAACTGAGAGCAATATGTATCTAGACACTGGAAACTAAACCAAAATGTACAATACTCTGTATAGCATTATGCCACATATTCATTTGTACAATTGTTTATTAATATATGAAATACCTGAGATATTAAGTCTAACCCGATTTTGACAGTTCATTCCTCCAGCTTTGGCTCTAATTAAACACTTGTAGATCCCAGAATTGGCAGGAGCAACTTTCCTTAAGACCAAAGATGCATTTTTATCCAGTGACACAGAATCGTTGCGCTTATCAGTTTGGATGACATTTTCTGACTTTATGAGGATTGTCATTGTTGTAGATCTGTCACTGCTGTTATTGTAGTACTTAAAAAAAAAATTAAGAACAGAGTGAGTTTATATAAGTGTGTGAATAGCTCTGCATTTGCAGCACTAAAAAGGTTATGAAAATTAATTGCACCTTAACTTTCTTTTCTTCAAATTTCATTTGATACTGTATAACCACATACTTTTCCACCCCCACACTTGTGCTTCTTTGTCTTTAATGAATTACTCATCTCAGTCCATCTTCCTGTTCGGAATCAATGTACTCATTTGTTATCAATTGTGCTCATAGTTGTTTGAAAATGACATCAGAAAAAAAGCGGGCCGGTCTAGTGCACCCCTCCTCGCTGGGAGGCTTCCAAAATCCACACATTTAATAACCCACGCCGCTATTCTCTCCCACCCAGTGAATATGAATTATTGTAGGCTAAATGATTTCACAAAAAAATAAGATTATTATCATCATCGTTATTATTGCTACTAGTACTAACCTATTAACATACATATACACACCACACACACACATCAGATATCCGATATATACGAATTATATCAATTTAATTTTTATTAATACTAAATAACGTTGTATGTTATTCATTTAATTCACTCTCCCTCGCTCCGCTGGTTGCGGCCGTCAGCGAAATTTTACCTCTCTCGTTACTCGTCTGCTTCCTCCCCTTATGACTACTTTCATTCGGCCGCAGCACTTTTTTCATGCTCTTATTCCTAGGTCCAATAACTCTCCCTGTACATCTTCTGCCGGTAATACGCAACGCACTGCCTGAAGCAGGAAAGCACACATAGCACTGAGGTAAGACAATTCCGGACAAGGGAAACACAGGGTATAAGTACAGGGGAACTAATGGAACACACCTGGGAACAAATGGACTTAATGACAGGAATGGGAAGGACTAAATAAGGGCAAAAGGAAACATAGGAAGCAAAACACAAACCCGGAGCGAGGTCGGACAGTGCAAGTTATTACCCAAGAAAGGAAATAAACAATAATTAATTTTCCGCCTACTGCTGGAATGTTTGTCACCTGTCACTGTCCACTGTCTGACATGTACCCAGCGTATATAAACTGGCTCTTGAATGAAGATGAAGAGAATGGGTTTTATTACCTTGTAATTATGCTTCTCAAGCAAGGACCGGTTCACGACGACTAACCGCAGCATTTATCTGTCTTTTCGATTCCACCCTGGGTTCGTCCGTCCGAAGTACTGGCTTCCTTTGTTTTTCCTTTGTCTTGCTGTGGCTCGCGTTTTAAACGTAAAACGCATTCTGTGTTAATTTCCTGTATAAACCATAAACTTATAAGACACCTGAACATATCCACATCACCAAATGTTTGAGAAAGTAAGCATGCCGTAGGCTAAACATGACAAACAGAATATGGTTTCTAGCAGTGGTCATATGAGATTTGACAGATGGACATATGGCTCACCTTGTACCACGTAACAGAGGTGTAGTTCTGACAGTTTTCATGGAAAGTACAGTGCAAAGCTACGTCCTCTCTGCAACTTGCGGTAACGAAGGTGAGTTCATCGCTGCCAACTACTATATTAAGGGTCAACGCTAAAAACAGACATCACAGGTATAAACACACTGCTGCGGAAAACAATAAACAGCACGCAGCTTCTGACGTACGCTTAGCTTGTTTGGTTACTGGGTAGACAACTACAGATAATGTAATAGGCTATACATCTGTCGTTACTGTAGTTTGCGTGAACAGGCTGATTTATACTGTTGCCGTTCTTGTTTTTTAAATTATAACAAATATCTAGGGGCCTTTTACACCCTTTATAATTAGGCCTAAGTAAACATTGAGTAAAAATAACAGGTAAAATAAAGAAAGAGAAATCTGACTCACCCAACACAATCAAGCGAATCATTATCGCACTGGTGAAATGTGTGATGCTCATTTCCTCCCAAGTTGGCTGCTTTCCACAGTTCTTGTGAGGAAACTCCTCAGAAAACAAATATAGGGGGGTTGAACAGTGCTCTTTAACACACGTTATTGTGATCAATTGTAACACATAAAGCTCATTGGGATTAAAAAAAACGTGTAAATTGTTTTGACATTATATTAAATTAAGGGCTGAACATTTCCCCCTCACATATAAGTGAACAAAGAAGCATAGTATTTATAGTTCTGTGAAGCTGTTTCTTTGTAAAATGATTTTCGGTGAATTCGGATTTACAGAATGATGAAATGGTTCACTCATCTTTCTAAGTGACACTGTCCAAAAACGACACCAATCTGTAAAGAGAGAGAGAGAGAGATACAAGAGAAAACGCACACTATGATTGGCCTGTCATTGCAATTATGCCCGCCTATTATGTTTTCATCATCACTGATTGGCTGATTACCCTGTCAATGCAATAGTACTCTTTTCGTGCCTACCCCCTGTTAAAACCTACGTATGTGACAAAAAATGGACCAACTGCAAAAGCTCGTATCCGTTCAATTCACTCAGTCCAACGAGCTTTTTCATCCCTATATTTGGGGTCTCTTGCTACAGACCCCTTTTACAAATTCAAATTCAAGCACTTTTCAAGCACATTCAAGGTGCATTTTCCAGTACTTTAAACTGTGGTAAATTACAGGTTTACACAGGGCCTACTTGAGTTCTTCACTTTAAATAGGATGTTATTGTGCTATTAAAAATCACCTGTCTGGATTGCATATAACACTGTAATGTGTAAATAGCCAACATACAGTGTATAGTTGTTGTTTTTTTACAATTAAAAAAATTATAATAAATAAAGAATTTACAGGGTATCTGCAGGATTTTAAAAATAGCATTTAAGGCTTTTTAAGACCTGCACAAATAAAATTAACTACTGTTGTCAGCTCTGGTAGGGCAATTTTCTATGGTAAGCCTACATATTAACCCCAAAATTACAGCAAAACCCATTATCAAATATTTTTCAATCAGAGTTTCACAAATAAATTTTATAAAGTGAAAAACCTCCATTCATACTTAAACTTATTTTTTTTTAAATAAAGAAAAGGGATTAGTCAAAAGTATAAATAATTGTTTTAATTTAAAGCAAACACCTTACTGTCTTAATTTTTTAAGGCACATTAGCTTTTTGTTCTGAATAAAAACAGCAGAGGGGCTTATTACAAAGCCTAGTCGCTTCGCCACGTAGGTGGCGCTTTTGGAAGGCAGAAATACCTTCCCCAGTAAGGGCTGTACACAAAGCCGCGCCGCTCTCATAAACGCTACTTTATCAGACATTATATGTTGGTCAGATGAAATGAAAATGCCACTGAAACTTTTCTGAAGGCAGTCGGTTCACTTCAGAGATGCTTTAATCTAAAAACACCCATGCTGCATTTTTTACTTTGAATGTTTATTTTATTATTTTACTTTAATCACGACAGTCTTAAAAGTTTTAGTTTAACTGAGCAGGATTGCTTACCTATTACACGGCTTCAAAACAGGCTTTCAAGACAACACTGACTGAAGCGGCAACCTCCTGGCATGTTTTTATCTCCCACCCTGTTCTATCAGAAGGCGCACATCAATAAAAACGCATTTTATCTAAAAAGTGAACTATTCAGTAATAAAGCAAATTATTATAAAATCAATGCCATTGCAATTTCATGCGGTTTCAAGCACTTTATCCAAAATCAAAGCACTTTTCAAACCTTGAAAACACTACGTTAAATTCACGCATTTTCATGGATTTTCAAAGCACCGTACAAACCCTGTATAGCTATATGCCTCCCCTGTAAAAAATTGCTGTAAAACCAACGGCCATATTCTGACAGTAACATACTGCTTTTTCATTAAAGCAGTCAAAAACTCACATAGAAAACAATGTATTCTGGGTAATATTTGTTGTTTTCGAGAAAGTAGCCTTCTGCAGTACTGTGAAGTAACAGCGTTCAGAGTCGACACTCAGAGGCTGTGTTTCAAATGACACCCTACACCCTCATTCACTATTCCCTACATGAGTTTACTAATATAGTCCACCTGACAGAGAGAATGACAACTAATGAGTGAATTCAGCCAATGATGAGCAGTTGCTGTTAACAAGCAGAATCGCTGAAGAAAAGAGCAACAAATGGAACTACAACTGACATACAGCCACAGCCTTAGATGAAATCAACTGAAATAAAACAGCAGAACATGATCAAACAACTCCACAAACAGCATTACAGTTTGACTTTATTTCTGTCATATATCTACAAAAATTATTTGAGAATTAACAGAGGTTTAGATGTTTTATTGAAAACATTTTGTTTGACCTTACCATCGTGGCGATCAGGGTTTGCTTTAATTGGGCTCTTGACCCTTCACTTTTTAATGTTTGGTTGTTGTAACTGTTTGTAAAGCACATTTGTTATAGCAATAAAAGCGTAGAAAGACTGTTATTAAATGGTTCTGGTTAATTATTTATGATGGTGTAGTAATCTTTTTGTGGGCTGAGTCACTGATCTCATTCAGCGGCTGATCTTTAAAAATATGGTGTGGGTTTTCACTTGTTTCATGTTATTTACAATAGCTATATGACACTGCAAGTTGAGATGATTTTATGCAATTATGATGAATTTTGAAAACTTCTTATGTTCAAAGCCTTTAAAACTACGGCATGATATTACGCAGTGCCTGAAAATAGTCCCCAGCTAGGTAATTTCCAACGGAAGGCACGCTCCCTGTGCAAGCAGGTGGTCACGTTGGTTATGTTGGCGGAAGTTAGCATATTTTCAGGCGTTGCGTAATATCATTGCGCCTGCTGCACCCATGGTACGGCAGCAAAGTTCCTTGATTATTATGCCGGAGTGTAGTTCCTAGCCACATCGGCCCAGAAAATCGCAACTTTTCATTTTCCGTCGGTCTTAGTACACAATGTAATTACAGAAGAGTCAGGTTTTAAATAGGAAAAATATAGAAACTCTTTGGTCATTTTTGAGTGAGATGCTAACGGTCTAATCAGATTCAATGATCTATGCTAAGCTGCAGCTAAAAGTGCTACCGCCAGACCCGGAGATCGGCTGAATGGATTTGAAAACGGTAAAACTAAAGTGTTCCTTTAAAGCATGTTTGCAATTATCATGACACTTCCAGTGTTTACTGAGAATTTGTTAACAAAAGAGATAATAATAATTGTTAACAACAGTAATAAAAACAAGAAAAATTTAATTACTTTATGCATGTATTTGCTAACACTTTAGTATAGGGAACAATTCTCACTATTACTAGTTGCTTATTAGCATGCCTATTATTGGCATATTGGAAAGCACATTTTCTGCATGACCATATTCTAAATCCCTTACCTAATACCTAAACTTAACAATTACTATTACTACTAACTTAACAACTACAAACTATTAATATGCAGCAAATTAAGAGTTTGAGTCATAGTTAACAGTTTGTTAATAACGAAAATTGGACCTTAAAATAAAGTGTGACCATGCATTTACATGTCATATGTGCATTTGCATAATTTTTTAATAAACACCGTGCTCTTTATTTACAAGTATATAACATCATTAGCTGATAGTGCACTGTGCTGCTTGAGCCAGAAACTGTTGATGTCAAATGGTAATGCAAAAGTAATACATATACAGTAAAAAACAGTTACTTATATGCTTTCATCAGTTTGCACAACTTTTTTCTTGATATTATATTTTTCTTTTGTTTTCTTAATCATTTTGTGGTTCAGAAACATGATAACAGCAGCACAAGCCATCAGCACACATGGGATTATGATGTATTTAAAACGATGACTGGCTGGCAGATCATGCTTCTTGAAGCTTACCGCTTGTAGTTGAGGCTTTATGCAGTCTAAGCACAAAAACAAACACACAAAAGTTTTAGTTCACACCACATTATACCATTTAAGGGAAATTAAAAACCAAACACAAATGGATGAAATGAAATGTCAACATGAATGTTTACAGTTTATAAATAAGGGAAATAATTTTTATGGTAATTCTCCTTTGTACTTCCCTTAAAACTAAAAATTGAGTCTTCAAAAACTTTATAAGGCAAAGCACATCTGTGAAGGGGGAACAGCATACACTTTGCATCTTAACATAAGTTCTCACCTGCTGAATAATAATCAGTATTTCCTTCCTGAATGTAATGACCCAGTGGAGGCCATAAGGTGCATCTGTAAATGCCACAGTCTACTTTAGCAGAACTAGGGACCAGAAGAGAGTTGTCTTCCCCCACCTCATAGGAATAATTTGCAAACTTATAGAGGGTTGTAATGTTTTTTAGCAAATCCTTCAAAACAAGTCCAGTAAGCACATCAGAACCCTCTTCAACCTGTAAAAAAAGTTAGTTTTTTTTGTAAATAAATTGTATGGATTTATAGCTCTTGATTTTGACTGAGCGAATGGGATGATTGACAGGTGAATCACTAAAGCCAACCTGCAGGGGTTGCAGGTTGTCAGCTACTCTTAACAGCTGGCTGTGCATTTGAAATACTGAACATACACCAACCTTGTACCAGGTGATTCTCCTGTATTTTACACCTTGTTCAATGCTAGCTGGACATGGCATTTTAATCCAGTTGTGCTCCTTTATCGATACTGACAGGTGAATCAGATGAACTGAAAGAAAGAAATTATAACAACATTTGATGCATTTATTAAAGGTTGCACTCACTGCCAGTGCTTTGCATGAAAACACATTTAAACGAGATTATCACTGCAGCTTTTCTGTTTTGGAGACGCGGACGCGGAAGTTTTGGTAATGTAGGCTACACAAACGGTTAGTTTCACTTTAGTGTTTACGCGTTACTTTCTTTCTTTCTTGACCCTTTTGCAATTACGCAATACATTACGTTGTGCATGTGCACACATGCATTTTGTACTTACAAATTATAAAGTATATGTGCAGCATGATCAATGTTTGCTTCTTGCGCGTTCTCCTTTCGCTTCAGAACAGAATAGCCGGAAACTCCCAAGATATGCGATCTCATTGGACGATTCGTAACACAACACTTTCATTTTTACATGCTCTTATTTTATTGTTTACACAGTATCATTTACAAAAGGATGTCCAGTACATGCTGTAAATGAACATCTCTTTGGTGGTACGATCATTTGTTTTATTATAACAGTAAAAAACAAAAAGGTCTACAAGGGTGCAGCACATAAGCTGCGTTTTTTAAAACACACACACACACACATTCACTTTGTTCGCTATCTTAGTGAAGACATTGCCTTTGATTTTTTTATCAGGTTAATGATATTTTCTATCACCTATCCAACCCCTACACCTAAACTTACCCATACAGAAACTTGTACAGAACACATTTAAATAGAAACATCTTTTGGCTTTTATAGGCTACTGTACAAACTGTGTTTTCTATCCCCTTACCCTAACACCCCTAAACCTACCCCTCATACAAAACTTTCTGCATTTTTACATTTTCAAACAAATGTCATTCTGTATGAATTATACTTGTCTCCTCATGGGGATCGAAAAATATGTCCCCATAGGGTAAAAAATTACTGGTGGGGACATTTGGTCACCAACGTAGAGTACACACACACACACACACACAAAGCAGAACCATTTTATTACTCAAACATAGACTAATGATATATAATAGGCTATAGTTGTGTTTCCCAGATAGCATATAGTAATCAGCCCGAGCCTGGCTGCCCCACGGCGCCTGCGGCTCAGACTCGGCGTCGTCATGTAGGCTGTTATCTGGTCCAAGTGTGGCCCGCAGCGCTCTCTGGCACAGGTATATAGACGGCTACATCTTTCTTTCATTTTCATTTCCAGCTTACTGTGTCACTCAGTTGCATAACTGTGAAACTTTAAAACTGGCACATACAAACAGGCCTGACAAAGAAATCAAGTTCAAGTATCAGAATTACAGTATAGAGCTGGACTGATTTTGTCTGCAACTTAACAGTAACTACTGATGATCCTCATAATACACATGAATGGAAAACTTAATTCTAAAGCCAATATTTCTCTGTTGAATATTTAGGCTATCCGTGTGTGAGCGTATGGGCATATGATCTATATAAATACATTTTAAATTATTTGTCTATATCTTATATATTCATAATAATAACTGGGGATGTCAATTTAACATGTTAATTTAATTCATTAGTTATGAAAAATTAGCGTGATTCAAATATTTTAACGCCGTTAACGCACCCACCCCACCCAAGACCTATATACCTCATTTCAACCAGTTGACTGCTGAGTTGACAAACATGATGCAGGGCAGCAGCTCACTGCATGATGTAGTCCATAAAATGCAGCTACAGTATATGCCCCTTAAATTCAATATATTGGGGCAAAAATGCCCCTGTATGAGTTGTCTCAAGTTTATGTCATATGATAAGCGATGTCACATGAGCAGCAAGTGCAATATCACAAGAGTGCTGTTTTTGTCCCAAATAGCACGAGTGCAAATATAATTCTATACAACAGTTCAGTAAATAAGAAGTTACGTTTATGTTATATTTTAAACACTATATGTGACCATGGACCACAAAACCAGTCATAAGGGTTAATTTTTCAAAATTGAGATTTATTCATAATCTAAAAGCTGAATAAATAAGCTTTCCATTGATGTATGGTTTGTTAGGATATGACAATATTTGGACAAGATACAACTATTTGAAAATCTGGAATCTGAGAGTGCAAAAAAAATCAAAGTAATGTTGTAAAAATTAAGTCTTTAGCAATGCATATTACTAATCAAAAATTACATGAACATGATCTTTATTTAATATCCTAATGATTTTTGGCAGAAAAGAAAAATCAATCATTTTGATATACCTGTGCGACTTATGACGGGTTTTGTGGTCCAAGGTCACATATTTTCTGTTTTTGCTCAATTTTGGAAACAAAAATATTACTGTACCTATAAAGCCACATGCAGCAGAACTTTGAGCCATTTGAACGAATCGAATGAGCAAAAAAAAAATTTTTCTCAGATCATCTTGTATTATAGTTTATGTTAGGCTGTTGTAGCCTAAACGTGTATTTTCTTTTTCTTTTTTTGAATCAAATAAAATATTTATTTGTAATGTCTACTTGATACTTTTCTCATTTAACACAATAGCTGTAAATGATCTTTTAAGGGTATTTTCACAGTCAAATTTATAAAAAAAATAATTAATTAATCACCACATTATGTAATTAATTAGATTTAAAATTTTCATCGACTGGCAGCCCTAGTAATAAACCTTAAGATTCATAAAGTACATAAATGTGATACAGACAGTAAAAAATATTTACAGAGGATATACAATTATAACATATGGGGGGGGGAATGTAAAAACAAACAAAAGGCAACAGTGTGCAGCTGTGGCAGAGCACAGGTCTAATGAATTGCAACCCTCCATGACTCTTGTCTCCCTCAACAGCTATAAAACAGCTCCCATTACAGCCCGTCCTTCTACCCCTAGGAATAAACCATCCATAAAAAGTCATTAAGAATAGCAAAACCACACAGAAATAAAACGGATCCTATCAACACACCTAATGGTGTGAACAACCTTGTAAATGTTTACAGGCTTGGACTGTTTTAACTTGGCTAATGGATGCGTAAAACTAAAATGACCCCATCAGCTTTTTGTGAATCTCAGTCTTTCCAGCTTGACCTTCCAGTCTTGCTTCCCCTTACTTCCTGTTTTCTTCTTACTGTTCTAAATATGACTCGATCACACACCTGTGAAAGGAAAATTTATATGAGCCAGGTTTCAAAAGCACTGAAACACACACACAAAAAACCTTCTCCCACATACTCTTAGCAATGAGCCAGTGGTTTGTCATTTCAATCATTTCTGAAATCTAAAAGATTGTTAGTTGTTTCAGAAAAACAGTTGTGTGGTAAAAAATTGAAAAGCTGAAGTGCACACAGCTGCAGCATTATGCATTTACTACAAGACCATCACAGGGTTCTGCAGAAAAAAAGCATTATTTCCTGTGATAGATACAGCATGCAAAGACATTGCTGGTGGGGCATATGTAAGTGTGGGGGATTCGTGTAAAGCTTATGGGCCTCACCGTCTCTGTTTCCTGTTATGCAACAGTTTCTGGAGAAGTTCAGTGCAAAAACAGGTAAAATATGTTTACTGTCGGTCTATGAGGCGTGTGTTTAAATATGCAGTCAGCATAGGATCACCACAATTTTATTGAGAATCAGGTCAGAAACACTTTGAATGGCTGTGGCATAACCATGAAATGCCTAAAATGTGTCAATTATACTTTTGTCTTTTAGGTGTAGGCGAACTCAAAACATGAGCTGTGTCTCATTTTAAAGCGCAACCGCCTCCAGAGGTCACCTTTTCAGCCACATGCATCATTGAGGCTGCCTCATTTCGGGAAAGTAACTATTACTTTGCAAATAAAGACATTTCAGTAATTTACACAGACAATTTTATAATTGTTACTGTTATAAAATGAGTAATCCTCTATGACGTATGTGGCTGACAAATGCAACCTCTGGAGGATGCAGCCTTCAAAATGAGACACAGCTTATGTCTGTTTTGAGGCCATCTATATGACACATGAATTAACTATGTGTACTGGATGAAATAAAAATGCTACTTTATTTTCTCGTAGTTCCATATTTTATCTTTACATCTCACAATGTGATTATTTCTCACAAGTGTAGCTTTGTAATTTGATTTTATTATAAATAGGCTTTAAAAGATTGTGGTCTGTAAGATTTTATTGTTTTGATGAAAAGTCTTTTTTGTTCTCCTGTTGCATTTATTTGATTAAAAATACAGTAAAACAGTAATATTGTGAAATATTATTACATTTTAAAATAACTATTTTCTAAGTGAATAATTTTTAAAATGTAATTAATTCCTGTGATGGGAAAGCTACATTTTCAACAGCCATTACTCCAGTCTTCAGTGTCACATGATCCTATAGAAATCATTCTAATATGCTGATTTGATGTTCAAGAAACATTTCTTAATTATTATCAATCATGAAAACAATTGTTCTGCTTAATATCTTTCTGGAAACTCATACTTTTTCAGGATTCTTTGATTAATAGAAAGAACAGCATTTATTTGAAATAGAAATCTTTTTGTGAAATTATAAATGCCTTTACTGTCACTTTTGAGCACTTTAATGCATCCTTTCTAAATAAAAGTATTAATTTCTTAAAAAATAAATTAATGACCCACTTCACTTACACTTAACAGTAATCTAAAATGACTCAGTGTGTTTCCTGGAAATCTCTGTGGGTCTTTTAATTGACTGATTGGAATGCTAATATACTCACCCCCACAGTTACAATGCAAAGAATGACTTTGGTGACACTAATAAGAGAAAGGCCAATCACAGTCCAGGGAACAGTTAATTCTTCTACAGCAGGACAGGAATCAGCAGGGATCGTGGTGGTGATGGGATAAACTGTGCTCACATCCAAGCATTCTGAAAATTAAGACAACCATTATTTGTTTAATGGGATATTTCATTTTATGAGATCATGCATGCAATTCTAAATGCAATAAGAGGTTTAAACATGCACTTAAAGATACGGTTTTGATGACACCAACATACAGAATTTCAGTATCGAGCAGATTTTACCGGGAATGAACTAGACTGACTGGGCTCTAAATTACCTGAGATATTCAATCCAATAAAAGAATAGTCATTTTGACCTCCAACCTCTGCAGCCAGGTAGCATTTATATTGTCCAGAGTCTGAAGGTTGCACATTATTTAACACCAGGGTTTCTTTATCTTCCAGAGAAACATTGGTCAAGTTATATGTATATTCATGGTTTTTCCTCTTGATGATGGGAATATTCTAGAAAAGAACGACATGGCTTTGTTAGGGGATTTTGGTGTGGTGTGGTGTGGTGTTTTCTGGTTGGACAGACCGACCAGGTCAAATGCCAAATGGTATGCCACTGAGGTGCAGAGGATGTTACTCATCAAAGGAAATGCTTTGTTTGCTGGCTAACCATCATGCACCTTTCTTTTTTACTTTCAAAATCCTTTATACAAAGCAAAAAACTTAGAAACTGCACAACCATTGCAAACATGTCAAGCAAATAAGGTCAATCAGTTCAAATATAAAGGTAACTCACATCTGATTTATACCACATGACGTAACGGTAAGTTGTTGTGCGATCAGTAGCTGTACAAGGAAGTCTGATGATACCATTACAGTTACCTATAATAAAGTCTCTGTCTTCTGTTATCCCACAGTGCAATGCAGCCATTGCAAACAACAGCACTTCTGCAAAGAGAAATACAGAATGGAAAGTAAACATCAATCTGTTAAAGGGGTCATATGATGCGATTTCAAGTTTTCCTTTCTCTTTGGAGGTTAGACAAGCTGATTGTGCTAGATAAGCTCCCTAAGTTGCAAAGACTAAAGTCTCAAACCCAAGAGATATTCTTTTATCAAAGTTAAGACTCTGCCACTCCCCCTAAAACGGCTCGTTCTAACACTCCCCCACATATCTACGTCGCTATGTGGGAAGATTTGCGTAACGCTGCTCAAATGTTCACGCAAAAGAAAGAAGGCGTGGTTTCAGTAACAGCAGTTAGTGTTGAAGCAGCCATGTCAGGGAGACGCTGTGTGTTTCTAGGCGAAAGCAAAAGCACTTTATTTGGCCTTCCGAAAGTAGATGCATTTAGAAATCTTTAAGATTACTTACAACATAATATCATGCATTGAATTGACGACCATTTCAGAACCTATGAAGCAGCGGTAATTCTGACTTTGCTATGACAATATGGCGCTTCTGATCAGCTACTATATTGGTATTATTTTAAGTATTTGCTATTGACTGTTCAAAAGGGCAGTTTTGCGCATCGTGTGTTTGTGGTGTGCCGCGCGCGAGCGTTTGTGTTGGTTGAGAGAGAAGGAGAGACGCATCACATCACGTAGAGTCACGGTCTTAACCGCTGCTTGTTACTGCATCATTACTGTGTCTGTCACGCGACTCTGTTCCCCTTTCGGGCTTGAACTGATGGTAAAACGAATGACATTATTTACTGTCTTTACATTTATTTAGAAAGATGAAGCTCTCGATTATGGTAAGGGGTGTTACATTTTCCGACGAGTGCTTGTGGTGTTCGCCAATCACAATGCACTGGGTCAGCTGGCCATTCAGAGCAGACTGCGCTTTTCGGAAGGAGGGGCTTTGTAGAAAACGCAGCGTTTGAGAGAGGCGGGGCATAGAGGACCTTATTTTTAGTATTTGAAAAATAATGTGTTTTTGAACATTAAAACATGTCAACATATTCTGTTACACCAAATACACAAAATAAGGATCTTTAAAAAAGCATAATATGACCCCTTTAATGTTAGCACCTATTTAAATAATAATTTGCTATCTTGATGACCTATTACAAATGACCTATAATATTAAATGCATAGTTCACCCAAAAATGAAAATTTGTTAGCATTTTTTCCTCTGTTAAACTAAAAAGAAAATATTTTGAAGAATGTTGGTAACCAAACAGTTGACGGACCCCATTGACTTTCACAGTATATTTTTACACTCTGTGGAAGTCAGTGGCTACTAGCAACTTGTTACCAACATTATTCAAGTGTTCAACAGAAGAAAGAAACTCATACAGGTTTTGAACAACAAAAACAGCCGTATGATATATAGATGATATTTAATACCACTAACCTAACACAGCTCAAACTAATTTTTTAACAGTCATTAGAAATAACACTCAAAATGCATAGGCTACCTATGGAGTCAAATGAGGTATGAATATAATAAATGACCTAAAACATGTTTTAAGGTACAGTGCATGAGTCAAACAAGAAAAGAAAATAGTGATTCTATACAATACATGTTGTAGTTGGATTTTTATTTTAAGTATAGTTACCAGTATATATTTGAAGTTAAAACCTTTAAATTGCCATGAAATATCATTCACAGACCTGAAAACTTGTACAAAATACTGATAGCTTTAAAGAAAGTCCGCTTATAATTGGTTTGGGAGTGTAAAATATGAGGCTAAATTTAAGACAAGGGTCAAGTGACTTGTTGCTTGATTGTTTGTTTAATAACTAAAATAAAGAAAACTGTTTGCCAACCCTCTTCACCTTCACTCGCTTATGATTGCATGATTCTGTAAAATTTCGCATCCCTATCAGCACACTCAATTCTCTATTTAACAGGACAGAGAAGTTACAAAAAGAGAAGAAGACTAAAGTGAAAAAAAAATCACTTGTGTGTCTTCTATTCATTTTTTAAATGAAGCATACAGGAAGCACTCAAAATGACCGCACAAACACCATTTCTGTGAACCTGATGCTTAAATTAAATTATAACATCAGAATGATTTATTTTAAAGTATTTTTAAAGTAGTTAGGTTTGAAAGAGAAAAGTTTGACCGTTAAGCTTCAATGAGTTAAAAGTCAATTGTTAGAAAATAAAGTCTGATATTTACTTACCTGCAATCTTCATATTTCTCATTCTGAGTTCTACAGTGGGTAAAACACAGCCATCAGTGATTACGGGTAGTCTAACAGCTGTTCCTTATCGCTCTTAATCTACAAACAGAAAGTGTCATCAGTCTAACAACTGTGAGGTGCTGCTTGGAGTAAACAGTGTCTCAATTCTGCCCTCTGGTGAGCGTTACATGATAATAAACAGAAGTTTGTACATAAAACACAATATAAAAGAACATGATAATTGACCAATACATTTTTTAATCATTGACTCTTCACTGACTTTGACTGGACCAAAATAGGATGGATATTTTAAATATGTGGCAGAATCAAAAACATTACTGGTATATCGAGGGGGAAAAAAAGAAAAGAAAAGCTAGAATTTGCTTATGCAGATTTTTTGTGAATGGTCTAGAGTTTCAGAGCAACGTTTTAATATAAAAATTTAAATCTGAGAAATGATTGTTCTAATGACATCAGTATTACAAAAAATTTATTAATAGTCAAATAAATAATACCTTAGATTAAAAACAGATTGTGGCTAATTATCAGTTTGTTAATTGTAATAGTATTGTAATTATTCTTATTAAAATAATGTGCTTTCAGATAGTCATCTGAATTATACAGTAATATTTCTAACAATATTAACTGAAAAAACATACACAAAAGAATATAAATATCTACACTACACACATATACTCATATTTTTAATATATTAAAATGGATTTGCTCTCATTGATTTACTTCAAATATTTAATTTGACTTCACATCAATTCAATTAAGCATTCATAATGCTTAATTTTCAGAACTAAAACACTTATCTACTTCTATTTATGTTTATTAAGGATGTATAGAAACACATTAGGCCTATATCTTCTCTGTCCTATGTTTTGGACCGTTTAGCGTCACCACAGTCAGTCACTGAAAGTTCATCTTTAAATCTACAACAATTGGCCGAAATTAAAAAAAGACTACTAAACCCAGGGAAAATGCATTCATAAGATTCAGAAATACTAGTAAAATCGAATTCATCATATTACATATTTGTCATGTTTGACCAATCTGATTTCTGTTAAATATAATGTGATATAATGGAAATACTGACAAAGTTAGAAACCGCTGCACGCAAAAGTGCAAAGTCCATATTTTCACAGTTTATAGGTGACTGGGGGGAAAAAAACGCTCATTTGTGTTAGTCATTGGTGTACTGTTTTGCAGAGTCTGCACTTGTGGTTTATCACATCAGAACGTTAGTCATCATTATGTTGAACTAATGTTATTTGTGGCTGTTTGAAAGTATTAGGCCTACTTAAACACATTCGTAATGTCATTTAATTTTTGCTCATACATGAAGGAGCCACCTGCTCCTATTGTGCACTCTAAAAAATTATTGTGATTTTAACAGTAAAAGACTGTTAAAATGCTACAATAAAAACCTGTTAATTGGTTATCAGTAAGTTTCCATACTATATACGGTAAATAACTGTAATTACATTTAATGTAATTTTACAGTAAAATACTGTTAAAATTTCGGTTTTTGGAGGTGAAAAAGAAAAAGTCATTGTATAATTTACAGTGAAAAACTGTAAATTGACACTCCGAGAATTCCCAGCATGACACTTCATATTTTATGTTTTTTCGTTGAAATAACTATGTTTCTTCTTAGCTTTTTCTTAAATTAATGTTTATTGCATTATTTCAGTATCATGTGTGTTACCATGTTGGTGTTTAGTGTTTGTGTGAATGACACTGTGCACCTTCTATGTATATATATATACATATATTAGTATTTTTCCTTCTCAGCTTTTGGAAGAGCTGATTGTGATGAGCTTTGATTCATCATGTGACTTTCTCATCACCACCTGTTTTTGGTGGTTATCAGTGTTTCAATGGTTTAAAATATATATTATTATATATTAGTACTTCAATATGCGGTTTATTAACTTTACCAGTTAATGAAATATGTTTTTTTATTGTGAATTTAAGCTAAGTCTGTAAAACCTAAAAGTGTTCTCCCATATGTTTTAACAATAGAGTTCTGGCAACCACAGCTGCCGGTATTTTACCGTAAATGTCACAGATTTTTTTTTACAGTGTGGAAGTTACAAATATTTCACAAAAAGTTTCAGAACTATCTTCTCCTGTTTCTCTTTCTCACTCACTTTTGTTTGCTCTTTTGAAGTCTTTATTTTCCTTTGAGTCCCATTTGCAGTCACAAATGGCTGAATCACAGAGCCGTAAAGCTGCTCTTCCATGGCAGTAAATAAGGCGTCTGTGAAAGTGGTTGACGGTGGACTTGCTTTTCCTCAGTCCGGAACTCGACCCTCTCCTCTCTCTGGACGCAGAGATCCTCCTGCCCGTAACTGACCATATGACGTGCTCTTCTCCATCCTGTTGTTCTTCACGTTGGGGATCCCCACTTTTTTTCTTCTTCTTCCCTCCTTCTCTCCCTCTCCTAATTTGTCCCAGTGTTTGCTCGAGTCTTACTTGCTGACAGGATAGTGAGGGATCAGGATATTAATAGGAGGCTGTATGAATAGGAAGAGGAAGACACAGAGAGAGGGTTGTGATTACGCCATCTGGATTAAACAATGCCTGGGCTACTTCAGGACGGACACAATAAATGAGAGGACACCAGGGGGAAGTGAGAAAGGAGGAGAGCCTCTGCTTCATGCAGAAAACTATATGCATACTGTAATTTATACAAAGATTATTACACATTCATGTTTCAGTCATCTGATATTAGGTTAAATAGCATCTGCTTGTTAAATTTTGTGCAAAATGACAGTGTGCTACTGAGGCTACCATATTTTTACAACAATGTTTACAGCAGCTCTACACTTACATGACAACTGCATACTGTATCTCCACACTGAATAGCGACAGACACATATGTGTGCATATGCAGTTATGATCGAGATCCAGAGAATTTTGCATATTCGAGCAAGTCTTCTGTCAGAGTATATGCAACACACTCTTAATCATACGTTTCCGTACGATCTGCTTACGCCCCATTGACGGTCAGGTTTAAGGGTGGACATTTAAATTGACCATTTTATTTCGAAAAATCATATGTGACTTTAAATATAATAGTAAATAGGACCTGTCTTTCGGAGCATGTGCACAATGTCAAAGTAAATCACAGTTAGATATGATAGGCTACTGGACAACAAAGCTAGCTGCAGTCCAGGTTGTTGTAATATTACACTTTATTACAATTTCAAAATACATAAAAACAAGAATATCAAACAGTCTTTCAATTAACTAAATAGTGCGATGATGCCTGCATGAAGAAACATTTTTTGTATTATTCTGCGATTTCTCTTCTTGTTTTTTTAACACTTTGGTTACTTGTTTTGTAGTGCTTAAAGTATTTCTTTTTACATAAAATTTTGGCAATTCATACAAAACTTCACCACATCAGCATGGAAAACACCCTGTCCCTTCGATCACTTACAACAGAATATTGGCCTAATTTCATTACTGTAATGTACAATATTACCATATATAATGTAGGTGACAAATTATGATTCCATTTATGAGTCCATCATGATTAGCTTATTCTGTGAATATAATAGCATATAGTACAAGACTTTAGGCCTATAGTTCAGCAACATCACTGCACTGGCATTTTTTAGTTTGTTGTGACAGAAAATTATCTTGTTTGCACTGATGTTACAGTACAAATTTGAAAACAGAAAAGAAATTAATGTTTTACAAGATTCTGTTTTTAACTATTTACTGAATTTAGAGATGTTCAACTAAGGTGCAAAAGCTAAAATTTACCCCTAAATGGTACATAATAGTACCTTAAGTATACATATTAGTAACTTTTGAAAGAACCATGTAAATGTATGGGAAGACAGAGACTCAATGAATTAAACAAGAATTAATTAAAGAATGAACTGCAAAAAACTAAAATACATTAGTACCACTAATGTTTACTACATTTGTTTGCAGGTTCCTTAGAAATGTTTTGGTAGTCATGGAGATATTAGCTTATATTATTCATTTTAACTATCCAGTTATCAATGTGCATATGTATCTGTGTGGGTGTGTGTTTTGTGCAGTCGGCAGCAGGTCCCTGAGGTTATTAGCAGCCACAGCTGTGTGTGTGTGTATGTGAAGGCCCATGTTTCTGTCAGTGAGCTTGTTCAGAGCGCTCTTTCTGGCGACTGATTGAGGATTTCCTCTAGATGATCGTTACTTCTACACACACACATACACACACACACACACACACACACACATAGGAGGAACGCCCCAACTGTTCCATCAATACACAGCAGACTCTCAAAGCCTCCACAGCTGGGAGATTTTCCCATGCGAAAACACAGTACAAAAATGCATTCGTACACACTGAGACACACACCAGTGATGTAATAAACATCATGATAATACTGTGTGTATTTCAGTTCTGTTTGACAATAAGAAATTCCTTTGTTATATAGATATCATGTGAATCAGGAAGATTTTGGAATCCGAAATAATTTTGGATTTTTCTTTTGATTGATTTTGGATTGCATGACTATGATTTTTCATTAATAGATTTTGCTGATATTAGATTTGAATGTTGAAAGTCTTAAAGACAAAGTTTAAAGATATTATTCTGGCATTGATGCGCGTGTGTGTGTGTGTGTGTGTGTGTGTGTGTGTGTGTGTGTGCGGCTTGCTGCTGTGTTGTTGAGGAGCTGCTTCCACTGACGACGTTCTGTTGTGTATGGTACCCATTTATTAAAAATACTTTGATGATGCTTGATGATTGTGATGATGATAATTATGATGGCCTGTCTCCCTCTGCACCCCTCCTGCTGTGTGGGTGTCTTATTGTTTGATTGTTTTCTTTCGGAAGCATCGCTAGCACGATACCAAAACTGACCCCTCACCCCGAGAACGGTTAATGTCTGGGAGGGCCACATCTTCTGGTCGACGGCATTCCGCGCTGATAGCTGTGGAGCGTTTACATTGTCCGGCAATTCCCAACTCAGGGAATTCCGCTTCCAGACTCCTGAATACTGAACAAAAACAATAAGTGTGTGTGAGTGAGAGACTGAGAATGTGAGGCAGCAAGCGTGTGTATTAATGATGCTTCCTCCTCCCTTCTCAAAGCTTGAGAGGTTTGTAAATGTTTAAGCTGAGTTTATAATTTTACCTTAGAAGCAATGAGCGAGGGAAAGAACAAGTCTTAATTCGATTAAGTTCTATTAGCATAGACTGAAATTTAATGGATTGCCTAATATATATACGGGGGGGGGGGAGGGGGGGGGGGGGGGGGGTCAATTAATGTTATGGAATTTTGATTTTGTCTGTACCTATTAATTTATTCTAAAATAGATTTTTAAAATGCGGCGTATATAAAAATTGAATTGAGACAAACTTTTTAAACTGTGTAATAAAAAATTATTTTATTAAGTTTTTAAAAGTTTTTAAAATATTTCAATCAATGGTAATAATGAAAACATTGGTAATCATAATTTTAGATTATATTTTTTATTATAATCATTAAAAAAAAAAAGAAAGAAGAAAAGAAGCAGTTGTGTTTTAAAATATTATTAATTTTTGAGAAACGTATGTCCACCAAATCAGTCTTTTTTATTTATTTTTTTATTTTGCATAAATCAAAGATTATTGGAGTATATTTTACAAAATTGCATGTTTAATTTAATGTGTTACTTGCCATTACTTTGTAATTGTTTGTGAAATTTACTAGCAATTTCAGAGTCCAAATCCTATACCCATATTTCCAGTGTATGAGAAAACCATAAAACAAATTTATTATGAAAAACAAAAAATAAGGCTAAAACATTTTTTACATATTTTGACCTTTTTATTGATAAGGTAAAATATTATCCAAATATTTATGATTCAAACATTTTTTTTTACCTTGAAATATATGTTTGAAATTGTCTAATAAAATGTATTCAGTGTCTTTGCACTTTCTACATGGTACAGGGGTACAAAGCTAGATTTTTTACATGTTTCTCTCTTTTATCATTTCAAATATCTTTGCTGTGCAAATAATAATGTTAAAAGTATATTTCATACATAAATTTACCTAACTTTACACTGTATGAAATTCTCTCATAGTAATGGTTTTTCTATAGAATGGTTGTAATGGTTTATTTTCTTTAACCCTTGTTGCAATTAGAAGGGTCCCAAAGTAGAATTTGTTTGAAACATAATGTTTTTATTTCAATATTAATATAATTGCCATGGAGGTCAGAGTTCTCTTTGCTAGCCGGATACAGCCCTGTCAGTGAATTATGGTGTCTGGGAATCATTCATCTGCTGGGCTGGTGGAGCTGAACAGCAGTGAGGCGTGTGTGTGTGTGTGTGGTGTGTGTGTGTGTGTGTGGGTGTGTGTGTGTGGTGGTGTGTGTGTGTTTGTTTTGTATTTGTGTGGTGGCACGGTGAGCAGAGCACAGTAGGTGCGGACCATTCTTTTTTGTGCCCTTTCCTGTATGCCCGTGACAACTTCCTGCAGAACAAAAACCTCAGGGAGCCATCTCACATCGGACATATGAGCCAGAAATGCACACACCGGAACAAGACAGTTCTTGTCTATTCATAAATGGTAAGTTTCATGAAGCACACAATCACGCTAGTATCTTCCTCAGGTCTTCCTCAACCATTTACTGACCTGTCTGCTCTAAGTCTGTCAAAACTTGTGTGTGTGTGTGTGTGTGTGTGTCTGGATCTCCATATACTGGCTGTAGACTCTGCCAAACTCAGAGGAGGGAGTTTTCTTCTGGGACATGTGTCACTAGGCAACCACTTAGTCATTAGTAAACGAGTGTCAAGGTTTGGGATCTGAGAGGAAAGAGGTTGTTGGGTTTTGTTATGAAATGCTTCTAATAAGCCAAGTGGAAAAACCCAAAGAGACCAAATCAAACCCGATTTATGAAGCTCCAAATATCATAGTTAATCCTATAGAATCTGCTGTGAAATGATGAAATCACAGCAGTAAGGGTACGATTAGACTGCAGTACAATCGGCTGGGAGACATCAGTCACACTTTAGACACTGCGGATCGACATTGTATGAGGGGAATTCAGACTCAACCAGCTGCCAAAACACTGAAGTACCATCACTGCACACTGCTGAACCAATTGATTATCATAAAACATATACAGTGAGGTTCAAAAGTCTGAGTGCACTTGTGAAAATGTGTCTCTAATTTAATATAAATCTTTTCATTGTAAATTATTTTAGGCTTTCATAATTTATTATTATATATGGGATTAAATGTCACATTTTTAATTCCAGTTAATATTTTTGTATAGACACAAACCTCAAAGTCTAGGCTATAAATTTAAATGTACAAATTGAAGTTGTATCCACTAGTATTGCTCAGGAGAAATAGTGCATTTAATTAAACAGACATGTGACAACATGCCCCAATAGTGTCTATCACAGGCTTTTCAGTCAAACCTAACCAGTAAAACAACAGTGAAACAGAATGAATGAATGACTAAATAAATAAATACATTTTGAACACATACGACAACTTGGACCCCAAAAATGGGAGAAATTGCACATTCTGACATGAAAACTTACAGTGAAGCCTTATGGTTAAAAAAAAGCTCTTAAATCTAGTTTACAGCGGGTAAAATAAGTATTGAACACGTCATCATTTTTCCCAGTAAATATATTTCTAAAGGTGCTGTTGACATGAAATTTTCACCAGATATCGGTAACAACCCAAGTAATCCATACATGCAAAGAAAACAAACAACTTTTGGTGAAAATTTTATGTACAGCACCTTTAGAAATATATTTACTGAGAAAAATGGTGACGTGTTCAATACTTATTTTACCCGCTGTAATGTTCATTGTACCAAAAATTCTACCTTCATTTACATAATTGACCCAAAAATAGTTAATTTCACCACGGTTTTTGACTATTTCATATATATATTATGAATGTATATAAAAGCCATATATTTTTAAATATATAAATCTCAATAGATCAAATCCCCATCATTAAAAGAAAAAAAAATTAAAATTTTTTTAACATTTGTTCCCAATAATATGGAGCTTTGATTAGACTATATAATAAATTATTTTAATATTATTTATTTCAGATAACTGTGTGGGGGGTATTCTATATTTTATAATACAGAGCATTTTAAATATATTAAATCTTAAGCTTAAATTCACCATCATGATTTCTCATATAAACTGGCCTGTGTTATACAAAATAGACATATTTTATCATTATATTCAGATACTTTTTTATATTATTGTATTTTATAATACATATTTTTATATATTAAATCTCAGTCATTAATTCAATCATCATGAACACTGACTCCTACAGCAGCCATAATTTTTCGAGCAGATCCTAAATCCATTCTCGGTTGTTGAAGAGATCATTACAAAAAACACAATTCTGGACTGTTTCATGTGAGAAACATGCATTCTGCGTAACTCTGGTGGAATGAATGTCTCTGTCTCCGGTCTGATCGCAGCATGTGAGATGGAACAACCGCTTTAAAACCAAAGAGGAGAGATCAGACACAACATATTTGCTGTCTCCTGGGTTATTTAAGGTTTTTCTTTCTCAACAGTTCACAGGGTTAGTCTTTTTTTATAAACCACATAAAGTTCACAGAATATATTGGGATATTGACAATTTTACAGATCCATTTTTGACTGCAATTTTAAAACACCCTCTCAGCTTGTATGGACAGTAACCTATGACCTTCATCCAAGCATCCGAGAGCTTGAATGCTTAATCTTCACCCAGACCTCCGACCTTGCTTTCTCTTTATCAAACCCCCTCTTACACTTTCTCTTGCTCTATATTACCCCACCCCACCTTCCCAGTTGACCCCGCTGGTGATTTATGCAGCTCAGAGATGCACAGCTGCAGCAGGTCCCCATGCTGACCGAAGGGTAGATTTACCGTGACTAATACATCCCAGATCTCAAAAACACATGCAGACAGAATGAGAGAGATATGTATAAAATCCTTTTTTTAAATCAAAGGAAAGCATTTAGATTCTGTCCTTCAAAGAAATTGCAAACCAACTTAACAATGACGAAAGGACCACATAGAGAACTAGAGGAGTTAAATTATGAAAAGAGATAATCAATGAGTTTTTTCTGAAATGAAATGAATGTTTATTTTCAGATAACTGATTGATTTGAAGCTCTGCCTAAATCCCCTGAGCCCTGAACTGTTCTTCCAGCTCTTGGTTGTATTTTCCTGGCCATGTTTGGATTTTTAACTCTCAAGGAAAGGGATACAAACCCAGAAAAGCATCAGCCACAAAAGTCACAAATGCAAATGCAATCGCTTGGTTTCAAAAACAAGTTGAAAATCAGTTTAAAAATAAAATAATATAAAATTTAAAAAGTAGCAGTATTTAGGCTATACACTTTTTAAGGACGTCCCACAAAGCACTGATTTTGTACTAAAAAATGAATTAATGCTTAGGCCTGCTTCTGAGGACGTTTAAACTCATCATCAAACGGAAAACTCATCATCATCATTCGTTTTCAATATTATACCTAAATATGAAAACGTTTAGTTAACAGATTTATTGCAGAAATATTTAATTTGAAAAAAAAGTCCTTTCAACACAAACCATCCCAAAAATGTGGATATTTTTTTTTATGTGCCATCCACGCATAACTGACAGAGGACATTTGAAATTTGAAAAAATATATATTTTATTTCACCATGGTGTTTTCACAATTTGTGTATAAAATGTATAAATTCTCTTTAACAAAAAAGAAAACGAAAAAGAAAAAAATATATTTTATGCACTGCATTTTAAATGTTCATATCTCTATACAAAACACGCACAGAAAAAGTACAAAAAACTCTAAATTAACTCTTGTTTGATTGGCGAGTCTTCCGAAAATCTCCGTCGCGAGGAGTCTCGCTCACCTCTCGCGCTCCCTGAGTTGCGGGCTTTATCTCACGCGCCGCTGCCGCTGCTACCGGCGTGTCACGCGCAGTGAAGTGATTCCCCGCATACGGACACAGTCAGTCCCGTCCTTTATCTGCGGAAATACACACAGACAAAACAAAAGGTTATTCATTTCGTGCCATACAAATATATGATCTAGACTATCTCTCTGTGATTAGGGCCTAGCCTATTCTCTCTTTTCATATGATGTCTTTCTTTATTGGACGCTTAGAGGTTTCAGGCCTTCAGAATATTGGGAAACAACTCAGTTTAGGCCTTGATAAAGACATTTCATGTTTGACAGGGAAAGAGTAAACTATTGTGAGTAAATATAGATAGGATATTTAACATTTTCATTAGCATCTAGCACAAACAGATGTGTCCAAATACATTATCAGTAGCCTATCATAGGGGACTAAATGTTCAAGTTTAAAAAAGCTGTCACTGTATATATATTATAGGCATAATTAAAACTAATAACATGATGACTTCTATTAGGCTAGCTATTTTTGTTCCGTAAATGTGTTTCCTGTCGTTTATGTGTACATTGTGCTTTATTCTCAAAATTGCTCTCTTTAACAGAGGTCCTTCACACTTTCTGAGGTGCGTGGATCTGCACATCCTGCCCATGTGCCATTCATAAATGTTTGCTATTATAAAGATAAGTGTTTATCATTAGGCTACTGTTTCTCTATCCAAATGTATAATTTGACATTTCTTACCCCTTTTCTCTGGCTGCTGAGGCAGAAAGTACATATGGTGCGCGGCTGCTTTCCTCCGCTGTCCCCGTGCGCGCTGTAAACCGCGCTGACGCACGGCTGCGCGTCCTCTCCTCCGTCCCCTATCAGGAGCACATTGGCCAGATGTGAGATGTAACTGGAGGCTAAGCGCAGAGTCTCAATCTTTGACAGCTTTCTGTCCACCGGCTCGGTGGGAATAAGAGTCCGTAACGCCGTGAAAGCAGTGTTGACGCTCTGCGTCCTGTCGCGTTCCCGCGCGTTCGCTGCGTTCCGTTGCTTTACTACAACCACACTGCTCACCGTGGACTTGCGCAACATTTGCAGCCGCTTCTCCGCACTGGGACAGCAGCCGTAGCTCTGCTCCGAGCTGCCGTCGCTCTCGCTGCGGTTCTCCTCATCCTCGGACATCATGGCAACATCCGGGTACGCTAGATGAGTCGCCATGGGCCGCAGCATGGCAAATGCCATCACTAAAAATTGCTTATTGCTCACTGAAAAGAGCTTGATGAAACCGAGAGGGAAGTATCCAAAGTATCCAAAATGAAACGATGGCTTGTTGTCAAGCACTATCCACGCAAACACTGCATCGCCAAGCCCTGCTGTGTGTTTCAGCAGTTGAACAATCTCATCACATGTTAAAGATCCTCTTGATGCGCGTCCTTACAGTCATTCCAAGCGCGAGCAGCTAAAGCAGGAGCAGCTCGCGCGGTCTTATAGGATCAGGGAGGAGCAGTCACTTATATGCAAATAACCAAAGCTACAGGCTCACAGACAAGCTAAATCATATTTGAGCACAAAATGCCTATTTTTAATAATTTATAGTTTTGCTAACAAATTAAATGCATTAAGGGATCAATAAAAACATTAAGAACAAACAGAAAAATAAAGTTATGCATTCACATGAACGTATGTTTTTGGACAGGTAGGCCTGGCAGTATGGCACTCTCCTGCACCCTCAGGAAAAAAAGGTATAAAACCTGTCACTTGGGTGGCATCTTTTTAAAGGGTCCATATTCTTACCTATTAGTAAAGTGTGCATATTAGAACCTAAAAGGTACAAAAGTGTACCTTTTGAAAAGGTGTCGTCACAGTGACAGCTGTTGTACTTTTTTTCTGAGAGTGTGTATTGAGATGAGTTTTAGTTCTATAGTAACGGTCGTGGCCCTTGTGTGTCCCCATATCTCGCGGTATCATGGATACTATGGGCCACAGCAATGTAAGGATACGGGTGTTTATGCATTGTTGTTAGATGTAAGGGAGTGTAGTCATTTCTAAATTTAATGTAATATTGAATCATCTTCATATTACAAGTAAAGGTCTATATTATAATTTTGAATGAATTAATTTTATATTCCTCGTGTTTGAATATGTTTTTTGAAGAAATGTTGCCGTTATGGTGTTGGCATGTCGTTATGTCCATTGTTTCTTGTGCAAGATTGTTTTCCCTTTAAATCGACGTTTTAACACTTATAATTTGAAAAAGGTTGCGTTTTTATTTTGCCATCTTGTCCACTAGCAGATGTACTTAAAAAATAACCCTAAAATTGAGCAACGCAATTTATTGCTGCTTAGGCCTTTAAAATATTATTGTGATTCGTTAACTTTGTTAAAAGTGAATTGATGACATTCAATATTGATTATTATTATTGAGATCTTGGTGTATGGTGTACACCAGAAACGACCTTTTTAAATAAATAGCTCGGGAAGGTAATACGACACTTGACTGGGAGAACCAAACAGCTGCACCTGCAGTAACTTCCCCTTCTGCCGAGCGATTATCCTCTGAATTTAATTGCTTTTATTGCGCGGCCATTTTTACAGCGGGGGGGGAGGCGTTTAAAAACCAACACCGGCCAGGAATGGAACTACGGCAACAAACACGCTGGCAACGCACTGCAAGTAAAGTATTTAGTTACAGAAGCACGTCCGTCATGCCCTAGTAATATAGAAAAAACAAATAAAAATAATTCAAATGTTCAAATTCAAATATTCATTTGGTGAATCGAGGTTTTCAAGACAACCTGCAATAGAGCGTATATTTCATTGAAAATAGAGCTTTTACTCGCAGTCACATTGGGTAGTACTGATTTTGTTAAGTGAGAGTTTTAGACCCGCTGCGGTTTGTTTTCATTCAGTGGCTCAAAGAGCACGAGGCCACGATAAAGAACAGTAGGGGTCTCTCTCTCTCTCAAGCCTTTTCTTTTTCTCACCTTCTGTTTCTTCATCTTTTTTGGCGTCTTTTCTTCTCTCATACACCCTCACTAGTCAGTTTTTTTATTTTAATTGTTTTAATTGCCTATACAGAGAGTCAAATTTCTTCACTTTCATTCTTATTTCCTATTTGATTTCTCTGCTTCACACTCATACATATAAGTTTTCACTTTCCTTCCTATCATAATTCATGACTGGCCTTGTCATATAAGAATAAAATTTCTCACTGCTTCATGATCATGCTCTGACTAAGTTTCTGTTTCAGTGCAAAGGAATGCAAGACCTTAAATCAACCATATGGGCTTATGTGACCAAACTCACTAACCTGTGACCTCTCATCTTTGACCTCAGTTTATGTGCTCAAGCAATGTGGTCATCCTCATTTGGTCCTATAATCGCTCAGTTGCAATATGCATAACTAAATGCTTTATTGGATGAAAGATTTTTAATGGAAATGTATATTTCTGGGCGTTTTGACATGCATTTCAACTGAATCTTGGTCAGAAACTCCTTGTTTTGACATGTCACATTAACAACAGCTTAAAGCACAGGTCTCTTTCACTCACAGGTTATGTCATTAGCAAGATAACAAGATTAAATTCACATAATTGTGTTTGTTGATCTCTCAACTGTTTGGTTTGTAGCCGAGGGGCAGAGGTTCTGCTGGAGTCTATAAGCTTCTGCTGGGGCTGAGCTCACGCAGTGATCATTTGTTTATAGCCAGAAGCGGGTGTTGGGTAAATAAACATGAGGCAGATGTTAAGAATGATCTAAGAAAGAGAGAGTGAGACAGTGGCAAATGGTTTCCAGACCCTTTTTCTCTGTCTCATTTATTTTCTCTGTGCTTCCATGGCCCGTAATATGTCACTTGGAGCAGCTTTTACAAACATGCCTGTGTCACTTAAACCCAGGACTTTCTGTCCCCTCAGCTGCACCAACAACCCCCTTCTAACATCTACGACACCTACGACATTTTCAAAACACCTGCATGCTGTTTTTACAAGCCTGGTGGGCAATAATCAATGAAGCTATGCTGATCCATACAATCCCTCATGTAAATGTTTAAAACAATCACCAATTAAAGATTTATTAGTCTTAGATCATGTTTATTTCTTCATATATTAGGTTAATGTATTTATTTATTTTAGAATTTTTAGGTAACTGCATTAATGTTAACAAATTTATTGTGTCACCAGTTCTTTGCTAGTTATGTATTTATCGTGCAATGACAGACTCAGTGTTCTCATATGAGTTGGATGTGGTGAGTCAGTGAGCTAAGACTGCAGCTGAATACACAGATTTACAGGGCCAATAGCAACATGTCAGAGAAATAGACAGACTTGTTTAGGAGGAAGGAGAGAGGGACTGTAGGCTGTGGGTTCACACAATTGAGTGAGTAGAGCAGTGAGTGTGTGTGTGTGTGTGTGGTGGGGTGTGGTGTGTGTGTTATGGGAAGAGAGGGGTAGACTATGCTATAAGAATTTTCCCTCTACAATGCAACTCACAATTTATGATATTATGTCAAAGGAATATTTGTGGTTCAAGTTAAATCAGCAGCGTTTGTGGTGTAATGGTGATTACCACAAAAATATATATTTTTTCTGTAATAAATATAAATAAATAAATGTGGCCAATTTTTGTAGAATTAAAACATAACTGGTAGCTTAGATTGTAAGAAGTACTTAAATTAAAGAAATAGTTCACCCAAAAATAAAAATTATGTTTGCTAAATTTTTCTTCCATCGTCCTGATGCAGAAACATCTTGGGTGGCCTGAGGGTGAGTACAGTAATTAATCTTGGTAAACTTGTTGGTAATGCTGTAAAGTTTGACCTAGAAAGCGTTCTCATCACTTTACAGTCGTTTTAATAGTTACATTGCAACAGAATCGTAGTATAGATATGAAGGCTATTACCCAAAAAATTAAATTAAATCATGTACAAATGCTATTGTTTAGGTGCTATGCTCATTGAAACTGGTATTGTAATGTATATAGATTGGCATATTTACTTCTTGTAAGTGCCTCACTTTATGTATATATATAATATCTCTATATATATATATATATATATATGTATATATATATATGTGTGTGTTTGTGTGTATATATATATATGTGTGTGTATATATATATTTTTTTTTTTTTTTAAAGAAATTGATCGATCTATTTTTGTGGTAAATCACGCTATTATTCCACAAATGTGTCAACAGAGCTCAACCATAATATTCCTTTAATACACTGCTGTCATAGAGAAATGCACATTTGGTCTCATTCTAAGCCATAAATATTATTCATAGCATGCGTATTGAGGATGTAGAGCATGTAAGGGTGAATAGACATTAGAATGAGTTTATCACTGTATATAATGTGGTATTGTGGTGCAGTACATCAACTGTATGACTATAGGGTCAGTGTCTATTAGCTCATATTGCATATTGCAGCCACATGTGATGGAGGTGTGTGTGAGAAAGAGAGAAGGAAAACGTGTTTTCAGGACAGCTAATTCTTCACAGCATTTGCAAGGCTAATATACATCCACCCAGAGGGGATGAGAAGTCATTATTCATTTGCATGTAACTCCACAAATATGCTGAAATGGTTTGGTAAATTTCCCTGTGTGAGTGTGCAAGTATGTCATTATTTTGTCATCATGTAAGCCCCCTGCACTGCAGCGTCAGCAGGGGATTCATACAGCGCACAGAGCCACAGTGTGAAATCAGACGCTATTCAGGGAATTGTTGACTGACCCCTGCAGGTAAGGGTCAATGGTAGGATCCTGCCAAAAGCTGTACAGGAAAAGGAAGTCTATTCATGTCCTATTGCTCCATAACTCTTGGACTCTGACATACAAAACAAGACCATAGAGCAGGAGCACCAACACACACACTTAAGGGACACTTCAAAACAGAGGACACAGCAAGTCTACGTCAATGATCTGGTGTCTGATGATACGGTATTCAAACACAAAGAAGTCTGTGAAATCTTTATTTTCTTTACAAACCTCTGTTAATGCTGAATCCAGCTGAATGGGCTTCTGCATGATTAATTCTGCTCGTATTTCATGAATTCAATCATCTGTTAAAAATATGAAAAATTAACAGGACCAAAAAAACAACAACTTTGAGATAAGGATATGTAATATTAAGAGAAAACTCTATTTTGAAAAAAAGAGTACAATTTCATACCTAGATTGTGATTCAATAATGGATGTTAACTGACTAAATTGGTATCATGAAAGTCTGACTCTGAATCATCATGTTCTCACCAATACTAAGGTTAACAATTATTCTAATTTCTAAATTAATGTTATTGGACTTATTGTGAAAGATTCATCCAAGCATGCATTTCATTTTTCACCTTGTAATTTTTCATCAAAATCTCATAACTCAATCTTTTGAAACAACAGACTTGCCCAATCAACAGCAAGTTAGATAAATATAATCAAAGTTTGTTTGTGAATGACATCATTAGCAACATATGTAAATGGTAAATATAGTCATTTATACAAAATATTATTTATAATTTCAACAAGAGGAAGGAAGATCTGCATCGAGGTGAAATCTTATGTCTTGTGTCCTCATGATTCTCAGACAGACTGGGCTTGTCTAAGAGAGATGATTTTTCATGCCTGTCAAAAGCAGAGTAGTAGAATTACACAAGTTACAGTGACAGGTGCTTGTGAGGCTGAAATATTCATGAGACTTTCAAACAACATACTTATGTGTTAATGTTGCCTCAAGTACCTGGATCCGTTTCTTCTCCCACCATCTGTCAATCTTTGTCTCTGTCCTCCTAGTTCGTAAGAAACATTTTTGGGCTGTAGGAGACAATCTTACAGCTTCCTTTATTTCCCCAAAAAGCAGCAGGTGCAGCCCACACTTCCCAAATTGGTTGTGTGTCTGTCTGTCTTTCTTTGTGTCTCCGCAATCAGGGGTTTTGCGTGTCAGGAGACTTCTAAGGATACATTTTTTCCAGACCATGTGGAAGCCACAGGAAGTCTTCTCACACGCGACCATTCTTTTGCCAGAAATTTACAGTCGGGCAGGTTTGTTCCGCAGAGGCCCTGGGCCCCCTCTTCACTTCCTGAGGAGCCCCAAAGGGAGGCCAAGATCAGGGCCAGCACCCCAGGGACTCGTATATTGCCAAAGGAGAATCTTCCAGCAAAGATCTACAAGGCAGTAATCGCTAATCACAGGCCTGTACCTTCCTCGATCAAAGGACGTGGCTGTAAAGACATGATTCCTGCGATCAGCAGCTGCTGGTGTCCAGCTAAACTCTGTTGCTATAAAGATCACATCTCTTAAAGGGACAGTTCACCCAAAAATGAAATCTTGTGTCATTCCAAACCTGTATGACCTTCTTTCTTTTGTGGAGTACAAAATATATTTTGAAGAATATTTTTTAAGTTCCTTAACAATACTATTGCAACAGCTTTGGACCGTTTTTCTTGAGAGTGCATGGGTCACTTAAACATTTTGGAGCTGCTGACATTTGCAAAGGATTTTATTTGTCTAATGAAGTCATACCATACAAATTGTTGCAAAGTTTAGAAATAAACAAAAAAAAGTCTCATAAAATTCCTACAAGTCCAAAAGAGTTGTCATCATTTTTATTGTATTATTATTGACTGAGCCACCTGTGAATCTGGGTTTTCAAAAGCATCAGTCATCGTTGTTGTAAAGTCTGAGAGGCCTTTTGCTATGGATATTAGGCCAAGGTCGTTACAAGGAAGTAATCCGAGGTGCCCATCCTCTGATCTCCTCTAGACAACAGCTGAGAACAGAAATGACTGTGAGAGCAGTTTTCATGTCAGATAATTCAGTGGTTCCACTATATTTCCTCTACATCAGTCTGACTGTGAGCCTCAATTCATCTATATATAGCTGTGTAATAAAACTGAGCGGCTGTATTCATTCTTTTCCTTCACTCCAGCCTGCAGAGGAGAACAACACTGGCCAGTTCTCATGACACATGACCCCCAACATGTCCTGCCATTATGGATGAGCTTCAGAAAATGTCCTACAATTCTCATGCACATAAAAAATGTGTTTATAAAAATGCTGTGAATAGCATATCTAAAAATACACAAAGCACATTGTTTGCAGTAATTATTACAATTGAATGATTAAGATTTTAATATTCACAGCCGATCTGGACACAATACAGGAGTAAACTCTTTATGAATTTGGCTGTCAGTCCACCCGAGAGACTCAATCTCAATGCTGTGGTTAAGAGCACAGAGCACAACCAAGTCCAATGGTCACCAGACCAGCACACGCCTGTGGTCATCTTATTTTCTGTACTCATCTATTTTTACCATTACACCATTTTTTTTTTAACAAAGCAAATGCATTTATAAAATAGAACAAAATAAAACCTTTTCAGTTTTTTCCCCATAATATAATCACAGAAATGATTTAGCATTTCAGGTTGGCCTACTAATAGCATTAGACAAAATCTCATACTCTACTCAAAGCCTTCCCAAACTGAACAGGAGTTGATGAAAAGTTAAATAACTAATAAAAAAAAGTAAGTACTATACATAATCTTAAAATAGCAGTAATTAATAATAATGGTAAAACACTTACTAAAAAAGACTAAATATTTTATTTGATTGACTACGTCATACTAACCAATAACAGAGCAAATGTGTAAGTAAATTTTATTTATAGAGCACATTTAAATTCAGCTTACACTGACCAAAGTGATGTACAAAACAATCATAAAATACAGTAAAGTATAAAATAAAATACAAATGTGTTGTTAAATTAATTAAATATCTATTTATAATCTCTTAAAGTTACTTAAAGTTAATATTTTAGATCAGACTGGAGGGTTTCACTGACAAAAAAGTTTGGGAATCCCTGCTTTAATCAATCAGTGTTGTAATGCTGCCATCTAGTGGTCAGACTAAGAATTGACAGATGAAGAGAGACCCGTTTAGTCATCGTGACTTGAAAGCAAACAATTATGATGATCAAAAGGAATAAAAATATGTCAGGTAACAGTTGTGACAAAGCTTTGATTCACAAGAATGAAAAACCTTTATAGATACAACCAGAGAAGAGGAACTGACATGAAATGATTAAGAAAATTGTGTGAATATTTCCTTGACCAGGAGCATCTAAGTGCCTTTTCCAAAAATGTGTATTCTTTATGGATTGATATTGTATTCTTAGAGGATTTTGGTTTTATAATATTTATAAGCCTCCTACTCCCTACTGTTTCATTGCATGTTTTTTTTATATTTATTTTATTTCATTTTAACTTATCTTATTTTATTTAATCTTATCTTAAATGTATTATGTGGTATTGTGTTGTATAGTGCAGTGGTTCCCAACCCTGGTCCTGGAGGCACCCCAACGCTGCACGTTTTGCATGTCTCCTTAATCAAACACACCTGATTCAGGTCATCAGCTCGTTAGTAGAGACTCCAAGATCTGAAATTGGTGTGTCAGAGAAAGGAGACATGCAAAATGTGCAGTGTTGGGGTGCCTCCAGGACCAGTTGGGAACCACTGGTATAGTGTGTGATATGAAAATATAGTGTAATCTCATTCTTGATATGTAAATGTGTTGTTGTTCCAAGCATTTTAATAATAAAACAAACGAGCCATTAAATCAGTCAAGAAACAACATTCTACATTCACTAGAATGATTCATTCAAAATACACTGATTCAATTTACTGATTCAAAACGGTCAACGGTTGGCTAGTTTTTCTTCGCTTGGATTATTCTCGTTGGTGCCGCTAAAATGGGCAAAGTACCGGCGATATTGTGTCAAAAATGTAAGTTGCTTAACATTAACGTATTGTTTGTTGAAGATGTTGTGTAAAATCAATATCGCAATGTAATACTAACACGGCTGTGATTACCTCAGCACTCTTGCTAGTGTAGCATTGATGTAAAGATACAGGTAATATTGCTGTACATACACGGCGTAACGTTAATGCATATTGAGTATAACTGGATATTCTTACTTTGTACATAGCATGACCTGATTTTATTCCGTTGTAGTTGTTTTTGTTTTGTTTTTGAAAAATCGGGGTATTTCTCTCTTTTTTATCTAACATGTGAAGATATCGTAAGTAAAATATGAGATCGTTTACAAAAAATGTCATACTTCTCACCTAGTGTCTGATGTCTGAATCCTTGTTCTGCAATTTCTGATTTTATTTCTAAGCTGGCTAAAAAAGTCTTCCCAGAAATGATCAGTCATTTGTCTAAATACTGGCCTGACAACATAACCGTTGCCATAAGCCAAGAAAATCTACAACAAATTTATCTCTGCAGTACACTGGACATTTGGCATAATGAGGAATGAGATCTGTCTACAGTAGGTGAGATTTTCTTATTTTTTTCTTTTTTGGAGCTCAGCTCACTCTGTCTCTCACCATGGATCATTAATGGAAAAGAAAATGAACATTTGGATCTCTAAATGCTGTGAACTGATTCTTCTGACAGGAGCAGAAGGGACGTTTGGACCTACTGCCAGCAGGCTGTAACAGACAGATGGGTTTTCACACAAACAACAGAAAACATCAAGAGCAGTCAGGCTGGCTGGCACCCAGAAGAAGAATCAGCAAAGGGGAGAAAGTCTGGATAATGAGGCACTGCTAACAGAAGATGATAATTCACTTTGTGCTGTGAGAAGACAAACTGTCCACTCCGTAGTTGCAAAAGTCATATGGTGGGTTCACTAATAACATTTAGCGAATTGTTTTATCTTAATTGTACTATGAGCACCATCAGGTTTTAAAATGTATAGTGGTTTAAAGGAAATGACAATTCAATTATAAAAAATACTTAAAATTACACTAAAACGGAAGTAGCAACAGACCTTTTCTTCTGTATTGCAAATGAAAGATTATTGAAAAAGAAAAATATTTGTAGGGCAGATACCTAGTTTTATTCATCAGTTACTGATTGGATGGAGTCAGATCTGAATGTGTGCTTGCAGTACATTGTCAGATGGGCAGAGTTTAAGTGGACTAAATAATCAAGTTATGAAAATTTTATGACTACAAATTATGAGATCAGTAAATGGAACATGAATGAATGAATTGATCACAGTAGGATCAATAATATGCATTTGGAAAATAGATTAATATCATGCCGATTTTACCAAATTTTTCCAATCTTGTTATCGCAAATAAATCTCATTGGCTGTATTTTTATTTTTCAAGAACCATCGCTAATATTGCTCCCGATTGTAGGATATTTCGTACGCAAGCTGTGATCTGACTGCAGTGAAACATAATAACCAGCAGATGGCAGGCAAGCATCAGAATCCTTTTGATATGAAGGCATCAGAACCGCATATCAATGAAGTTTTGCAAGCAAATGACAAAACCAAGTAAGTACTGACATCCAAATATGCAGCACAAATGTCATTATCAGTCCCTAACTAAAAATATGTGGTGATACCATGGTACAGTAAAAATATGTGGTGATACCATGGTACAGTGATGGCATCAGATGCTGTGGTACTATCATACGCCATAGTATTATATGGCACACGCACAGAAAATGATGCCATTAACATAAAACTGTCAAAAAAGGTAACAAATGGGAACACAAATAATATATATGCTGTAGTTTCTGTTCTCCACTATATGATGACGTCTGCTTCTGAGACCCCCAAAAATGTGAAAAGGGTACAAAACCAGATCCGGCCAAACCCCTAACCCTTTGATGGAGCACTTTACTAATGAGTTGTTTCAAGTAACACTTCTAAAATGTGAAGTGTTAGGAGGCCTCTGGGAGCAGGATTGAGAAACACTGAGCAGTATCATTGTGTTGGTCAATATCCACACGTACAAGTGAGGGTGAGCCAGGGGAGGATTAGGTGCTCTTATCTCTTAAAGGTTAATCAGTAACTACTGTAGCCTACTAAATACATCCATGGCCAGAGCATATGCACACACACATTTGCATATACTAGTGACACCACATGGATTTCATCATATGAAGGCACTCAAACACTGGAATTATTTTTTACATTGTTCTCGTTTCTTGTATTAGGATCAGTGATAGCAAATAAAACCTCATGTCAACCTCAACCTCAACGTCATGTGCCAGTAAAGGGTAAAGCTCAGTAGGACAGCGTGTTATCAGGGAGTTGAGTGGTTTAGGGTTGCATGTTCAATATTGCAGATGATGGTGTTTAATAATTGATTCTTATGAAATCTAATGGCAGCATCACCACAATAAGACTTCAGTTACACTGACCTCTTTATTCAGAGTGATACACACTACTAAACCTGGACCAATGTTATATTCCTTCATAAGGAAAGTATCTGCATAAAGGTCTCTAACTATGTTTAAAGGGGTCCTATTATGCTTTTTCACTTTTTTAATTTTAGTCAGTGTGTAGTGTGTATGTTTGAGCATAAAAAAGATCTAGAAAGTTACAAATCTCAAAGTCCACTCCTAAGGAAGATATTTAGTTTTTTAAAAATCAATTTTCAAGAACTACAGCAAACGGCTCGTTTGGACTACAGCGTTTGGTTTTCGGGCTTTGTGATATCACAAATCGGCTCATTAGAATATCATTACAAATAATTCCCGCCTACAGAAATTCGAATGTTTGGGGGGTGGGGAGGGGCGAGGTTGTGGTTAGAACGCTTGGTTGAGTGAGCGCATGAGACGAGACGACGACGAAGAAGTGCTGCTGCAGAGTTAGTGCATCAGAGAAAACCAAGAAGAGCTGCTGTGCTGTAGCGTCAAACTTTTGGCATGTCTAGAACAGCGGTTCACAATTCCAGTCCTCGCGTACCACCGCTCTGCACATTTTGTATGCATCTCTTAGGCTCATCGTTTGGTTAATGGACTGTAAGTTCCCTGCGAAGTGGACATTACCGGATATTGCTCCATGATTCCAGTTTGAAGGGAGCATATATGTTCCATACAAAGGGCATTTAAGTGTGCGAGACGTGAATTTAAATTGTATTTATTTACAGAGGTATATTATGTCCCACTTCACGCTTCTCTAGTAAGTTTCGTTTGTGTGTGAAGACGCTGCAGGCAGCGGCGCAGCGCAAATCTGTAAATGAATATTCCGAAGTGAAGTACTCTTCAATGGATTTCCCCTGCTCAGGGAGGAGGAAGCAATGAACACTGTGTAGGGAACATGTCAATCCAAACACAGTTCATGCACGGAGCTCACTTCCAACGAGATGATCTGAATCAGGTGTGTTAAAAAGAGAGCCGTGCAAAACATGCAGAGCAGGGGTACACGAGGACTGGAAATGAGAACCGCTGTTCTAGACATTTTACAAGTACAACACGACGTAGCTGGGCGCCGCGGACAGATGCCGAACGGCGCCGCCGGTGTGCCTACACTCATAGAAAATAATGTATTTGAATTTTAAAAATGTGGCGCAACGCTGCGCTTCTCGTCCGGTGCGCGACCGCCTGAAACGCTGTCTTTTCACCTCCATGCCCAAACGTCTTTGTTTGGGCTTCCGAAAGCGGATGATATCCGGAAACAGTGGTTGCAAACGGAGCAAGGGGCGTGGCAGTACTGAAACACCGTTTAAGCTGTTCACCAATCACAACGCACTGGGAAAGCTAACCAATCACAACACATTTTGTTTTTCGAAAGGCGGACCTTCAAAGCCGGAACTAATCAAGCCGTTTGTGCCAGCCTGGGGAGAAACGTATTTTAATAATGTAAATTTTGTGAAAAATAATGCGTTTTTCGAACCACCAAGCATGAGAGCATGTTCTAGTACACCCCCAAAACAAAATCAAGACTTTGTAAAAGAGCATAATAGGACCCCTTTAATATAGTAAAATGTATGTGACGTAATGAAATAATTACTTTGTAGGTTTTACATAACATTACAATTTAAATATAATTAAGTCTAATTCAATTAAAATCTACTACATGGAATCACTCACAAAAAATAGTTTCTAGGGCCCACAAAAAAATAACTGATTTTACTTGTAAGTTTATACTATTTAGGGGACTTCTTAAGGAAGAAAGAAATTAAAATATATATTTTTTTTAATTATTAAAAAAAAACATATAGTTTTGTTATGCTGATTACAACAATTGTCAACTATAAAATCATATTTACAACAGGATCCTAATGGTCGAGCAGCGGTCCGGGGGTTGAATAGAGTTTTTATAAGGTAAATGTTTACTAAATGTGATCATGGATGGATCATTTTGTACTAACTAACAAGTGTAACAGTTTGTAACCAAGTGTTTGAGAAAGTATTTGAAAAAACATATTTATCGCCTACTATTCTGACTGTTGGATGGTTCTTTTCTCAATCAATGTTTATGGAATTTATGACTCTGCCTGTACATGAAAGTAGTAAACCAAGAGCCGAACGTATCCTATATTTACATTTTTAGAAGCACCAGTTAATGAATATAGCATCCATTAAATCAATCGGTCAGGCAGAAACCGAAGCCGTGCTAAAACACTGTAGGACAGTGAAGGACATAACGGTCAACTCGTGTTTCCGGTTTCTTGGATATCAGTCCTCCTCTGTCCTGATGACAGTCTCTCTCCCTCAGCATCAGTAATCAGTCTCATTCAGCTCTTGAGTGCTGCATCTTGGTAAGGCCAGAGTGTAACATAAAATCAATGTTTCATTAACATTTAATGACTTGGACTGCTTTAACAGCACTAGGACAGATGGATGTGCGCCAGGTTTCAGAGTGACTTTAGCTGCTGACTTGATTACAGTTTGAATGTTTTTCCGATGATCGTTACAGCACTGTTGCTTGTAGGAAAAGCTGATCCCAGATCAGCAGCGCCATTGCTGAGATGTGTAGGTGTTGTCAGGGAGGAACACAGGAAGAAGTCGCTCATTCATTCTGATTTGTGACTCTGTAGTCTTGTGTTTGTGATCAGAATTTATATCCGTCCAACAGTAAGAAGAACAGACTACAAGCACAGTTCTACTAATGCAGGGGTTTTAAACTGGGGTTAGGGGTCCGTGAGTGGGATCTAAAAGCATCTAAAAGCACTTTCAGTGTACGTTTCATTTGAGAGAAAGTAAAACATTTAGTCAAATAAAAAAGAGGCAACAGACTGCTTGTGCTATTGATTTTATTGTTCATAAACATCACTATTGGCTTTACCCTTCATAACAGGCAAAATGTAATATTAGAAGTGGAAAAATCTTTACGGTTTTACACAGGGAGGCAGGAAGATAGAGAGAGAAGGCAAGGGAAAAGAAGAGAGACAATCTGAAATCTCTCAAGGACCATATGGAGGGCTGTGAGTTGCCTACCATATGCTGAAGGCTTTTGTCATGGAAATAAGTTTATTTTTTTGGCACTTCATATTATTGTTCAGCCAGGCTGGGCACTTCCACAAAAGAAAAAAAAAACAGGAGAGAAAAAGAGGGACCGAGACAAAGAAATATGTGTAGATCCTAGTGAACAGAGAGAGAATGATTAGCATTGTTAATATTGCTGGTAGCTACAGCAGGTAATGAGCTAATGAAGTCCCTGATCCTGTTCAGCCTGTCCAGGGTTAAACGGCTCAGAAAAGGTAAAAGCAAAGGAATCTGCTTGCATGCGGTGTCTCATTATTGCTGAGATCTATATACATACATATTTACACTTGCTTCAGAAAAAACGGGAAAAAAGCATTCACTTTCTCAGTCTCTTCAGTTATCTCACGTTTCTGAACATTTGTGGAAAAATGAACTTTCTTAAAACAAAGAGATGGTGGTAGTCCTTTGGAATAGTATTTAAAAGAGCTCATCTACATTACATCAAGCTTTGCATAATTATAATTGACTCTGAATTCAAGCCTTATTACAATGGAAAATATCCAGATGGATATTCATAACAGATAGTCTGTTGATTCTTCACAGCTGTGGGTGTGTCAGAAATATGAGGGGATGATTTAGGAAAAAAAGCAGGGTGAATGTCCATTAGGGTCAGAAATGAATAGGATTTGGAGCAAGAATACCACAAAATGTGCTCCAGATATTTAAAATGAGAGGACACATTTCTACATGATATATCTGTTAGATAACATTTGTATATTTTTCATTTATGCTACCATTCAAAAGTAAGATTTAAAAAAAAATTGTTTAAAGTCTCTTAAGGCTGCATTTATTTGAACAGTAATTTTTAATTATTGTGAAATATTTTTACAATTTAAAAGAACTATTTTAAATTTAATATATTTTCAAATGTAATTTATGTTGGCAAAGCTGAATTTTCAGCAGCCTTACTCCAGTCTTCAGTTTCACTTATTATCAATGTTGAAAACAGTTAATATTGCTGTTTAATATTCTTGTGGAAGCCATGATATTTTTTTTCAGAATTCTTTGATGAATATAATGATTGTTTATTTGAATAGAAATCTTTTGTAAAATTCTAAATGTCTTTACTGTCACCTTTGATCAATTTAATCAGTTGAAACCCCAAACCTTTGAATGGTAGTGTTTGTGTGTGTGTATATATCTCATAATATTCTATTCTATTTGTCTCAATCTGTGTCTGTGACCTCACATTTTTTAAGTAAAAATTTTCCAGCTGTTCCAGAGGGTGCATTTTTAATTTTAATAGCTGTTATTATATTTCTGACACTGATGTCCATCAGCAATGAGTGTGAAATACCATGCAGAACTCTGCTAAGACACGTTGAGACACAGCGTGCCAATGTACAAGGTCAGGAATGGGTGGAAAAGAGGCGAAGAGGAGAAGAAAAGTGGGAGGAGAAACTCATTACCTATTCCCCACAGGTTTTGGCCCATTACTGAGATTGTGCCGTCCTTTTTATAATATGCAAAACGCTGACAGAGCCTTTGGCTGGTGCTGCACGACCTTCCTCACAAGGTCAAACTCAGACTCAATTATGCTCTCAGACTACTGTCTGTCCACCAACACCTGTTAACCCTTTAGGGGAGTGGACGCAGCCTCGGTTCACTCTGACATGAGCTGCATCATATATGCTGATGCATATTGTCCTATGCAAGGTTTCATTCCTCAGGATGGTGCTAAATTTAATTTTATTATAAAATAAGCAGGTTTGTTTCCGCCTTTTCTACTTCACAGGAGAGACAGCAAGGAGACCGCTAATTTACACTGTCGCATTCTGATTGCACTTCTCATCCTTTCATCTCCAAACATCTTTCAGATCTTTATTATACAGGCATCAGCACATTGGCGCCATATGCTCAGCTATTTCCATCAATGCTGCCATTAAGCCTTTATTTTGTTTCATCTCGGTCCTGAACCCAGCACTCCTTTCTCCCAAACACTGAATAATCCATCCTGATTGGCCATTCAGGGGGTCATTATTTCTGGGTCTAGGATTTGGGACTTCTGTTTCACATGTCACTGAAACTCTGTCATATTCATGTCATCGTTTGGCGGCCGCAGCTTATGATGGGATTTATTTGGACAGCTAAAGCCAAATTCATGAAATATGTCATGCTGTGGGTTAGTCTTTTTATAATTGCATTCAAAACTATTGCCCAGACATAAGACAGTTATATTAAGTCTGTGATAATAGTAAAAATTCTGTTAGAAAAAGGCTTATTGCTGTTGATTTTCTTATTAAAATGTTGTTTTAATTTGTAAGTACAAAAAGAACAAGAATTGTATTATCTGTTGAGTTTGATTTGCACTTTCAGGGATTAATATATTAATGTATGTTTTTGTTGGTGTTCACATGTAAAAGAGATTTCTCGATTACTAAATTGTTTGGCATTTGGCAATGAGATGAACTGTGATGTCACAAATGTGGGTGGAGTCACACATACACACCATATGTAGACATTCTGGATGGTCTTAGCAAGAAATGGAGTTCTAGAAACGACGAAATGGAGAGAATGACCTTTGCGATATTAAGGAGGTTTTTGTTTATTGCCCTACATTGACTGCTAACAGGACAGCTGTGATTATACAAGTTGCTGTTCCTAAGAAGAATTATTGCCCATTAAACAAAGCATCACACCTGAATTCATCTGCTTTCAAACACTGCATACCGTCCCTCTCAAAAAAAGAATAAAATCCCTCTACAGCTGAATCATGCATATAAAGATTTTCATTAAAGAGCAGCATCTTAAAAGTTAAACGGCAGTTCAGTATCCAATAACACAGAGAATAATCGACCAAATAAATAAATAAATAAATAAATAAGTAGATAGATAGATACATAAATAAATAAATACACATGAAATAAATAAGAAAATGAAAATAGTGCATAAATAAATACATAAATACTAAATAACAATACTGGAATGGTAGAAATGAGGTTTGTGTGATGAGCGCTTTGAGAGCGTGGACAGAGCAGAGGTTAGAGGTCATACCTGCCTCTGGGTGAGGTAATCATGGAGCAGGAAGACAAGGGGCGGAGCTCCAGGCATCTGGAGCACATGCAGTCTGTTTTAGTGTGAGGAAGCCCAGCAGAGCGAGCAGAGATGTTGTTGAAAGTCCCTGTCGTCCGTATTTTGAATGTTTTGAATGTTTGGAGATCATTGAAATGTTTAGTCTTGAGTGCTGTTTCCTCCGTATGGTAAACACAGAGTGATGGTCGCTCTGTTCGAATAGTTACTGGACATGATTGGCACAATAAATAAATAAACAAATAAATAATGGAACCAAGAAACGACAGGAAACTTTGAATATAAAAATAACAATTATAAATAAAATACCAAAAGTGTAACAAAAGTTTGTACCTTTTCAGAGGTCTACAATCTTTTTTTTTTTTCTTTTTTGCAAATACTGTCATTATTCATATTTTCATAAAAAGTTCATGTTGGCAGTTGCAAAAGAATTCAAAATAAAAGAGCAGCATAAAAATACAAATTGATTTCATTTCTCAAAAAGCACAAACCTGTTGCTGTCTTTTTTATGTCTTTTTAGGATTTACTATAAAACATCAGGAATCTAAATATTATTACTATCGTTATTAATAGTATTATGTTCATAAAAATGTGCATGCCAAGCCTCATAATTGTACGTGTCTATATGAGAGGGTCTTATTTTACCAAAGAAAAAAATCCAGCATTTATTCATTATTGTCTTCTTATTATTGGGTTGGTTTGGTTTTTTTCTTGGTGAAAATATTGCTTTCTAAAAAAGGGAAAGTGGGGTGTGTGAAGGGAGTCTCTGGGGGGATTTTTGAGAGCGTTAACTCATCTTCATCTTTTCTCTTTTGTTAATTCTCGGAGCCAGACTCGTCCTCGTCTCCGGAGCCTCTGAAGCAGGCGGACTCATAGTGCTTGTTCAGGTAGGACTTCAGTGCGAAGGTCTTATTGCAGCGCTTGCAGCTGTAGTGTTTGAAGGCCGAGTGTGTCTGCATGTGCGCTCGTAGGTTGGACCGGTCGGCAAAGGCTTTCCCGCAGTGGGCGCAGGCAAAGGGTTTTTCTCCCGTATGCGATCGCATGTGCCCCTGAAGCAGCCAGGGCCGGCTGAAGGCTTTGCTGCACACGTGACATTTGTGCTTGAGGTTATGAGTGAGGATGTGCATGGCCAGTGCCGGCATGGACACGTAAACCTTGTCGCAGGTGGGACACTTGCGTGCCATCTTGCTGTCAAGGCTGCGGTGGGTCTGCTTGTGTCTGCTCAGGTTGGATGAAGTGGCGTAGGTCTTTCCGCACTCATTGCAGGTGTGTCGGGAACCTCCGTTGTTCACCGCCGCCACTTCTTTCTCATCATCGGCAGCTTTCCTTGCTTCTGCGACCTCTCCCTTCCTCCTTGAACGACCGTCAGATATGAAGAACGCGTCCATGGTGTAACCCTCGCTGAGAGATTCGCTCTCGCTGTTGAAGTATCCGCGGGCCGTGAGGCCGGACTGGGGGCTGTCCGGGTGCTCCAGGTCCGGTTGGCAGTACTCCCCTCCTCCGCTGCTGACTGGGGAGTACAGTGGATCTGAGCTCAGCTTCATGTCGGCCTGCTTCTCCTCTGTGTATTCAGAAGGGCTGATGCAATCCTGGATGTAGCCTGCAGCAGAGCAGAGAACATGAATAGGTTATTACCTCATTGACCTTTCACTTCTACACTGAACTCAAGGTGTAAAGCAATTAAAGACACAGATGAAGTACGCTACAGACACAATGTGAATGTCTGACACAACAAAATAAAAGTACAACAAGTGCAATGACAAATACACTGTTAAAAATAAAGGTCCTTTATTGGCAACTGTGTTTCCATGAGGAACCTTTAACATCCATGGAACATTTCCATTCCAAAAAAGGAAGAAAAATGGTTATTTTGACTATTAAAATTCACACAAAGGAAAAATAAAGGTTCTTTTAAGCACCAGTCACTGAAAGGTTCTTTCAGGATCCCAAAATAGTGTGGCATTGCTGCGAATGTTCCCCTTTTGGAACCTTTATTTGTAAGAGTGTAAATACCTGTTTCAGTGATATAGTTTGTATGGTGGAAACCAATTTTTTCTACAGATTTTTTTTTTACTTGCCAATTACATTTTTATTAATGTATTCATTCATTCATTTTTTATTTAATTTGACATAATGTGACTTCTTATCTCAACATTGCGAATTTGTTTTCACAATATGAACTCTTAGCTCACAATTGTGACTTTACATATAGCAATGTGACTTTGTATCTCAAATGAGAGTTTTATATTCATTAGTATGGATATGTATATACTCATCACCTTTGATGTTTTATTTCTGATTTTAAACTTATTTATTTTTTGCTATGATGTGCAAATGGGCTTCCACAGTTTCTGATGGCTGTTTGAGGACTACTGCATAGCTCATTCATGTAAGTGTGTGTGTGTGTGTGTGTGAGAGAGAAAGAGAGATTGAGACCCAAAGGGTTTTAACATGGTTAATGGCTAATTAAGCAGGTTAACTGTGGTGGAAGCATAACTGTCTCTCTTTCTCTCCATTATCTGAGGCCTTCCTTAGAGTTTTGTGTTTATATGTCCACTGTGCACAGCATAATCTGTTAAAAGTGGAAGTAAAGAGAGGTTGACATTACTCAATAACAATACTGGAATGAATGGATTTAAACCGTTTTAAGGAAATCTGGACTTTACAAAACACTTTCACTTCTCTCCGAAGAGAACCGAAGCTCTTTCCCAGATTTCAAAACATTGAAATTGTTCCAAACATTGAAGTATATTACAAATGTATTTCCTAATACAGGACATCTTATTACCTTTCTATCTGCTGAAGCAAATAAACTCCCTCCTAACTTCTCTAAACTGATTATGGAGCCCTCTGACCATTAAGAGTGAGTCTTAATGCATCGTGAGGGTCATTCAGGAGCTGCTAAAAGGATTTCTGGCAGCCGTGGGGCTTAGACACGTTTATTGCCATTGGAATTCCACCGACATAATACACCTTCCAAGGTGCCATGTCTTCAACAAAATGTTTATAATAAAATCTGTGTGCTAAAATGGAAACCCAAAAGGAATTAAATGCAGTGCAGTATCTGTGTAAGCTAGTTATACATAGAGACTGAAGACAGCAATGAGCAATAAGGACGCAGCTGGCCAGGAGAAAGATCAACAGGATCAGCAGAGAGACTGAGAGGATGTTATTTGGGACATATAACTACATTGTCCACACGTTGTCTTAGGGGTTTTTCATAATCATATTTTCTGTCAGAACATCTGACTATAGGTATTGTTACCAAAGTAAAACTGTGGTATTAGCAAAGAAAGAAAGAAAGAAGCTTGCACAGTTTGAATAAATAGCATAAATAATCTGAATATAACTATAATATAGTAATACAATCAATAATATAAAATAAGTAATTCAGTAATGCAATTGTCACAACACACACACAAGGATTACCGGAACTAAAGAGCGAGGAGACGAGGAATATACGAAACAGTCTTTAATCCATGGAACACAGGGTACATAAACACAGGAGACAGCAGGAAACACATCCACGCAATGAGTAGACCAGACAAAAGGGAAACTGAACAGCCAGGAACTTAAATACAAGGGTAATTAATAGAACACAGCTGAACGGAATCATAATTAAACTAAACAAAGTCAGGAAAAAAAAACAAATAAGGAAACACAGAAAGGCACATGAGGAGCAAAACACACTCAAAACACGGACCAGAGTCTGGACATAACTCCCCCCTCCCGGGAAGGTGCGTCCCACACCGTACAACATCCAATGGGGAGTTTTGTTTTTTTGGTGTTGTTTGGGCTCTGGTATTTTTGTCCTATTATGAGCAGGCGGTAGCAGTCCGGGACGGGACGGGGAGCCTGGACCAGGGTGACACCGTACGGTTATCATGGAGGATTTGTAGCTATGGGCGCATGGAAGATATAGCCAGTTCGTGGGCGCCCATGGAGTCTCGGAGCGGCCCGCGCGGACTTGACTTCGGAAGCGGCGGCGGGATTTTGTCTTCGACTGGCGGCCGGCACGCTGTACGTGAGCCGCAGCTGGGGGCATGCAAAGCTACGGCACAGAGAAAACCTTGACTTGCGAGCTGGCAGGTGGGGCTTGTCTTCGATGCAGCCGGCGACTGGAGTGAGCCGGAGCCATAGCTACACCCCCCCTGCGTTACGGGTTCCAAGTGCCCTACGTGGCCATGACAGGGGACTGACCCGACCTCTCTGGGCTTAACTGAGGATTCGGTAGCCGCTCCACTGGGGGAAAACTGGGCATCTGGAGCTCTTCATGGGCTTACTGGGGAACACTGGAGCCCTCCGGGGCTATACTCGGGAACAGGCAGACCTAACTGGAGCGAGACTTATGGGGGCTGGAGCAGACACTGGAGGCGAGGCTGGGGAGGTCGGCAGCCGAAAATGGAGGACGAGTCTGGGGCGGCCAACAGGGCCTTTATTCAGATGCGGCGGCCGGCTGGGCTCGGACGCTTGGACGTGGCCGGCAGGAAGGACATGGCGCGGCCGTGTGGGCTGTTATTCGGAGCGGCCTGGGCGGGGCTGAGGTGCAGCCGTGGCCGGAAGGCATGACAACGGCGCGGGCCGGGGCGGGACTTGGCTAAGCAGGCGTGCCCGGCGTCTGGGACTTATGAACGAGGCCGGGGCGGTTCGTCAACGCGGGTGGGCGGGCGGAGTGGAGCTGGTGGGCGGCGGGCATGACAATGGCACTGTCGGCGAACTTGACAGCGGGGCGGTCCTCATACCGCGGGCAGAAGAAAAGGGAAAACAAAAGATGACAAAAAACGGAAATAAAAACACGGGAGAAGGGGCACTGCTTACTGTCTTGGTCTGGTCTTCTGTCACGACATGAGGATAACCGGAACTAAGGTGCAAGGAGACGATGAATATACTAAACAGTCTTTAATCCATGGAACATAGGGTACATAAACACAGGAGACAGCAGGAAACAGAACAGCATATCCAGACAAAAGGGAAACTGAACAGGCAGGAACTTAAAGACAAGGGTAATTAATAGAACACAGCTGAACAGAATCATAATTAAACTAAACAAGGACAGGAAAATGACCAAATAAGGAAACACAGAAAGGCACATGAGGAAAACACACACAAAACACGGACCAGAGTCTGACAGCAATATTCCTAATAAAATAACAGTATCATTATTTTTATGATTATACAGCACCAAGTTTGAAACAATAGATATGAATAGAATTAACTTGATAGAATTAAATAATATTGTGAATATAATTATAATTCAATTGATAACATAAGAAACTATCTATAATTTAATAATATTAATAGAATCAACAATAGTTGTAGTAACTGAACTTTTGATGTGAAGTTTTTTAGGGTTACATTACTGGCTGACAGGAGGGATGGAGTTGTTTGTCCTTTATTTAAAGAGCCCTGATGCTCGACCTTCAAGATGCAGCAAAAATGTCTTATGTATAATATGTAATTACAGGAACCGTATGCAAATGATTATACAGAACCATCAAGGGAAAATGATTCATATGCGTAAAATAAAGAATGAATGTGTGTTTCCGATAGCAGCACTGCGTGTAATAAAGTTGACATGTGGTGATAGGGGAGCATTGCACAATGAAGCACGAAAACAGCAACAGGAATTCAGACATACGGTCGTTGGGTTATTTTGTAAATCGAGCGCGTGGGAAGGATATCACTCATGTATTATCGTGCGGGATATTGCATGTGAGACACAAACACCATAGCAGGGCAGAGAGAGCCACACATCTGCTGCCGAAATCTGTCTGTGAGGACACAGAGCTCTCTGGACTCCCTTTAGTCTCTCTAGAATAGCTCAGTTTAGCTCAGCCTGTCCCATCATGTCCGCTCAGGGATGCTGGGCTTTACTCTGTGTGTGTGATGCTATTTGCCCTATTGTGTGTGTGTGCTGCTGCTGCATCATGTGACATAAGTCAGCACTGCCTCCAGCTTCTCTTTCTTTTCATCTCCCTCGTTCTCCTTCGAGCCCTACAGTACAGTCCTCGGATGTCTCCAGTGGTGTCAATGATGGCTGAAACCCTACCTCCCCCTCCACCACTTAGATTCATGTAACCGGAAGCAGGAGAGTGAAAAAGAGAAATAGTGCGATGAGGTAGAAAAGGAGGATGGGGGAGGAGAGCGAGTAAGAGAGAGTGCTGTTGGGAGGGGGGAGGGTTTGGACCGAGACTCAAGGGCAGTATCAGCTAAGGACAAACACATCAGCCCCACAAAGCAGCGTGTTAGTGTTAGCATTAGCTGTTAAACACAACAAACTGGTATCAAGCCCGCTTCATACGGCTTTATTCGCATAAGCTGATCGCACTGCGTGACCTGATTTGTGTCGGCATGAGTCAAAAAAACAAAAACAAACAAAGTCTGGGGGGCACAATGGAGGACAGAGCTGGGGGTGAAAGGATGGACGGTTTTACGGATTAGTTCGCAACAGAACGGAAAGCTTTATGTAACATCTGTTGGACTCTACGCACAATGTTCGAAACACACAACAGATATTTTTGTGTAGGCTATACCATTTGGGAACATCAAGCACATGAAGTGAAGCTACTGTATCTGTATTTAATAATAGATTTAGGCATCACACTCACCGTTGCGCAAAAGCCCGGCCGCCCGGTGGACGCCAGGCTGGACGAAGAGCTGTCGGGAAGTGAGTCATCGAGATGATGGTGATGATGATGATGATGGTTAGATGCTGACACGGGAGATGAGGAGAAATCATCCAGTTTGATTTTCTTCACCAGGAATGAGCGAGGCATGGTTCACACACGGACGCACAGATGCACCAGAAATCCTTCACATCGGCCGCAGACAGAAAACAAACCCTGGTGAAAATCGTCCCGAATGAAATCCAGTGTATACAAAAAAAGATCCACGTCCCAGAAACTAAAAAAAAAAAGGTGACTAGATAAAGAAAAAAATGAAGAGCACGCAGGAGAAGAGAGAGATGTCTGGTGCCTGCTACTGTACACGCACACACACAGACATCCGCTTATGCTGCTGAAAAAAAGAAAAAATTCACTTGTTCAGCACTGGATAGCTCCTGGCCTGCAGAGGAGGCGGCTGAGAGGAGGAAGAGATAGAGAAGAGAGAGAGATAGGAAGAAAGAGAGAAAGACAGACAGAGACAGGAGAGACTGAGAGACTAGCTGAGATCAGCAGTCAGGCAGGTTTTATAGAGGCAGTAACCGTGGACATGTTGAGATACAGGGTGGTACATCGCAATGAGACTGCCCAGCTTCAGCAGTAATCCAATCAAGAAATCCTACTGGAGAATTTCACTGATCACCTCGGGATAAACATACACATTACTAGCTGACCGTCGGATGCCTATCACGAAAAGGAGACAGACAGACCCCCTACTGATTACGCTCGCGCCCTTCCAAACACCCCAATTCTGTGAAGGGGAGAGGGGAAGAGAGAGAGGAAGGAAAGATGAAGGAAAGGCCTGAAATGTCACACAGTCGTAAGATGCAGTGACCTACAAAACCGCGTACATTCTGTTCTGTTCGGTTCCGTTCCGTTCCGCATCTTCTGTCCCGTCTGTCTGGCAAGCTGTACTCACTTCGTTTTGTTTTTCTTCTGTAAATCTGCAGGGGCAATAGAAATTAGTGGTGTTAGCTTTTATATTTTAGTTTTCATTTTAATTTTAGTTTAAGTTTTAACAATTTTGTTATGAGCTTTTGTCATTTTTATCAGTGTTTTTTCTACATAGATTTAGTTAATTTTTATTTCAATTTTAGTTTTAATCATTTTAAGTTTACAGTACTTTAGCATTTCAGTTATTTGTCAAAGCAACATTTCTCATTTTAATTTAAGTTTTCTAAGTTTAAGTTTTTTAATATGAATGTTATTTGATTTAAGCTTTATTTCAATTACGCAGAACATTTTTTAAAAGTTTTAGTTAATAATAACAACCATGTTTTAAGTTTGTGCAGATTCTTGGACAGTAGTAAATAATGATAACTGTTATGTGGAGAAATGTTAGACTTTATGAATCAATGCAATTTTGAAGCAGATCTCCAGTACAGTATGTTGTACACACACATACATTATCAGTGTGCACAATGATGATAAGTGCAGGCCACAGTTACTATGAATGGAGCTTCACAGGACAGGATGATGTCGGCATCTGCCTGCATGCTGCACCCTTTATGTTCTTCATGTCTTTGTGGATCATTAATGGGTAGAGAGATGGATAAGAGGTGGAAGGTCTCTGCAACCGGGCACCCCGCCAGTGCACTTAATGAAGCTGCTCTGATATACACCACACGCTACTCTAGACAGTTCTTCTCAAATCAGCTATACATACAGATAGTCGAGTATATTTAGGTTATCATTTTTATTAGATTATTTCAGATTGCCATAATATTATTTATAAGTGATTTATTTATAGATTTTGGTATAGCACATGCAGTGAAATTTTTGGGTAAATATAAATAAAATAAGATAAGATAAAAAAGCAGGTTATTATTATGTTTGCAAGTATTATATTAATATAAAAATCTCTCATAATTATATAGGTTACAGTATATTGTCATATTATTAAACACATTAATATTAAATGTTTCATATACATTATAGGTAATATTATATATATGAACAATGTATATATATAAAATATGTATTGAGGCTTGTTTATTTTGCTATAGTAATATATTGAAGTAGATCTAATATGGATATATTTACATATTATTGCGCTGTTCATTACTTTATATGTATACAAAATTAAATAATAAAATATAAAGAACTGTATACAATCTATATGTGCATAATTCAGATTCTATATACATTTTATTGGAATATTGATATTAAATTGGGCTATATAATATTATATATGGTTTGCATATACGAATGTTTATATGTAATTGTTCATTTATGTATACATATTTACATATATGTGATATTATTAATCTTACTTATTAAATTATTTATTTGCATGTATCTGTGTATACATTAGATATATTTAAATTTTTATAATCATCCATTTGTTGCAATAATCTTAATAATCTGTCAAAATCACTGAAATTATCAACAAGTGAAATGTTACAGGTTGTGTGTGTGACCACCCAACCTCGTTCACACAAAGAGAAAAAAATCCTGATCTTTCATTTGAGCATCTGGTCAGTGCCCCAGGACAGGCGGTTCCCTCCACACCCCCACCCCCACCCCAGCGCCTGCGGGCCAGAGGGCCAGAGGGCCAGATCAGGTCTGCCTGCTGCGTGCTATGAAAGGCTTTGGGTTTCATCCAGTGATTATTGTTTGGAGGGATTTACTCAGTATCTCCATCTATCTCATCCTCAGATGAGGCTACTTTTTCCTCTCTCTCTCTTGCTCCATCACTCTCTTTATCTCACTCTATCCCTGTTTCTTCCTCCATCCCTCTTTCTGGAATGCTTCCTGTTTCTCTGATCGCAGGTGTCTGATTCTCTTTGCCTCCGTTGTGGTTTCATTTATCCGGAAGGTTCTTCTTGCCCTGCTCAAAGGAGAAACACAAAACCCACGGTGGGAGATGCTCTCCACCTCTTTCCTCCTTCTCATTACTGTCTCTCTCCCTCTCATGTTCATTCTTCATATCCTGCATTCTCTCATTGTTTTGTGACTTTGCAATTCATAAAACAGCACGGTTCCTTTAAATGTTTCTCAGTGATAAACTGGATTAGGTTTGTTAGATTTATTAATTTTTTGCTCATAAATACACATTTTTTCCCTGTTGAGCAGCAAAAGATCAGGACTTTCTGAAAACTCTTTCTTTGGTATTTCATCATCTTGCGCATAAAAAGTAAAGATCAGGATATGTTGACCCAAAACTGCCTCTGTTTGTGCTTCTGCTTTCTCTGCTTCTTCACCATGATCCAAATTGTAACGTTTCATTGCTTTTAGCATCTCATTATTGACCAAATAGAGACAGTTCACTTTTTATTTAATCAGGTTAGCCATCATATTTAATTTGACATGAATGAAAATGAATATATTCTGAAATACAGAATGCAAAAGTGTTGGAGGAGTGTGAATGATTCTAATTGAATGGGATGACAGAAATAATTTATCTTTGTGTGAAGGAGAGGTCACTGGTGAAGAAGAATTGACACCTGTGGAAGGGCTTTACCTCTAATCACATCACTTCCTCTCTGTTTCGCTCAGTCGTGGTGGATAGTAGAGCCTCTCTGGGGCTGAGAGATACGAGCACAGGGTTTAAAGATAAAGAGAGAGAGAGTATAGAACTCCAGGATATTAGAGAAAGAAAGTGTCCCTCAATCCCTCAGTCTCTAAAACAGGCTCCAGAGATGCCATTTTGGGCCAGATGACAAATGGCTCCTGTCTGCATCGCTGAGGGAGAGAAGCATGCTGGGAGACTGCTCATTTCCACATAATTACCCTCCTTCTTTCTCTCTCAAGATTCAAGTTCCCTCTTTCTCTACGTTGTCCTCCATCTCTCCTTCTATATTCTTTGTCAGTACTAAGAGAGTTTCTGCTCTTAGCCTGCATCTGCTCGACAAAAGCATGTAATATTGATTTTAATTTTTCTTGTTTGTAGAGCACTTTAAGTCGAAGTTCTATGACAGCATCATGTCCATCATCTAACTGGTCGAAACTGACAAACACTTGGGTTTCAGTGCAAAGCAACAGGTTTTGGTGGAATTAAAATAATATAGATTTATACTTTCTATACGCCCCTTTCTATAATTTTTTATGGTTTTTGGTCGTTATTCAGATGCTTTGGTATATATATTATTGGTTGGAATTGTACAGAAATTGAAATTTTTTTAAACAGTGTAGGGAAATTTTTCAAATTTCTAAATAAATAAAAAACAATTGTTAAAGTAATATTCGAAGACAAATTGAGGACTTACCTCAGTTTAAATAACTGAATAAAAAGGATATTCCCTGCATTGCAGGAGCCAATTATGTAATCTTTTTTCTTGTAGCTTGTAAACTATAAATATGTACTATACTAATTTAAAATGAAAGAATAATGGCTTGCAAATTCTTAACATCAGTGAATTTTATAATGGATCTAAAATGTAATTTAAAAAAGTAAGCTAAGAGCTACCGTTCAAATTTCCCGACATCTTGATAAACAACAAAAATGCAGCTGATTCGGCTCTTTTTTGTGTTGGGTCGGAGATGTTACATATATAATTGATGCCGTTAGTTCCTTCTCAAAACGTCTTCAGAGAATGAAGGACCCTTCAGCAATGCCTGCACTCAGCCAAATTACACTTAAGGACCTGCTCAATATTTTAACAGGACTCTGGAGTCGGGTGGGCGGGAGTTAAATGATGGGGTGTTGGACGCAGGTGCCTTTATGTATCACAGAAGCACCAGGCAGAAGCTCTTGATGACACGTCTAATGGGCCTCTTAGTTAAATATGATCTATTCAAATCCTAAACCCTGAATAACCCGTTTAAACGACACTCTAACTCTTCCCACACACTAGATGCTCCATTTCATCACATTTCCTTCCGCTTTCATAGCTGTACGTTTACACAATATTTCGTTTTTCGGTGTTACCCATCGTGTCAACTTTAGCACCTAAAGGATCTCATTTTTTAAGAAGTAGTGCAGGATTTTGTTTACAAACTTCTTCCATGCAACTTTGAACAGTCAGAAGCACTAGATTAAGTGTCCGAGTCTGGAGATTCTTCTCTGCTCAGCCAGCCTGCAAAGAGAGCGTCATCATTACAGACCCACAATGCGGTCCAGAACAACTCTTCCGATTCTAGAACTCTTTCAGGGTCTGGAAGGTTATTTGATTTTTGTCTTAAAACATCTTTCTTAACACCTTAAAAATGTCAATGCACCTCAGCTCATAAAAGCCAAATAGACTTGAACCCACATAATCTGTTCAGATTGACTATTTTTTATGTTTGGGGTCACCAATTTTGACATAAACCTCATGTTTGTCCCTTAAATTGTACTTATGTAAAATTCATATACACTATCATTTAAAAGTTAGGGGCCAGTAAGATTTGTCTAAACAAATTAATACTTTTATTCAGGATTAAATTGATCAAAAGTGACTATTTAAATTAATTGCATTTGTTGCATTTAATATGCATGTTTTATATAATTGTTTGAGACTGTACGGTGTCAACTAATAATTACTAATATAAATACACAAGTAGGGAAATGTGGGATATTAATCCGTGCCCAAAATAACACTGAGATCAGACTAGAGACATGGTGGGCTGGTTCTGATCCTCTCAGTTTTGTTCTGGTGTTGATTTGCAGCTTGTCAATGAGCAAATTGACTTCAATCTTCTTGATTTTATTGGAAACTGACCCACTGAACCTAGAGATCTCTACACCTGCTACCCAAAACACACACACTTAAAGAGCTAAATAGAGGGAAGAGAGAGTGAAAGATGGTGTAAGCGTGCAGACGAGAGTGGTGCTGTTATCTAGTAAATCGGTCTGAATTGAAGCATCCTGCAGAATATGTGATGAGTGTGTGATGGGGGTAGGGTGGCAAAGGAGGGGGACTCTTTGTTCCCAAATCCATCTGCTGGAACCTAACAAAGGGTAGCAAGGGAGGAGGAAAGAGAGGGAGACGGGGTTTAGGGGATGAGAAACACCACACAGATTGCCTGATGTTGAACGCTTGGTGCGTGTGTGTGTATGTGTGAATTAAAACAATTTAATCCAATGCTAAAGGGATGGCAATGTAAAAAAAAACTCAGCTGTCTGCTATATTGTTGTGGTTGTAAATAATTGTGAGCATTAATTAACACTTGTAAAAGAAGAGAGACATTTATTGTCTTTGAAGGACATTTCCTGTTGGACCTGAAGCTCTGTGTCCCTCACTGCAGTAAATATAAACGTGTCCATTAGCTGCTGTGGTTCTTTAGTCATTTTATGGGTTATAACAGGTGCCTTTATGCTTTTTGCATCAGCATTCTCACCGAATTCTGACATGTGTGACTGAGGGACTGGAACATGTGTGGAGGCTCAAATGAACCTGATTATGACCCTGGAAACATCACTGATTTGGCCAGGCATAAGATTAATTACCGCACCACCCAGGAGCACATTAGAGCGCTTTATTAGTCATATTTCCATGTTCCATGTGAAGTCAAGTCATTGACAGAGGAGGAAAAACATCCTGTATTGAGCCGTTATTTCAGATTTGTCAAAAAAGTATTCAAAAGCTTTCCAAAGTGCATGGAGAAAGAAAGGTCAGTGCCTCATTTCTGATCTATACAGTTTCAAAACCTCTCTTTTCAATCCCTCATTCACTTTTTCTCTCTCCCTGCCTCTGAAACATTAAGGTCAGCCTTTGTAAATGTTTTCATATGTGTGATTTCTTTGTATAAGGAGGCATTTTAGGCCTTAGGCAGTTCCATTAAAGCTGCAGTATGTGATTGCGAAAAGTAGACCAATCGCTTAAAACCAGCTGGCCCATAACCTTAATCCAGAATGAATAGCCTTGTCCAGGTTTGTGTGTGTGTGTGTGTGTGTGTGTGTGTGTGTATGAAAATATCAGCAAAATGAAGTTTGAATGAGATTTATGTTTTGTTATTTTGAACTTGGAATCACTGTAAATATCGCATGGCACAATGACATCATCACTACATCAGACAGAGATCTCGCTCTCTTTCTCTCTCTCACTCACACACACATATATTCTCAGTACAAGCTTAGCGTATTTCGCCATTTTCCTCTTAGATATATAAAGGTCATTTGTTTCTTGGTTGAAAATTTGAAAGGAATGTACCTTTATAAATATGTATGAGCATGATTGCCTTCCAGCACTCAGAGTAAAAATATTTAGCATCTTTAACCATGTTTATTCAAAGGTTTATCTTTCTGCACAACTTGGACTTCAGCACATAAGCTGAAATATCGGCTGTTTGGGCTCAGGGTGACCTTGCGGAGTACGACAGCTGTTGTCAGATCTGACTGTGTAGCACAACTCTGCTGGACTTGTGCAACATGTGAAAGCTGCAGCCAGCGCAGCAGAAACATGACCGATGCAAAGTTTATACTCACGGTGAGCACAAGCCCGTGGGGGAGCGTGATGGGCTGTCAGCCTTCAGCTCCAGGTGAGGAGTTTGGGTGTTATGGCATGACAAAAGAGCAGTGAGGTAGAATAAACAGCAGTGGATCAGTGTGATCGAGCCGGGAGGCAAATGTTGGCCTGGATGTGAAAATCTCTCTATTGTCAGTGTCCTGAAATGTTTGAATTCTGTTCTTTCCTTTATGACCTTGCATATTAAATTTGGTAAGGAAGAGTCAGGAAAGTTTTAAAGGGACAGTTCACCCAAAAATGAGAAATTCTGTCATCATTTTACTCGCACTCAAGTTGTTCCAAACTTGTATGAATTTCTTTCTTCTGCTGAACACAAAAGATATTTTGAAAAATGTTAGTAACTAATCATAACAATACATCTATGCTAGTCTCGCGTAGCCAGACCTTCAGACTGGCGGCTGAAGGTCTGGAATCCATGGCAACTTTCTTTGGCCAAGCCCGCCCATGCAGGCGTTTGACCGACATGTCAAACAACAATCACAGGTCGCTTTCGTTCAGGCACGTTCGGGGAGTGGAAAGTCGCCACAATAACAGGACACGGTGTGTAATAAAACTCCTGATGTATTTTAAGATCGGTGGCCGCAACTTTTAAATATTCAGCCATAATATCGATGAATCCAGCGGTGTTGATTCACGATAAAGAAGAGGTGATCACAGTTGTAAACACGATGGCTTTCTTCTTTCGTGAGGGGGTTTGGCGCCACAGCATCTTTGTTTCCAGGCGGAACGTTAAAGAATGTGGCGCGTCTCCCAGAAATCCCATACAATTAAATAAATAATCCGATGACGACTTCGAAACTCCTGAAGTGTTTCCACTTTTGTGTCTCATATGCATCAGACGTTTAGCCAGCGGTCCGTGGGCATGATGTCTGAGGCTGAGACTACATCTATGCATGAACTAAATGATCAGTATGTTTTACATAAACTTAAATATCTCACCTATGATTGAAATTGGGTGATATTACTAAAATTTTTATTTTATCAAACACTTGCAAGTTTGTATGTATAGATCATCATGATTCATTAGTGATTAATCAAATTCAAACTTCAATGAAATCTTCAATTCTGTGCTTATTTTATTTATAAACTCTTAAAATCCATAATATAACTCTTAATTTATAAAGAGTTCAGGCAATTAGAGATCAGGATCCTCAATATGATTTTGTGATACTTTGTGACTTTGAACAGTATATCATTCATTCATTCATTCATTCATTTGTTGCTTAATTGATTGGGAGCTTGTGCTTTCTTCAAGATAATTTTGAACTGTATATCTAGATTTATTAAAATAAATGTCCCTTAGTTTAATTTTTGTCATCTAATGCAGTTGCAATATATTTTTAAGTGTGGCTTTAACAGAATACAGGGAAGAAGACAGGTGTTCAGGACACCTGTTTAAAATGAGTTTAAACAGGATTTAAAATAGGTTTCATTTTAGGGTCACAGAAATGACACCCTTCACCTTTACTGAAGTGAAAAAAAAACGTTTCTATGCCAGCCTGGACTGCAGTTACTTGTTATGGTTCAGGGGTCAGGGCTTTCATGGCAGCTTGTTGATTTCGTGCAAATTACCTTGTGCTGTGAAAAGCATGAGAGAGAAAGAGTGATGAACATCATAAAACTCAATGACAGTAGAAGTGACTTGTGAAAGGTGAGGATCTCTCTGAAGGTTACCATGGTGATGAGCTCATAGTGTTTGGTTGGCTCTGGTCCAAATGGACACTCTCTCCATCCTTTCATTATGTGAAAGCTGCTAGTGTCCTTTCCAGACATGGGTAAAAATCATAAATCAGCAGGATGAGATGGAAGGAGAAAAAGAATGGAGGAAGAGATGAAGGAATGGAAGGAGAGAGAAGAAGGTTGGAAAATAAATGGAGGAAGACAGAGACATATATATGTAGGATTGTAAGCATAGTCAGAGACAGAGAAGTTAAGCTTTTTTTAATGCTAGTGAGGATCCTGTGAATGTGGGAGATCTCTGTACTAGTCTTAGGGGGTATTTGAGGTTCAGTGGGCTGTACTTGTTAAGTCTTCTCCTTTTATTCTCCCTGTATTTGGCTGTTTATTTGCCCTGTAAAAGTGCATTAGCTGTATTAACACCACAGTGCATAATAATTGATTCCTTCACCATCATAATAGAACAAGGTTGTAAAAATATCAGTGAAAACTGTCTCTTTACTGCAGGTGTGTGTAATGTGGTGTTGACTTGCGCTTCATTACCTGTTACACTATCATGAGCCTCATGATTTAAAAATATTAAGAAGGTAATTAATGTCCGTTCCATCAAGCCATTAAGTTTCCATATCATTAGATGAGTTTGACGTAAACGTCAGCAACAAAAACAGTGTTAAAGTTGGATCATTCACATTTTATTTCACTGTACACATTTTTATATTCACATCATACGCTACCATTTTGAAAGAAGTCTCTTATGCTGACAGAGGCAATATTTATTTGATCAAAAAAATTGTAAAAAGCATAACATTGTGAAATATTATTACAATTTTAAATATAATTTAAAATATAACTGAATCCTGTAATGGCAAAGCTGAATTTTCAGCAGTCTTCAGTGTCACATGACCCTTCAGAAATCATTCTAATATGCTGATTTGCTGCTTAAGTAACATTGATCTTCAATGTTGAAAACAGTTATTGTTTTTGTGGAAACTAATACTTTTACTGTTTTACAGTATACTTTGATGAATAGAAAGTAATGTAAATGTTTTATGACATTGTACATGTCTTTACTATACTTTTGATCAATTAAATACATCTTTGGTGAATAAAATCATTAATTTATTTTTTACAAATATTACTGAAACCCAGACATTTTTTTAGGACAACAACAACACAAACATAATCAATGGAACTGAGAAGTTCTGAAATGTTTTGTTGTATTAGTTGGTTTGTTTCACTTCAAAACGACAAAATTTGGTTCGATATTATCGGAATATAAAAATATGGATATAAAATTAACTTTAAGATGACACGCTCATGTAACTTTCAAAAGCTATGTTGTTTTATATTGAATGTCTGTACAAGCTGTTATAGAAATGCTTCCCTAAATTAAAGCACATAAACATCAATATTGAATATGGTCAAATGAGAACAAAAATTGTATTACCCAGATATATTGTTGAGAAATGTTGTATTACCTCTAGAATGCCCTCGTAACGCATTTCCATGAGATGATGGCTAAATGCTGCTGAAGTTCTGTTGCATTAATGTGCGCTTAACGCGCATGCGACCACCCTCAGTCCGCGTGTCCGACGTGGGGCACGAAATTCACTGGGTCGCATTACCGTTCACTCGCCGGAGCACTACGCCCTTGACGGTGCAGTCGGTTTAGGCTAGATGTGTTCCCTCTGGAGGGGAATTTCTTAGTTCTAATCCTCACTTAGGACAAATATAAAAACGTTACTGATGTAAAGAATATATTCAGGATTTCTACGGCCCACCTTATCTGCTCCCCGTCTCTGACGTGCAGTGATGAACGCGTCCCGGCAAGGCAGTGGTATTTATCGCTTCATATCTGTTAGTGTTAACCGAGACATGTTGTCTACATTCATGAATGATCTTTTTGGATTGTATAACACCCTCAGGAAAAGTTGTTGCGGGGTCATCACTCTACAAAATGGTCAAGTCGCGTGCACGTCAAACAAAGATTTACTGACCTCAAAAATGTACTGACCGCAACAGACCTCAGATACTCTCAACCATAATTGAGCAATAATGAAGTCACTACAACAGACTAACGGCTTCTCACTTCCTCACTGTGTTTCACATCCTAAACGGTCCCCATATGTCCCAACACACACCCTCAGCAACTAAAGGTTCCCAGGGGCCTTAGTTGACCCTCGCTGAACCTCTCTGGTACAATAAAGGGGAGGAAACATTTACATCTGCCATCAGGCATCAAGTGTGATCAGCACAGAGAGCGCAGGTTAAAAGTCCTCCCCAATGTTCAATGCGCGCGTTTTGTGTGTAGCCGTGTGTATCCACCCCTACACTCACACAGGTTGAGACCAGAAACACGGACCTACCAAAGCCACAGGCAGGTGTCAGTAGCACGGGATTCTTAAGAGGTATGATATGGCCGTGTCGAGCAGACAGGAGCGCTACTGTATAAAGGCACGTATGCCACCAAGCAAAGCAGGTTTCACTAATGCATAGGAGCTTGTGGTGGTGAAGACATATCTTGATAAGTATTCTGGATTGTGGACCGGGAACAGCCAGCCCTAGATAGTGTCTGTGTTTGCGCGAAAATGGACACTCAAGTGTACTGTTATCAGCACTTATATATGGTGCACGTCCCATAACATTGTGCAGGATGACATTATAACATCGGAACCTCTGCATCGGTTGTGATGCAATTCAGTTTATTCGACGTGGTTATACTACAGGTTAGTTGTGTATGAGATGTTAACCATATGGGTAATGAGACAAGTTCGAGTTACTTTGGTTTGTGAAGGCTGCCTGCGTTCTACGCCACACCAAGCAATACAGGGGGACCTGCATGCAAGTCAAAAGATTTAAGACCACTTTAATCATTTTTGGGGATTTAATTATGCCATTTATTTAACCTTACTTGCCGCAACGACTCCCAAAACGGAAGGGTACTAACTCAAAGATAAATTGTTTCTAAACCCTCCTTTGCGTGACGCTAATAGAGTGGATGTTTGGTTTGTGACCCGATTGGTTCATTTCATGTCATCTCTCCGCACTGCTTGGAGTCATGCCTGGAAAAAGCTATGCCCCGTTGGTGAGCGCAGTGGTGCTTGTGTACAGCGTCACCGGGGAACGCATTTTTACGATTCTCCAGAAAGCCGCGTCTCCGCGCCTCTGTGGGCCACCTAGTGGCAGAGACATGAACTTGCATTTCATTCCGACCAAGGGGAAAGAAGACAATAGTTGGCGGGGCATAGGTAAGCGCATGTTTAGTCAACGAAGGCTTGGATCGCAGTGTTTAAAAAATATTGTTTTCACTGCGCACCGCTGCTCGAGCCTAGTGCTTATGGTGGTAGGTCTTTGAATGTGGGAGCACTTGGCACAAGACAACTCCCTCTACGGAGCTTTATACAGACGGAGGGTACACATCCTTTAGATTTAAAAATGGTAGCAGGAGAGATGAGGAGCCGGGATGATTTCTTCACCTCTCTAGACGATGCGTGATACCGATAATGAGATGAAAGTCCCTAATTATATACAACATGATGATTGGTGTTGCTGTCTGTGGTTCTTTGGGTATTACACTTTCGACGCTATAAGCTGTTTCTCGCAAAAGTTTGTTGTCACTAAGAATTTTTAAAATAAATTATTTAATTTTTATTCAGCATTGATGCACTAAACTGATTAAAAGTGACAGTAAAGACATTACAGTGTTACAAAAGATTTCTATTTCAAATAAATGCTGTTCTTTTGAACTTTCTATTCATCAAAGAACAAAATGTATCACTATCAAAGATTCAGCAAACACAAAGGTTAAACATGATTAATAATAAGAAAATGATTCTTAAGAACCAAATAACAATAGATCAACTATTTTAATGTGACCACTGAAGAATAAAGGTACGCTGCTGAAAATTCAGCTTTGCCATCTCAGGAATAAATTACATTTTAAAAATTTAATTTCTATCACTGTTTTTTAAAAAGTAATATATCACAGTATTACTGTTTGAAGTGTTTTTTTATCAATAAATGTTGCATCGGTGAAAGACATATGAATCTTCTTTCAAAAACTTAAATCCTACTTTTGAAACCCCAACTTTTGAACAGCAGTGTATATTTAAATTTTGTTTGAATAACTATCATTTTTGTACAATACATTTTGGCACTGAGTTGGATCACCACTTGGTATGTATTGTAAAATCTAAATCCTGAAGCAAAATATTTTAAACGAAATAGCAAACTATCACTATTTATTCCCACTTTACTCTACACTGAATTACTACTAATTCAACAATACCAAAACTCATCAAGGTCAGTGTGAGCTTACGAATCTTCAAAAGAGTGGCATAGAAAGCTTTCTCACTGTCTTCCCACCTTTGCATCCCATGTTCTCTCATTCACTGAGCTGGAGAACATCAGCGTGTCACTTTTCTGTTCACAGGCAGCGTGTTCAGCGAGTTGAGTCTCGGCTGATGGGCTAGGAGACTTAAGGGCATGTTGATGTTGTTGAAGTTTGGTCCAGAGCAGATGGAACTCGCAGCAGTGATTTTTAAAGGGCCCTCTGCAGCTCTCACGTGACCAAAAAGAAGGAAACCAGGTGGCTATGCGCTCTTGGACCAGCTGGAAGAGTGAAAGACCATCTGACTCTCAGCCAGAGAATCATACACTCTCCTCAGCAAACACTTTGCATGTCAATACCATAGCAGCACAAAGGGACAGAGAGAGAGACAGAAAGACATAGATCCAAGAAATTGAGCTAATTATCCTGGTACTCGGCTATTTCTACCCCATTTTTCACAGCTGAACAATTGGGCCCTTAAGTGGATAAACCAGCACAGAAAGTGGTTGATGAGCATCTTCAGCTCATAAAGTAACTCACAGTGAGTGTTTTAACAGTCTGAATCTGTGGTTTGTCCTTTATATACACAGATCCTAAATGAAAAGCAAGCCAGATTTTTTAAAATAAAAATTAGAAATTCAGATTCACTGATTTTATTCTCTCTCTCTCTCTCTCTATACATATACCGTGTATTGTCAATATTTGAACTGTCTCACAGACAGACCCATATGATCCTCAGATGTTTCTTTGTGGAAATCAGGATGCTGATTACAGTGAGAAGGAGGCATCTGCATGATCTCCTGACCTCTGACCCTTAGGCTTTGCGTAGAGGGTAATTTAGTCAAGCATTCCTGAGTGCCCAAGAATCAGGGTCAGCAGCTGACACCACTCTCTCCTTTACTCTCCATGTCGCTCTCTTTGTCTGTTTCTTGAATCCCTCAGGACGAGTGTTGTAACACTGCTCATTTTTTGTTTCTCTTTATTAGTTAACCATTTCTGGCAGTCTGATCACCTGTCGGGACTCTTGCATAGCAGATTTGACTGTATAACCTAGCCAAAGGTCAGTTTTTGGACGATTTCTCAGGGTGCATGTGTAATTTTTGGCTGATTTGCATTGTTGGATTTTGTATTTTGTCTCTGTGAGGATGTTGAATCAACATACAGCACCCATTTTGGCATTTGAAAGCTTGACTAAATTAGTCAAAATAGTCAAATACTGCAAAAAAGGATTTTCCTACTCAATATTTTTGTCTTGTTTTGCCGTAAAAATAAGCAAAATGACACAAGATAGTATTTTTTTCTGAAAAATTAATCAAGTCAAAACTAAGAAGAAATCTCTGCCAAAGGTAAGAAAAATAATCTTGCTTTCCCTTTGAATTAAGTTTTTTTTTACCACATTGGCAGATATTTTTCTCACTTAATTTTGATATATTTTTCAGAACACAAAACTTAATATCTTAAGTCATTTTGCTTCTCATTTGGTAAATGAATCTTGATTTAAGAATGTTTAGATATTCGTACTGGAAAAACGAGACAAAAATTTGTTTAGTTTTTTTTTTTGCAGTGAACATGTAAGAGGCCAGATGGGTTAGAGGCTGTCATTAGTGCTTTGTGTATTTCTCCTTATTGATAGCAGTCGGTTGACTCAGAAAAGGATGTGGTCTGGTGGACGTCTAAGGATTCAAAATCTAGACTGCTACCTTAAGAGATGCCAGACTGATTCTAAAAGGTGCAATTTGGGGATTTGTTCAGATCACAATTTGTACCCTTGAGCAAGGCATTGAATCTTGAATCGTATCTGCAAGTTGCTCGGGATGAAACTCAATAAAAGTTTCCACTAAATGGCAAGTATTTGGTAGTAACGACTAAAAAAAGTGTTTGCGAAGACCTGAGGCTTCTCTCTTCCTAAAAAAAAACAGTAGTAAAAAGATTTATTACTCAAAGCTTTTCAACACTATGTATCTTGTAGCCATCTGGTGGTCAAAATATGAAATAGTACCTAACAAACGGATGTGTCCCATTACAGCTGCCTCACACTTAATTCTGCAACTGATTCTATATTTCAATTATTTTATTTTATTGATTTAGAAGTAAACGCATGGTATTATTTTAGAAATAAAAGTCACTGTCAAAGTGATTCAGTTGTGTCTGTGGATTGGCACTCAAATAATTCAAATGATTAAAAAAAATCATAAATAAAATCTACAGTCTGTCTATTTTAACCATGCCCCAGTCCTGGCTTCAATTGTTATTTCATAGTCAGAGGAACATCGAGCTTCATAAATAAATCATAAATTAATAATAATAATTTTAAAAAAAAGTAAACTGCACTGGGGTTTGGAACAAGATACTAAAGCAGTCAGGTGCGTCTCAGATGATGAGGTCTTTTTCGGGTGTCCCCATAGATCAATGCTTTATGTCAAATTACTATACTCTGATACATGTTTTAGTGTGGATTTTTTTTAACCTCGGAGGTTTGATGTCAAATGTTACTCACAAACATTTTGCTTATTTATTTATTTATTCATTCATTTTAAATATAATTTTTGGAGCTGCTGTCAGTAACACCCTCCTACAGTAGTTCACTCTGAAACCACAGGCTGTCTGCAAAAGAGCATTACCATAAAAATAAAATATACAGCAAATGAGCGCCATCTAGTGATGACATAGAAGTCATGACGGTTGACATGTTCTGTTGACTGTCACAAAAAATGTGTCTCTCACTTTATAAAAACAAACAAATATCATGTGTACAGCAGTGCACTTACAGTCTATGGGACAAGAAACTGCATTATAATAAATGTTAAAAAAGGTTTTGAAAGTAAAGCAAGAAGACTTACAAGTTAAATGAGATAAAAATCCTTAACTAGTTTTATCAAAAACTCCTGCTGTGACCATGCGAAGTCATTAAACCATGAAGCTTTTACCTAATAGGAGCAGAAAGGGACTGTTTACACTGAGAACAATACACCCACATGAGTCTATTGTGAGCGCTGATTGAGAGACGAGCCAAAATTATTATCTGTGATAATTGACAACACACCACAGAATCTGAATAGTGCTTTACTCGTTAGAGTAAACATTAATTTAACAGAAAACATTAATTTAGTAGTATTTACAATATTAAATAATTTATTGATATAATTGTGCTGTCAAACGATTAATCGCATCCAAAATAAAAGTTTTTGTTTAAATAATATAATGTGTGTGTGTACTGTGTATATTATTAGGTATATATAAATACATATACAAGCATGTATATATTTAAGAAGAAATAGTGTCTATGTTTTATATATAAATATATTTTTGTATAATATACAATCTAATAATAAAATTCTACATAAACTGCTATTCTACATGTACAATTCCTTCAAATATATACTGTGTAATTATATATACATAATAAATAAACACAGTACACATACATATATTATGTAAACAAAAACTTTTATTTTGGATGCGATTAATCGCATTTAATCATTTGACAGCACTAATAATCATAAGATGTTGCTATAATATTGGACTGGTCCATACTACATAAGTGATCCAGAAACACTTGTAGATATTTCCAGATATCATGAAGTCCCATCAATAACTAATATCCCAATACTTTATTTTTTTTTTTTACACAATGTTTAATTAGCTGAAAAGAAAAAGAGAGCCATCTAAAACATCTAAGGAGTTCCAAATAAGTGCCAAATATTCATTAAACAATATGTCCCAATCATTAGCTCAGTAAGCAGTAGTTTATTCCCCTGTTAATCTTATTAAACCCTTATCATAATGGGCATATGGTGTTGCAAGCGTCTCCCGATTGGAAAAGATGATAGATGTTAACCAGGGGAAACATAATGACGGAGCCCAACAAAGAGCCTGCTTGAACTGCTGCTCCACACCAGACGAGGGCGCTGTGACTCCGGTCCCTCAGAATCACACCCACCATCACCTTCACATAGGACAGCAGACCAGTGAAGAACACCCATGACAAAACCTGAAATAAGTTCAAAACACAAAAAAAGAGGCAAATGGGTCGTCGGTGCTTGTCAGATTGAAATAAAATATTTTAAGGTTAAATAATAGAAAGGAACTGTCATGTCTGTAACAAAAGATAAAAGGGGTCAGTTATCAGGGTAATTATGAGAAAGCACTAGTATATCTCACCTCAGCCCAGAATTACTCAGCTCAGCATTACTAACAGTGTTGGGGAAAGTTACTTTTAAAAGTAATGCATTACAATATTGCGTTACTCCCTAAAAAAGTAACTAATTACGTTACTTAGTTACTTTTTATGGAAAGTAATGCCTTGCGTTACTTTTGCGTTCTTTTTAAATCTGGACAGGGCTTGCTTGTTTTTTTTAAAATTTAAAATTAAAAAAAAAAAAAGTTATATTTTTGGCAAATATAAAAATCTTTTCACACCAAAAGTGAAATGAATGCGCCTCAGGCTGAAGGGAAAGTACATTTAAGTCCGTACAGTAGAATGCAGAAGAAGAAATTTCAACACACAAAAAAAGACACAAATGTTTGTCTAGACTCTAGAGTAATTTTTGCTTATTAGTACGGTTGAACTGGATCATCGAAGGTCAGAAGCAAAGACATTGGTTAATAGAATGGGATTAAATACATAAAGGATTTTTGTGTTAACATTTAATTATTGCAGGTTTGCGTCATATTCTGATTTGCATTATTTTTATTCATTTTGAGGAATACTGAATCTGTGTTTTTTTTTTTGTGAGTGAGTGAGTGAGATGAATTAATGCATTTTCATATTTATTTTAGAACTAGTAACATTTTCTGATTTCTCTCAACATGGGTACAGGAGGGCTGTCAATCAATAAATTGGAAAAAAAAAAGTAACTTGCGTTACTTATTTGTAAAAAGTAACTCAGATATTCTCTTGTAAATTAAAAAGTAATGCATTACTTTACTAGTTACTTGAAAAAAGTCATCTGATTACGTAACTCGCGTTATTTGTAATGCGTTACCCCCAACACTGATTACTAGTGATGCAAACACTTGACTTTGAAACTAGGGAGCTGTTTGGCACATGGGTCTGGATTTCTCTAGTGTTTCAGGATTATACCAAATCCAGCATTAATCATTTGTGATGTTCACTAGGCTTCATACGTATTTGAAATGTACTGATTTACTGATAGATCATAATAATTGTTTCTTTATGTATGCTGTATTAGCTACGACTATTTTACATTTGTTTTATTTGTTGCCTCAGGAACAAAACTTTTGACAAACCATTTACATGAATCTTTTAAGATTTCATTCCGAATAGAATAAATAGTAGATTCATTATATGCAAAACATTTAGACAGAATATTCTAGAAATGGGCTGATTACATTAAAAAGTAACTCACTATTATAGCGTTCCCTAGAGGTGTATCTTGGAGTAATGGGCAGGGACTCATGGCAGCCATGGCCATATTGTAGCCTCCAAAAACAGAGCCCAGCAGACACAGGATGCCAAGAAATACTAATGAACTGGAAGAGAATTATATACTCACTGTTAGTCAAACTGCAATTCTAAACCTTGAAATGTGCTTTAAAGTGAATATTGTGGGTTAAATACAGAAAATAATGTAGACTCATCCCTCAGATGTAAATGTAAATGCACTTAGAATAGAAGACAGGCAATATAGACAGAGGGATTAACAGAAGAAACGTGAAGGTAAAGTTTTGGTTAAAACACGTCACTATTAAAAAAAACTGATAAACTCATGCTTATGCACTCTATACATAATTATTGTATTATATAAAATAATGTGTATGTATATGCATCTCATGTATACATAAAATATAGATATTTTATATAAAACCAATTTTATTATATATATATATCTTTTTAATAGTTATGTTTATACCGTGTGATCTAGCCCTTTGCTAGAATTCCATATTTTTTCATGTATTTTGATACACTGAGGGATTCAATATTTATGGCAAATGACGGCAGGCCTCAGATGTCAAAGTTGTTTTTAACCTGGAATATATCTTTAAACACACAGTTTATCTGCTTAATAGAACACAAATTAAATGCAGAATGGTAATAAAATGGTAAATAAATGTAAGATTATTAGATTGTAATTAAAGTAGAGATACCGTTTAGGGTAAAACATGGCAATGATGCAGGCCACTGGATTGGCTACTGCCGACAAAGCAGCTGACAGGTGATAGGCTATATTTCCATATGGTATACAGGAGAATGTTTGCACTGAGGGCAGCAGTCCGTTTGTTGCACCGTTCACCCACAAAACCATAAAATAGATAAACGCCAGCTGATAGCCGGAGTGCAGTGGTTTAGAAAGCAGCACTGTACTTCTCATCTTTTCCTCTTCCTCTGGACTGTTTGTCTTTGGATTGGGGTCCACGGGGCCTTCCAAACCCCTGCAGACTGTTGCAACAGCATCTGAGTCCGGGACGAGATTTTCAGTGGATAGTTCAAATGTACGAGGCATGCGGTTTAATATGATGAAGGAGCCCAGGCTTATTGCTGTCATTACGGCCAGGAAGGAGAAGAAGATCTCAGTGGAGAAATAAGGAGGGAGGTACTGTGTCTCCACAATGAAGATTGGAGGTCCGGGCTCTGTGAGGTTATCTGACACATGAGACACATTGACGCATTTTGACATCCCAACCCCTTGTGCCAGGGCCACCAGGCCTGGAACCAGACCACTCAGCCCTTCTCCAATGAAGTATGTGGTGATGTATTTGGCTGGAAGTTGCATCATGAATGGCAGGAAGGTGACGGATGAGGTGCAGTCGACTAGAGCTAGAAAAAACGTGAGAATGAAAAATGCTGTGCTACGCGGTTGCCCAAGGATCACGGTAGTGTTCTTCCAAAACACAGCAAGTAGGACGCAAGCTACAACACCGATCGACAGGACCGCATAGATGACCAGATGTTCACGTAGTCGCCCGGGACAGAACTTGTGTGCCAGGGTCACCAGCAGAGGGCCTAAGTTGGCAAGCTGAATGATGACTGTGAGGTAGGAGGGCAAGTCCCAACCCTCTGGCAGAACATTGACTATCAGAGGAAGCTCCACCCACAAGCCATTAATGGACACCCAGGAGCCCAGACCGAAAGCACATGCCAAGGCATGGATGTACAGAGGCATGCTGAACAGCTGGTTGAAATGTAGAAATATCTGATGTCAGACAACTCCTTTCAACTTCAGTATTGTAAAGGGTGTGATGCCACTTCAGTTCGGCTATGTTTGGATGTCTTCTCTTCTTGCCTTTGTGAAGACATCTGATTACCTTTAGTGAGAAACAGAAAAGAAATATTCAAGGTCCAGACCAAGTAATTAAGTAGCAATTATATATCTAGATAGATAGATAGATTTATTATTGCAAATTAAGAGCATTTATTATGAATAGATTTTTTGTAACTACAAGTATTTACTGTCAATTTTATATATTATATATAGAGAGAGAATTTATATATAGAATTGTATTCAATTAAACTAATTATATAACACGTTTCATGCAATACAAAGTACAAGTGCAACATAGCAATAAAAATATCATAAACAGATATTGCAACAGTAAAATGTGAATTGCTGGATTAATATGGCTTGTTAATTGTTTAAAAAAAACATTTTTTATATTTAACATTTATAATATAATTATAATGTACACCTGTACTCTTATATATCACTTACTTGTATTATATTCAAGTTTACAATCACAAGACTTACACATTAAAATATAGGGCTGCACGATACTTGGGGAAAACAACTCACATGCAATATATTTTGTCTTTTCTGTCTATATATGCGATATGACAAAAAAAAAATCAGGCAACCCGGATGGACCCCCGAGGACTTGACTTGCTCTAGTTGGAAAAAACAATAATACTCATGACGTGGGCCCTGATTTTGTATAAATCAGCATAATAAATAAACAAATTACAAGCATAGATGATTATAATAGAACAAAGATACAAATTAAATAAACGGTGCTTCATATTTTTCAGTTAAGTCTAACAGTATTCAGGTACAGAAAATAAATAATCAAATGTAAAATAACACTGCAAAATCTTCACTGTATAAATTAAATCTAATAAATATGTGTTAAAGCTACAAAAGTGATTTTTCTTTCTGTTTTGTTGTTGTCCTTGCTTGATAACAGTCATGACACAGAAAGCAACAGGAACATTAAACTGCTGTAAACCAATATACTGTTACACGCATCTATTTTCTTTCTCAATTGTTTCCCTTGAACTAAGCCATAAGCAACTGTGTTTACAATGATACTTCCAGAGACATGCATTTTGACATCATTTTGCACGTATGTGTCATTGCAGGCACACATAAGCACCGAAGTGAACGGAATTCAGTGTTCACGTATCTGTGTGGCTCTCAACGCTGCTCTACACTGGACGCGAGCGCGCGGTACGACGCTATAATAATACTATGAAAACCCATTATAATCAGTGATACTACTGTCTATACTAAATGTGGCGCGGCGCGACAAATCCCCGACAGTAAGCTGATGCCGGGTTCTAATTTATGACGTACTACTGACACAAATGTGCAATTATTTCAATCATGGTCGCTTTGTCGCGTCCAGTGTAGACAGCCTTTAGCGGTGCGGGGCAGTGTAGACACGTTGTCCATGGTGTGTGGCAGCAAAAAAGAGAAAAACGATCAGTATAAAAATACGCTCAGTAGAGTAAACATCGCACATCCTGCGATGTGACTATCGCAGATGCGCACATCGCGATATCGTTGCTGAAACGATATATCGTGCAGCCCTATTTAAAACTTAAACTTCTTTCCCGTCTTCCCAGCAGGCACCTTGATATCAATTTGATATCAACTGTAACATGAGTTTAAATTCAGTTTGTACGGCAATTGTTAATTGGGTAAAAATAGGAAGTTAATCCCACACTGAAATTGGTTTCATGTATATGTAGGACAATATGTTTGATGTTCAATTTACATAAAATCCATGTCAAGTTATTACATCAGTTTGATTTGCATATTTGACCTGTTTTTGACATCAATTTTGATGTCAATTTGATGTCTTTTCAACATCAGTTGCCCTGTGGGTTAAGTCAAAGACAACCAGATTTGCGCAAATGTAACATGATAACAGTAGCGACATGGTAAAAATATTCAGTCAGCATTTTTCAGCTCTAGCAAAAATCTGATGCCAGTAACACAGGACAAAAGATTGATTTATGTGCTACCTCACTGAAGGAGCATTAAACAAATACAATACTCACATTACTGCTGAGGCAATGAGCCAGACTGAACATGCTCTTCTTCCTCAACAGACATTAGTGCGTGCTATATGTACAGTCATAGAAACAGCTATCATTCCCCGGTCTGGTGTCCCGTTGTTACCGGTTAACTTCTCAACTGTCCACAATGATATGTGATTTTTAACCTCAGCATACGAGTGTGGGTGGGTCTGTCTCTCTCATGAAGGTCATCCCGCTCGAATGAGGTGCATTACTCTTTGGTCACATGACAGGCTTCACAAAAAAGCCATTTTAGCAGATCCAGTTCTTCTGTGAAACTCGTTGTACTACAGCATTGACATCAAGATGTAAAGTGTGCATCCACAGTGTTCAGTAAATAGTAAAAATTTGACTTATAGGCCTGCCGTGCCTCCGAGATGTATCATGATCATTTAATTGTGAACAGAATATTCTCTCTTTTGTGGCAAGTACTTTGAACCTATTCAACAATCATATCTGTCTTCAAGATGAAAAAAAATGTAGGGCACATTCACATAATATTTGAGCTATAGTCCTTGACTCTGAAGTCAGTCTTCAGTGGAACTTTGAACACTCATAATAGGACACTTTGAACATTTTACTAAATATTAAACTTATTTTATTTTCTTTTTTGATTATAGTAGGTAAAATCAAGGTTAACAAATCAAAACATCACAAGCCATTTTGACTTTAAAGCTTATTCAGGCACAGCATACAGTATAAGTGCAGCTTCCTATATGGTGTGGCCTACATGTACAACCCCTATTACTGATTAACAGCTTTGGTTAGGCTTTGAACTTGTACCTAAAAAAGAAAGATTTAATATAACTATTACCACATTAAATAAAACCATCCAGCTGTATAGATGGGACCCATGAGAACATGTTCCACAAATATATAGCGCCCAGCTTTTCAACAATAAGAAATGTTCCTCAAGCACCAATCACCATCACAGGAATACAGTTATTTTAAATATTTCACAGTATTACTGTTTTTACAAAATGTTTTTTTTTGTTTACAGTTATTTTTATGGGCTTTTTATTCAGATAGGACAGTAGAGAGACGACAGGAAATTCCTGGGAAAAGAGAGGAGAGCGGGGTCTGCAAAGGACCTTGAGACGGGAATCAAACTCAGGTCAGTGTGAGTGCAGCACTATATGTCAACGCACTAACCACAAGGCTATTGGTGCCGACTTTACTAAATGTTTTGATCAAATAAATGCAGCCTCCGTGAGCATAAGTAACTTCTTTCAAAAAAAAAAACCTTAAAAAAAAATTGTTCTCTTTGTTTTAAGGTTCAATTTTCACTATTAACAAACCATTAATTACGACTTTTGCCTCAATAAACTCCTAATTTGCTGCTTATTAATAGTTATTAATGTAGGCTAGTTGTTAAGTTTAGGTATTGGGATTAGGGATGTAGAATATGGTCATGCAGAATAAATGCTTTATAAGTACTAATAAACAGCCAATATGTTAATAATTTACATTTTAATAAGAAACTAGTTTATAGTGATACTGATCTCTATACTAAGTGTTACAAAAAACATTTAAGAGCATTGGAAATTGTGTATAATCTAATATAATTTTTTTGGATTTTTAGATCATTTCCTTTATTTTTCAATACTGAAAATCTTCACAGTGCCCACATACAGCCATGGATTTTGTTTAGTTATGAAATATATAAACTACAACTTTTGATATTGAACTCACACAAAAAAATTACAAAAAGTGGTTCCGTTTCTATAAATATAAATGTATTATTTATATTTATATTTATTATTTGAATAAATCTAAATATATTACAAGTAATCTGATAACAATGTTTCATATATTATGAAGTGTTGCAATCTGTTCTGGTGTTAACCACCTCTATTTATTTCTCGTTTGGTTCATTCACATGCTAACAGGTCCTGTTGTGTGTGTGTGTGTGCGCGCGTTTTGTGACAAATGAGGACATACATTTGTATAATGACAAAGGTATGACATAGGTATTACAAGGAGAAGGTGACAGGTTTTCAGGACATTATCCCATGTCCCCACTTTTCAAACGCTTATAAATCACACAGAATGGAGTGTATTGAAAATCTGAAATAGCACAAAGTCTCCGGGGAAAGGGGTAGGTTTAGGTGTAGGGTTGGTGTAGGGCAATAGAATATACGGTCTGTACAGTATAAAAACCATTACGTCTATGGGATGTCCCCACTTTTCACAAAAACACACCTGTGTGTGTGTGTGTGTGTGTGTGTGTGTGATAGGAGAGGAGACTTTGAAGGAAGGTGAAGGTACAGACAAGAAACAAAAGGAATGTGTCACATGAGTTCACAGCTTTCCAAATAAATGACTTCATTCTAATAAGTCACCTTAAGATAATTATACCCAAAATATGAGTGGGTTGTTTGATGCAAACATTTAGCTTTAATAGGCAAGTCAAAGTTGAATGGAAATGTCCATATTTGTCCTTGAATGGAAATCCAGTTATAATATTTGTTAAAATCCCTTGAACCTGTTGTCCCCCCACCAACTGCCGTCTGATGTGTAGCTCACTCAAGAATTAACATCTCCAAATGACCCGACATTTAAGAACATTTAAGGCATTTCAGACAATTAAGAACACAAATCAGGCAACACACATTTCCAGTTCTTTATTAATTTCATTATAAATAAGAACTTAATGACATAAAAGTTTTCAAAACAGGAAACAACAAAAAGGCATTAAGGCGTTATTTTCAGTTTTCAACAAGTAGCCGTCCTACAAAAAACGTACTGAATGTGAGACTTTGAGGTGAATTGCAAAATCAGCCAAGATAGCGTTTTAAAGGCTTCTTCCAATAAATCAGTAACAACAAACATTCAGTAACAAGTGTGAATGCCAAGGGTCATTGATCAAATGACCCCGGCGAATAAGGAATTGGCTTTGCTATCTAAGAGAAAATACAATATTTTTGAGCAAGTACAATGTGATTAGTTCAATCTCCAAAAGCAAGGAAAGCAAGGAGCCTCAACAGAGGAATGGTTTTTAACACTCTAATCTTGCGTGTTTGATAATACAATCACTCAGTTACCACAATACATTCCACACCAAATTAGTAACATTTCTTAAGCAAAATCCTACATTTCTGTGGGTTTATATAATAATTAGCCCTGCAGAACCAGCTTAACCAGACAAAAGCACAATCGTCACTGCATCACCACATCATGATCACAGTCTGCTCCAGCTCACCTCTTCCACCATTTTCAATCAATAGGAAATAAGCTTAGAAATGTTACAGCTGGTGGAGTCCTACACGATCAGTATATTCAACAAAAAAAAAAGTAGAGCTATGTAATATGATCTGATCGTCCACACTGCGCAATGTAGAATGTAGGAAAGAATGTCATTATAAAAACGTATAATACAAAATTAAGTGGAGTCCAATGACAAATGTAACATTTTACTAAAAGTAATTGGTTTAAGCTCCAGTTCCCTGTACAAAGAAAATCACCACCGGAGTGTCCTCTTCAAATAAACACCGACCAAACACATCACAACAGATCTATTAGCGGAGCAAAAATAAGTTTGGCATCTTGTATAAGCATAGAAATATATACGATTTTAGTCGACTGTCAAAAATACTACAATATCCACTAAACAAATCTTCCTGAATTCAGAAAAGGAGGAAATTTAGATGTAACACAACACAACATTTTGAATCAGCTCAAAAATCAATTTTTACAGTTCTGGCTGTGCCTTTGTAACAGTTTTACATCTCGGGACAAATGAATTCGCTCTCTAAAACACATTCTCTGACCTTCTGTCGAGCTGACCTATCTAAACAACATGTACTATCACCATACTGACCTAATGAAACACAACAACAGCCACATTGCTGCTGACAGTAACAAGGTTTTGGCATGAATATTAACACAAGCATAAAACTTAAAAGCTGTAACTTGATTGGGTTGACCTTTACAGTTTATGACTTGTGAAGGCTTAATAACTATCTTTGCAAACATGGTGTAACAGTTATTGTTAGAAAAATAATTAAACTGATTCAGAAAAATAAAAGTAAAAAAAAATGGCACAACAAAAATGATCACAATTATGTTACATTTGATAATGTTAATTTCTTCTCCCATTTCCTCACTCTTATAAGACGACTGTTACAATGGTAACCACACATGATAAACACTGCCTAAACTACATTGCTTGAATAGCAACACTTCTCAAAGCAGAGCAAAGATCTTTTTTTTATTAATGAAAGACTCCTTAATATTTCTATTAATTAAAAAAATATGACTAGTGCTGTGTTTAAATATAAAGTCAAGTAAATAAATCTTTTTTTCCAATCCATTGTCATTGCAGCTTTATAAAAGAAAATATGTGCATAACGCTCATTAAATAAGCTGTTAGTAGTAGTTGTAAGTCACTAGACAGCTAGATGTTCTGATGATTCTGTCATTTTCATCATGCTGTAACTGCCCTTAGCATCTCATATTATTATTAAATAAGAACTACGAGCTGTGTGATTTAACATGCTAGCATTAAATTCAACATTAAACTGTTAAGTAACAATGTATGCCAATCCAAAACTCGAGCAATGGAGTGAAAGTGTTAGTTTGTGTCAGTCAGCTGGTCAAGCTCGCATCAACCTACCCTATGATGAAATTAATACTAACTAAAAATGGATGAGGCCTTTTCTGAGTTTCTGTTGGGTTATCTCAGTGTCGAGCAGCGAGGACACCAATGTAGATCTCATGGCCTAAATATTGACCTGTGGAAATACTTCTAATATACTTGGTCAACAGCTGACTGCTTCCAGCACCTCTGAATTTGCAAATGTGCTTCAAAAGAAAGTATTAATCATGAAAAGATGAATGAAGTGTAAGGATGAGGCCAAGCAAAGCAAGTTTCTTGTGATTCGTCTTTTAAGGCGTACTGAAGTAAGACTGCATATGATGCTGCTCTGTCCGTTCAGACACAAGCAACAGATGAAGACACGTGTTTTCAGCCCTCTGTAGTCAAAGAGCCAAAATGCCTTGACTTTACTGCACTTTAACCCCAAACAAGAGAAGGGTGAGAGCAAGAGATATCAATCCCAAAGGCCAAACCCAAGAGCAGAGGCCAGTCCCTCAGAAACAAGCTAGTCAGCAAAGCTTTGAGCAGTTAAAGGATGAGGTGTCCAGAAAAGAGCCCACATTGTTCAAGTATTGGCTTTTTAAATTCGCTTGTTTTTTGCACTTTGAAGAGTTTTAAACATTTCACAAAAGTCTCAAGTTTTCAACAAGGATTTAGATGTTTGGATCTTTAGAGTGAGCGGGGTGGGATATTGCTTTCAATCGCTCTGTCAACCCCCTTTCACTTAACTTTTGCTAAGAATTGATGGCTTTCTGATTTGGGCATTGCTATCTTGCCGTTCCTCTTGTTCTGAGGCAGGTCTGAGGTAGGGGAGGTGGGTTGGTGGCAGAGGAAGATTACTTGGTTTTCTGGGCCCATCTGAGGTCATCTGATCTGGGTTTCTCTCCTGTCAGGCTCTGGATCAGATCTTCCAGGTTTCTCCAGAATCCCAGTTTTTCTAGAGGATAGTTCAACCAGCCTGCACATACAAAGACATTTAGGTCAATGACATGTAACAGTATGACTGACTTTAATTTGTATATAATTGGAATTGTATAATTTAAAATACTAGTTTAAAAATGTCTCTAAAAATATCTTGGGGTGTACATTTTTCTTACACACTGAATACATGTCGAGTGTACACTTAAACATTTTTATTTTATTTTTTTTAAGTTTATTTTCAAGATAATTTTTTTTTACAAATATCAAATTATTAATTCATAAATATAATTAATTTTTAGCCTTTTTGGACAGTATCACACTCACAAGGGTCTATAATTGTCTTCTTTATGATATAATTTCCTTTTTTGTGCATGTTGGTTGCACCACATGACTTATTTTTGAATAAACCACATGTATTTTTGTATATAATTAACAGATAAGTTTTTTTAAAAATAATGTCAGATCATTGAACCTTATATACTCATTTTCAAAGGTTTGGGGTTTGTTTATTTTTGTTGAAAATATATATATTTACATTTAGTAAGGATGCATTAAAAATGATCAAAAGTGACAGAAAATAACTTTTACACAAACAAATCTCTAATAAATGCGGTTCTTTTGAACTTCTGCAGCACAGATCTTTTATAACATTGATAATTATAAGAAACGTTTCTTGATCACCAAATCAGCATAGGAATGATTTGAATGGTGAAGGATCACGTGACACTGAAGACTGGAGTGATGAAGCTGAAAATTCAGCTTTGCCATCACAAAGGTATAAATTGCATCTTAAAATATATTATAAAAGAAAACAGCTGTAAAAATATAGTTGTAATAACATTTTACAATATTAAAGTTTTTACTGTATTTTTGATCAAATAAATGCAAACTTAGTGAACATACGAGACTTCTTTCAAAAAATCTTACTGACCCCAAACTTTTAAATGATAGCGTACATAATACAGACCATAAACAAAGCACTGATATGTACTACCACAGAAGCGAGGAAGATTTGAGCATAAAAATTCTTATTGTTTGTGTGCATGTACCTGTGGTAATGCAGAAGTAGGTTTCATGAGGTGAAACATGGTGAACTCTGTGGTGTTTCCGTGGTAAAATGATGTGACAATCCTGAAGAAACGTCACCCAGCGTGGGAGCCCAAAATATGTGTGTGACCACTTGTGAATCTGATTGGTCAATGTAACAAAAATGGCTAAAGCAAAGACGTAACAGTACCAGGGGTAGTTCCGATAGATCTCCACTGAAGACAGATTGAGAAAGAGAACAGCATGATATGAAATTAATGTGGTTCATCATTTGTCTCTCTGATGGACAGATAATATATCTGACGTCTTACCTGGTGAGAGCATCAAAAAGTTTGCAGCCATGTTAGCCAGAGGGATGATAGTCAACATACAGTTATCACCATTCGTCTCAATGAAATCATGGCGCGTTATAGCTGTTGGATCGATGTGGTGCTCTCGAAACGGACGAATGAAGGCCTGGTATGAAGGAAAAGTTCATTTTTAAGAGAAGTAACTGTGCTTGTACAATTTAGTAGTTGAGAATATTTACCTGAGATTCATATTTCTTTTAAAGACGTTTAGAAGACATTTAAAAGAAGTTTAACTTACAAACGCAAATCTTAAATGTCCTAAAAAAAATCCAGTGAGTCTATCTATTTGTTCTCAAAGGATTTTATTCATTGTTTTACCTTAAATAACTCTGGCAACACTTAATAACATGAAAAAGACTGTTTCACTCCTGTACCTTCCCAACGATGGGCAGATCCACTGAACCCCATGTGTCAGCACCCCAGTGGACCAAACCAGAGGCAAAGTCTGCTGTCAGGATCCCTGCCACTACACACACACACACACACCCACACACACACACACACACACACACACACACCACGTTCAGCAAAATCTGAGAATAAAATCAATCTCTAAATCCTATTATAAACCAAAATGTCTTTCAGTTCTCATAAAAAAATTGTTTTTGGTAGTTGCAAGTCCCACATAGACTCATTCTAGCAGCTTCTAGCTTTCTTGAATACTGGGAATTTCCAAGTTGTAATTTGCAACTTCTTTATTGTGCCTACCACTACTTTATTAAACATTGACGTGTATATGTGGGTTTGTTTGTTGTACCAACCAATGCCCAGGAGGATGTACCAGGTGTGTCCTAGGTGGAAGTATGTTACCAGGTAACAGAAGTTGAAGGCCATGAGGGTAAAGCAAAGAAGCAAACTGATCCATTCCTGACATCTTTTTCCTGTGAGAAAGGAGATAAGAGAGTCAAGACCTTTCAAATGGCAAACTTAGTCAACAGGGTCAAAAAATAACAGCAATGCACCAAATTTGAACAAAAAAATGGCTTTGGTGAGTATTTATACATTTACTTAAATGGCAATTTTGGACTCTGTAAATATTCTTTATATATGTATCTCCAGAGTGGCTCCTTGAGGTAGCTTTTCTAAAGTGTGCTAGCAGCCTCAACCCTTAACCATTAGGCTACTGCTAATCAACCAAATAAACCCCATTTCCAATAGAAAACTAAATCTCCCATGGTTTTCCAAGAGGACAAGTGGCTAAATACAAATCAACATTACAGCCACATGAAGAAAGTAACTGTACCGGCAGCTAATATTCCAATACAGCTTCATTATCTTAGATACTGTAGCGAAAGCATCTAATATTTAAATAGATGAATGAGACAGATATATATGCTATAGGGATGTAACGATTACCGGTTTTACGATAAATCACGATAAAATGCCCTGACGGTTAGTATTACCGTTTAAAATTTAATTATCATCAAAACCGTGTTTGATTATGCAATTTTGAAAACTTGCAGTAAATCCTGTCCAGCCAGCATCAGTCTGATGCAGAAGCAGCATGCAGTGTTGTTGTTGTTGTTGTTGTTTTTTGCACGAGACGAAATGGTGGATGGCAGTTGACAGCGCTCGGGAGATTTTTCAGCCGTCTAAGAGGACCAAATCGGAGGTCTGGTTGTGTTTTGGCTTTTACAAGAGTCCTGAAGGCAGTTTAATTGAGGACGGTCACCCTGTCTGCAGATCTTGCTAGAAGAAAGTCGCTGCAAAACGGGGAAACGCATCAAATTTGCTCCGTCATCTTCGTGACCACCACCCACTGTTATATAGCGAATACAAGGTAACTTTTACCTCAATACCAAAACTAACTGGGCAAATAATTGGACAAAAAATATTGATTAGAGATTAAATATTTCGTTATCTCACTTGTTTAACGCAAAGCTTCAGAAAAGTTCTCAGCAAGTGGCTTTGAGCCAAGACGAATGAACGTTCAAACTATAAATGAACGAGAGCGCACGTCCGCACCTCCGCGGTGATACAAGAGACATGGGGCTAATTCCAAACAGAAGTGAGCATCCCTACTCCCTTCGAAGGGCAGAGTCCTTGAAGTGTGTTCTTTGAAGGGTGCAGGGCATCACTGTCTCGTATAAGTGTCTGAAACTCCTTCGGCGAAGGGAATGACTGACCAGATGCTACCTTGACAACGCTGCGCGTGCGTCATTCAGTACTCCATCAGTTGTTGCAAATAAATATTTATTATTATTATATTTTATTCAAATATTGTCTAATTGTGTCTTATTTACTATTAAGCTTTTTCAAACTAAACTTGCTTACACTACCGTCTTAAATCATATTTCTATCACTGACGAAAAATATGTTGTCTTACATTAAAACTGAAAAATTTTATTAGCCTGTTCTATTTATGTTTGTATGTGAACTTGAAATCAACCCCAACTTTGCTTTAAAGAGCATCGCAAGATCTCCTGTCTGAAGATCACATGATCACAAACGGAAATCACATTGTATATATACATGTATATATATTAGATAATATAATATATATATATATATATTATAATATTATCGACAGTGATTTATTCTTATTATTATTATTATTAGGGGTTCATGTTAATGTTAATTTAATGTTTTTTAAAAAAAAAGGTGCATCTAGCTGCTATGATTTGTTGTTTGTTGATTTTCAATATAAAGTTATTGAAATGTTTTCAGTTTGTGTATCAGTTCTTTTTGAACGTTTTCATCTAATTTTAACTAAATCGTGATGATATTGATAACCGTGATAACTTTGGTCACTATAATCGTGATATAAAATGTTCATACCGTTACATCCCTAATATGCTATGAGTTTGTATTAAAGCAATGATCTCAATGTCACATTGTTTCATTTCATAGCTACAATTGTGTGCCAAGGGCAAATTCACCTTTGCCCTGAATTCAGAGCAGAATCACTTTGCAGAAAATATCTGAAATGACCAAAAAACATGATTCACACCACAGCTGACAGAATCTAGAAATACTGCCATGTTTGTTCCAAGGTAACGGATTCATTCAGTGTTAATCCGATACTGAAATACTGAGAGTCAAAACACTCCCTGAATCACCATAGTGACTGTAAACAGAAAAAGACTATCCGAGGAAACTGATGTGAATTTAGAGAAGCACTAAATCTAATGCTACCCAGAAATCCACATCAGTCCTGCTCCATTTGACACTGAACCGCAGCACCCCACCCACAACAACTCCAACAAACTCATACCTTTCACAGCTACCACACCCTCACACTGCTCTGCTTACTGTGACGTTTTGTTTTGCTTCCGTTCCTGTTCTGTTCTTGTGTTCGTACACATCATTTGTCCCCGACACAATGTCCACTGTTCCCTGCTGGTACTGATGGAGTTCCTCCTTCCGGGGTACACTCAGGTTTACTGAGCACAATCTATTCATCTATTGTGGGCTTTTGGTTTTGTGTGAACCTGTTGTGCTAATCCTATAAAATAGCATTTGTTGTTGTTGTTGTTATTCATATTCATAACACATTCCTATGAAGATAAAAACAAAGAGTCAAACCCACACCGCCCTTATAGGTGCTTTCAATAGGTTTTTTAATACTCAATAGTGCCAGTTTTGGATTTATACCTATTGGCTTGGATGCATTAAGTTTACTAACTGCTGCCGCTTCACATCTAGGATGTTTGCCATCTTTTTGTGTGTTCTGACAATGCTGTTAAGGTTCGGTCATATTTAGCATCACATTTTCGTTTCAATCGGAATCCACACAAATAGAAATGTCGAGTGAAGACGAAAGATGTCCCCATGCAGATTTCACAATGGGTTCAAGCTGGTCACAGATTCACTGCGTTGACCAACAGAAAGCTATTTTGACTTCTGAGTTAGCTGTGCTTCATATATGGCCATACTGTTGACGATGGACAATAGACTTTTTTTGCTAATTTGAATGCACCTTTAAAATGAGCTTTACTTGTTTTGTTTACACTGAGGGGATAGTTCATTCAAAACTCTGTCATCATTTACTCACCCCCAAGTTGTTCCAAACCTGTATTAGTTTCTTTCTTCTGTTTTGCTTAAAAGGAGATATTTTGAATAATGTTAGTGACCAAACAGTTGACGGTAGCCATTGACTTCAATAAATAAGGGAAAAAAAATACTATGGAAGTCAATGGCTACCATCAACTGTTTGGTTACCATTAAAAAAAAATTGTAGGGATGGTATCCCCATAACTGTTACGTTTATGCTTGGTAAATCACATAAAACAGTTGCTAAATGAGCTATATGCAAAAAATAGTCCGTTGCTTAGCACAATTAGCCATGTGATGTAAATAGTAGGGGCAACCATGAAGGGGCGACCCCGCTCCTTGTAGAAAAAGACAGCTTTTAGTCTGTAAGTTATTTTAATGTTATTTCTCAAAAATACCGTATGTTTTGTGTACAACTTTTTAAACTATAAAAGAAATTACTGAACGCTTCTATGTGGTCATCAAGAAATCAAAGCGATCTCCTGTCAGTATCTGACAGCTACAAGTAAGTTTCCACGACTATTTCTGGCACAGAATTACTCCTTTGGGACTATAAGAGATAGATAAGCACACAATGCATGATTAATAACCCATTTTGGTCAAATTTGCCACAGACAATTATGTTCGACTCATCTTATAGCTGGCGTCAATAGGGCGCTGCGCTCATTCAAACTCACATAAACATCACTCATTAATCCATCCCTATATGCTACAGCTACAGTAATAACTCCGTCGTGTTTATCCCCGCAGAGACCCCAGACTGAATATGCACGCTGAATATATACGTGCACCTTCAAAACACACTACTCTAGATTACGAGGCGAATGCTACGGCTCCGTGACCGTGCTGTCCGGGGCTGTCTACGGGAAACTCGTGGCTGGCAGTCCGGTCAATCCTCGGTGTGGGCAGAGGCGGGCGGATACCGGCGCCGACGGGAAACGTAAAGAACCGGTTTAAATTCTCACCTGGCGAGTATAACTCCGCGAGCTCTCTAGCACCTGCATGCTGTGGACCCCTTCTCACGCCCGGCTGGTCCGATCCACTTGGCTCGGTTGTGTGAAAGTTTTCCGAAGACCCTCTTTTGCTCTCGGTGCTCGCCATATTCAGTCCGGTTCGGGCGCAGCGAATGCGTTAATTCCGCATCCTCAACTCCACGCCTCTGTCCGCCCTGCTCCGCGTCTCTTCCCTCCACCAATTGCGTTCGGTCTTCTGCAGCATTCATCCAATCAGCAATTAGAACACGTTTCCATAACAAACATGGCGACCAATTAGAAAGCAAGAATGTCCTGACCCCACCCGGATGCCACCAATCAGAAAACAGGCTACACTGACGGCGATTAATTTTAGTTACTTTTATGTAAAAGTGTGGTGTATATGGATCGTGGTATTTTTCTGTGCTTTGTCTAAATATATATTTTTCATAATGTTATTAAAAATCAAACTAAATTTAGTATTTTTAGTTTGCAAAACGAGTACCGGTGAAATGTCATTTCACAAGTCAAAGGAGTAAATGCGAAATACAATGTCTATCTAACAAAAAACAGACCTTTACAAAACAAAGAATTAGTTCGTTCAAAATGAAAATATTTCTTCCAAATAAAAAGATCTGTCATAATTTATTCGCCTTTATTTTGGTCCAAACAGTCCACACTAGTCATAAATGTTGAATACAGTCAAGATTCGGTCAAGATTTCTGACAGAAGACAGTCCAAAATCACAATACAAACATTTGATGTAAGATTTGCGTCGCTGGCGCTCTATAAAAAGTAACGGAATGTGTACAATAAAATATGATATAATGATAATAAATAAACTATACATAAAATAATAATAAATGCACAATATTCGAAATATTTGACATGACAATTTATATAATTGCATTACGTGCTGACTGCTTAATGAGTCCGTTCTTGCAAGACATTGCACTATGATGGAGGATGTTCAGGAACTGAATAAGAAAAGGAAATATTGAGAGAGACGGTGAAGCTAGAGGACAATGATGAAATGAAGTTAATCAGCTTGCAGTGCAATCCTTCACATACCCACTAGATGGCAGACTAACCACATCACTGACGAGGCATCATCGCGTTTATTGCAGCAGCTACCGCCTGCTGCCTCTGGAACATGACTGTAATAGTCCAATTGAAATTGAAATTACTGCTGAGGGTACTGAAGGTTAGACAATGATATGATGTGATATTAATCAAGTAAGGTGAATAAAACTGATTAGCTAACTTTAATGTGTGAATATAAAGTGTGGATCATATTGCAGGATGACAGCCCTGTATAGAAGCCAATGGAAAACACAACCCTTTAAATGAAACGGACCCTTCCGGCGGTCTTAGCAACTGATTGGTCAATACAACATTCCAGACAGGTTACATTCAGTAATATAGTAACAACTTTGACATGCTCAGCCCCTATAGAAAATCTTATTTTTGCTGTTATATCAGGCACTATATATATTCAACTTTAGGAAAGACATTTAATGAATTTGCTTAAAAAAAGTTTTACTAATAATATTTTTTTTAAATCCTAGCATTTTTATTATTTGCTAACCACTTACCAAAAAAAAGGCAACTCTCTCAAGGTTGTGCTATATTGTAAATATAGTCATGGCTAACAATGGCCTTTAGACATGACTGAGGCACATCCTCAGGTGCCTTGTTGCTTAATTACTACACAGCTCTCGAAAAGACTTTAGTATAGTCAAATTACAAAAGTTGATGAATAATGACCGTTGTCCATGGCAACAGCAACTGACCGCTCCTCCAAAAACCTGCATTTATTGCTGTACCCTCTTTATTTTATTAGTTTACTATAAAAGTTGTGTAGAGTTCTGTCTGTAGAGTTATGTAGAGCACATAAATAAACTAATCAAATAAATACAAATATATATTGCATAACTTTTATATAAGAAATAATGATCAATTATACAATTACTTCAACATATCTTATTTATGTCTGTTGTGTACATGCCTTATTTGTAAATATCATATTGTGTGTGTGTATATGTACATACTGTATATATGCATGTATGTATATTCTTTTTTAACTAGTGGTTTTTTTTCTGTTTCACCTGAAGCTTCACCGAGACAAAGTCCTTACAAGTGAAAACATACTTGCCAATAAATCTCATTCTGAATCTATATTTATTCAAAATCTTTTGGTTGACGGTTAAGCAGGTGTTCCTTATAAAAGCCTAAACTCAGCACATTCGTATCTGTTTATGCCGTGTTTATTTTCTACTGTTATTCGCTCGTGTGTTCACAGACCCCACTTTAAGTTCTCAGTGTCTGCGGTCAAAACCAGAAAAACGCGTCACACCAAACAGAGAATCGCCGCCCCCTCACACACCCCTATAAACACCCCTTTCCGAGGCATGGGAACTGACTCGAGCTCTCCAGCAAGCAACCTGTCACCTACATAACTAGACAAAAGTCATCTAGTTATTTCTGCCGACGGAAGCCTCTCGAATTTTCGCGTGAGTTTTGCGCTGCCGTCGGTGACACTTGCGAAGTTGTCAGGGGGAAGGCGAGACCCTGATCTCCGTCCTGCCGCAATCCGGCGGGTGTTAAGATCCATGGAAGTGGCCGGTTTTTACGAGGGGGACTACCTCGCTTTCCACAGCACTAACGCCAGCAGCAGCCCGGTCAGCGAAGGCATTTGCAAGCAGCCTACGAACGGCTCCATGACGAAGCTTCATGACATTTCTGAGCACGAGAAAGCCATAGACTTCAGCATCTATTTGGACTCGCCCCAGTACCAGCATCTGGCCAGCCAAGACGAAGCCCGGCACCGCGCACTGGGAATCTACAGCGACTTTCTCTCCGAGGAAAACAAGAGCAAGAGAGCGGCGTTACAGAGCTACAAGAACTACATCTCGCTGACAGAGCGGGACTCGAACCAACTGGCGTATCCGGAGCTCCAGGAGACGCGCATAGACGCCGTGTTCAGCCCGGACTTTCTGGGCAGCTTTGCCAAAACTAACTGGCGACACGAAGAACCGCCAATGGATGGTTCCGGGGGCTTTGACATGCGCTCGTATCTGCAGTACCAGAACGCTCCTAGCGGCAGCCTGGGTAACATTTCCACCGCGTCCTCCTCCTGCTCGAGTCCGCCAGGTACACCTGCGCCGCCAGGTAAGGGAAGATCACCTCAGTCTGGCGGCAAGATGGCTTCTGGCGGCAAAGGAAAGAAGAGGGTGGACAAGGACAGCGACGAGTACAAACAGCGGCGCGAGAGGAACAATCTCGCCGTCCGCAAAAGCAGAGACAAAGCCAAAATGCGCAACATGGAGACGCAGCACAAAGTGCTGGAGCTCGCAGCCGAGAACGACCGGTTACAGAAGCGCGTGGAGCAGCTGTCGCGCGAGCTGGCGACGCTGCGCAACCTGCTCTCCGCCACCGGCTGACGGGACTCCTGCGGTGCTTAGTGACTGTCAGTGACTTTCAAGAGTGCAGAATTTACAACAAAAGTTTTCTGTGATTCGTTCGACGCGTTTACAACCGAGAAACAAACATGAAAGTGGACTGTGCGCCTGGATTGCGCAATATCCCACCGTGTGCTCGGCATAACTCTGGTCATCTGGAAACCCTGTCATGTATTTCGTCTGTAAAGTATTTTTGTACGGGTTTTAAAGTGAGATATCTACTGTTTAATATTCTGTTATTTAAATTCCTTTCGCCATATCTGGGGCAGTGGTTGTCATGGGAAGAGTTGTACTGCAGAGGTATGATGCAACTCATTGTAACAGTATTGGAAACGCAGTGAAGTAGTCTTATAAAAATGATAACGGTACAACTGGTCTACTGCTATATACTATTTTATTGAATTAAATGATTTTTACTGTACTGGAATCCTGTGTGTCTGACCACATTTTATTACTGCTGTCAAAAACATATTAGTACACACCCACCCATTCACCCACAGCTGCTGAGATTCGGTTTCCATTATGCAGTGAATACTCCTGGTTTCACTTTAGCTGGCTTCTTTTAAACAGTGCATATACATGTCAAACTCTATACACATCAAGACATATTAATCATTCACAGTTACTTGATAGAAATCTCCTGTTTCGTGACTGGAATTTTGGAGATCTTTTAAAACCTGTGTTCATGAGTCACCACGCTACAGAGGTACAGTTATCTAAAATACACAGCCAGGTTCACAATCCAAAGAGTTCAGCGGTCCATTAAAGACTCCGGTCCAAGGCTAGATAAGCACTGAACTTTCTAGCCCCCTCAAAACACACAAACGCTTAGTTTACTCAACAGAAAGCATGTCACAGTGAGATTAAACCAAATATTAAACATGGACATGAAATACGGATGGGACGTGTAAGCACCCATGTGGTTAGATTTGATTTAGATAAGGGAAATGATGAATGATCAGTATGAGGTCGGTTTAATCAATATACAATCTCATTTTAATCGAATTCAATTATTTATTAAAATGAATAAATTAAAAATATTGTCTTTAGGTGTGTCCAAACCACAGATAAATGTATGTAAATATATCTGGGATAAAATAATACACTGGGAAGGCTGCTACACACTACATCACACAAAACTCTTTCTATTAATAAAAAAAATGTGTGTGTGTGTGTATGAGAGAGGAGAGAGAGTAGAGAGTGAGTGTGTAAAATATATTTCAAAAGTATAGCCAAGGTAGACTTGATTCAATTAAAAAATATCTGCGTTAGTCAACTCATCACACATAGAAATCTGGATTTTACATTTTTCCACACCAGAGTACCCGCCAAATCTATTTTTTGAGATATTTATTGTTGGAATTCATCATTGGTAACAGGGCAACTCTGAACTGTTGAGGTGTGACCGTTCCTGCTTGAGTCCTGCGGGAGGAAATGAAACCTGATGAACAGGTCGAATGACCTGTCAGTCAGGGAGGAGAGTAAGTAACAGGTAGAAAAGGAACAGTTCATCACCATGACAATAGAAGGTGGGAGAGTGAGAGAGTGTATGTGTGTGTGTGTGAGAGAGAGAGAGAGAGAGGGCTTAAAATAATTTATCACTAATTCAATTAACAGTATCTGAACTTATAGAAAAAAATCTTCCTCTTATGTGTGGGTACACAATGTGTACATTTCTCACACCACAAACACAGCTTTTACTATGTGTGATTTAACTTGTCTTTCATAATTAAATGCCTGCATGATGATTGCACCACACTGCATAGTTTTCATAAGAAGTTTAGTTTGACATTTTGTTTGATATTTGAAAGGGAACCTGTAGAACAGTGAAAAGCTGTGATCGGTATAGGAGGAAAAGGGTGTTGTTTAGAACAGTGTATTTCACAACGTCGTCCTAGTGCAGGAGGATCTTAGTTGCTCAACACTTCCAACTTCCTTCTCCATCTGTGCATGCAAGTGTGCTTGTGTGTGTAACGTGCGGCTGCCTTAGATAGCCTACTCTCTTTAATACAACTGTTTTAGACTCTGTCTGCATCTGAATATTTTTAAGAACCATGAGATAACAAAACGCCATATACCATTTGAATCTATTGAATGAGATTTCTTTGTTCCTTATTTACTTTTCTTGAGAAGTTTTCTTAATGCCAGACTAAGCAGAAGGTTAGCAAACAAATAATAATACTCAATGCCTGAGAATTACATTATGTATTTCAAACTATTACATAATTTAAAAATATGTCATAAATGTGAACGAGTCCTACTGTAAAAGACAAAAAATCACATAGGCAGGGCCATCATCAGGGCCTCTGACAAAGTGTGGCCAAAAACATTTTAATGTATAAGAATATTATACTTTTTTCCCCTAGCCCTGTAAATTTAAGCAACAACACATGTAGGTCTGTTTGAATACTATTCCCAACAAAATTTATACAAATAAAGCACAGATTTGACATGAAATTACATTAACCCAACAATTTTGAGTGTTGCGCATGCCATAGTGGCCAGTTTTAAGGAAAAAACTACTTCCAATCTAGCTACATATATGTGAAGTACAGTTTCATCATACAGTGTCGATGACAGTGATTCATGTACACATCATTGCCTATATGTCATCATACAGAAATGATCCATGAGCATTGTCCTTTTTTCCTTAAGGCAGGGGGGACACCCATAAGAATACAGACTTTGGGAGTCCAATGCAAGATTAATTCCGTGATTAATTAATTGCTTACAGTAATTAAAATATTTTACTGTGCTTGCTTATTTTTTACTGGCTTTTCAATCACCTTGTCCTGAGGCACGTTTGGTTATTTGACATGTATTTTGCTTATTCTGTCCAGAACAAAGGGGTTGTATGTTTTCGCTAACTTTGGTGATGCAAGTCACTTATTTTACGCTTATTTTACTTATTCTGTCCAGAATAAGTGGCTTATTTTCGCTTACTTTGTGCGTATTTTACGCTTGTTTCTCCTGCGAGATCTGGCCACTCTAAACTGGGTCAGAGACATACAGCTTTGGTTCCAGTTCGCTTTGTTTATTTAGTTTGTGTCCTAGTCTCCTGAGGACCATTGATTGCTAACACAGGGGTTTCCAACGTCAGGATTACAAGTTTCTTTTCCCCTTTTACTAGAGAGCAATGCCCCGCCCGCTTCCAGGCAGGATTTTACCGTCAATACTGTTAGGTCTGTCAGTAAACGAATCGCTGCGTCACGCCGCCGGCGGACCTGCTGATACTAATACGATCCAGCCTACACCGGATTGTCAAACCCTCATCCCACACGCTCGCACGTTTTTACCTAGAAACAATTAAAGACTGCTCATATGGCCTCCAGCTATTGTCTTGGTTAATATCTGCTTCTTTAATCACTGTACACTTCGGCCGTGAAACCCTAATCATACCCAAATCAAATGTTTTCAATTAAATCAAAAACACACTCAGGCTTCCTCTGCATATTTTTAACATGTGGTTGTCCTCTCACTTCCCTTAAATGACCTTTTCCTTGAAAACACATTTTAAAAGAAAAGAATTTCTCTCAGTTGGTCCTCATTGTAAAACAAACTTCCCAGGCCTCTTAAAAAGCTCTCCACCCTCTCGAAAAAGCCAGCTGATACTGTCCCAATATAAAAATACTATGGTTAAATATTAACAACACCATTGTCGGAACAAACAAGGCCAACATATCAAAGGTGAACAATCCCTGGCAGACACATTAATAGTCAATGAGTTTCTGACACCTTCCCAAGTGGTTAACGTCACCTTTTAAGATGGTGTTGCTTAGTCTGTCATGAGTGAAACTAGAAAAGGACTTATTTTTGATTGAAAAATGGTCAAAAGACATCAGGTCAACACACTGTTGATGAGAGGAATATAAATCTTATATGTGCAGAAGCTACAGGAAAGTACAGGAAGACATTGAAAACAGGACCAAGACGTGGCCTATATGACTCGAACCTGCAATCGAATGAGGCTTATTAAGACTCCAATTATACCATTTACTCCTCCAAAGTGTTTATGAAAAGAAAAAATACAAGGTGACTAGATAGAATCGTTGTGGTCTACTTGGAGTAGCAAAGTGGGTTTGCGGGTGGGGATGAGGTCCGCAGTTTGAAAGTGCTGTGATGTACCAATGGCAAAACCTTTTATTCATCCACCTCTTCCCCGTTTCTTGACTTTTTTGTGACCATTCTTCTGTTTCTCCTGGGCTCGAGTGTATGACGCTGGCGGTGAACATCCGGGGGTCCTTGCGGCACGGCTGCCGGGAACTCAGGCGTCCACAATGGCCGTAAGAGGTGGAGCCATGACCCAGCAGGACACTGGCCCAGATTTCGACACTGTTGCACTTCTGCTATTCTGCGTTCTGACGCTTGCGCAGTGGCTCACGACGACCGCCACGACATTGGGTCGTACCGCTCGCATCATGCAGGACAGGGTTGAGTAATTGACAGCCTTCCTGTTGTTGCAAAACGACAGAATAGAACAGAACAGTGATCAGGCCACTCTGACCATCACTATAGCCATTTTAATCATCTTTAACATGCCATAAAACTAGTCCTGTACACTAATATCGGAATTAGACTTATAACGTTTTTATAACCATGCTTCCACTAACTTTTTTACGATTAAAGGGATAGTTCATCCAAAAATCTGCTCTTTCTCATGTCGTCAAAACCTATATGACTTACTTTCTTCTCTAGAACACAATATTTTAACTGTTTTTGTCCATACGGTAACAGTCAATGGGGTCCAAAACACATTGTTCCCTATTTAATTACAGTTTTTAGACAACAAAACATATGGAAAATATCTTTTGTTTAAAACTACATGAGTATATGAGACATCTGGGTAAATGATGACAGAATTGTAATTTTTGGGTGAACTATCGCATTAAGCATCGGTCCTGTTAAGTAAAATGTCCAGGCAGGGCAACTAGCACCATAAAAGAAAGAAAGAAAAATTACATTTATCATGCACAGTAGTCACTCTTTTGTTACATGTTTGGGTGTTCGAAGATAATCTAGGAAATTGATCTGATTCTTAAATATCAATCACAAACAAGAAAATCATCCCACTGTCACTTGAGCAAATGTGACAGCATGACAGAGTGCATGAAATATAATGACTAGTTATAGTTTTGGTTTCTTTATTCAGAGAATCACATTGCAAAATACATAGAAACCAACAGCAAATGAAACTGGAGTGATGTGATGCTTGCCAGCGCAAAACCCACCGCCAAGATTACAGGGTGCTGTGGGTGGTTTTTAGTGCATTGTTATATGGTTGCTAGGTGTTTGCATAGTTGAAACAGCCCACCTATAAATCCGTGTGATATTCTCGTCCCTAGATATTACTTGGGTGTTGTCTTCAATGAACAATATACTGTTCAAAAGTACATTGTTAGAAAAGATTTCTGTTTGAAATAAATTGTTTTTTCTTTCTTTTCATCAAAGATTCCTGAATAATTCATTGTTTCCACAAAAATATCAAGCCGCACAACTGTTTTTAACTGATAATAATAAGAAATGTTTCTTGAGCACCAAATCAGCATATTAGAAGGATTTCTGAAGGATCATGTGACACTGAAGAATGGAATGATGCTGAAAATGCAGCTTCGTCATCAGAGTAATATTAAAATACAAAACTGCTGTTTTAAATTGTAATAATATTTCACAGTATTCCTATGTTTTTGATTAAATAAATTCATTGTCCATAAATCTGATCTCTTAAAAAAGTAATAGCGCTCCTCTTCTAAGCAAGCAACGTGATTTGAGGTATAATTCATGTTCATAGCACAATCGGGATTATTACAGGACTAATACTAAATTATAGAGACATTCGCCTTAACAAGCAATATTTTTTAATCATATCCAATCACTTGTGCACATGATTTGAAATAGTTTGAGACTAAATCACATAATGCATTCGTAAGACCATCATGCATTTGATCTATTTTTTGCTTGAGGCCTCAGACTTTCTGTTGTCCCAGTAGCCCAAAACGACTCAGTATTTTTGAAGAGATCAGTTCCTTGCACTGATGATGTCACTGCATCTTCTTCACAAACGCTTATTTCCATCTGCCATCTCTCTATCGCAGAGCATGCGAGGGGCTCCAGCGTGAAGGTTGCATCTGCTCTCCTCACCTCTAAGCTTGAGATAGGCAATCAGTGCGGGCGGCTCAAAATAGGTCACAGTCAGGTTCAGAGGGTACTGATATTGGTCGCGCGTGTGCACATACGTATGAATAACCCCTCTTAAACTCACATGATGGAATCTTAACTGTCTTACAAACACACCGTGGCACTCAACCCACATCACTACATTGGATCTCTTCCTTCCTGCAGAGATAATGTGAACAAGACAACGCAAAAATGCAGAAAGCAAGAGCGCAGGAAAAAAAAAACATGCAAGTCAGAATTTAACTGACGAAAGCTTTTGATAACGTGGGAAAGGTTGCTGTGTGCATTTATTGACCAATGCACCTATATTAAAATGTTTTGCTCATACTTAGGACAGTAAGTCTTACTAATCAACTGTGGTGCAACTCAGTTCCACACAACATTAAACCATGCAGCTTCTTGAAGTAAGGAGTGCTATAACTTTTCGAAGGGTGCTTCTAGTTTTCACCTGCAGACGATAAAATAGCTGGGAAAATGAACAAGAGATCTGATCCATATTTTACAACCAGAATAGAGACTTGAAAGTGGGCTTAGCAACTGCACTATTAACTTATAAATGTCTTTTAAGCTTCTTTATTTCAACAAATACAAAACATAAAATATTTCAAAAACATATTTCAAAAATATATATTTTGACCTAAATTTAAGATGTATTGCATATAAAATGTCAATCCGTACAGTTTTAACATTAATAACCTATTAACGATTTTTATCTGTTTGGTTTTATTTAAATAATCATATTTTTAAAAAAATGCTTACATCTGTTCAATGTGAACACAATTACATTTATTCAGTTACAAAGCATGAGCATGGTTAAAAAAATATCTGTGTGGAACAAGCGATATTCAGTTATTTAAATATATGACATTCAACAAATTGGATTGATTGATATTAAATATATAAACCAGGTTATTGTGTATTTAAAACACATTGTCTATTACAGAAATCTCACCTATTTCATTTATGTATGACTAACAAATATGTGTCACATTAGCTTAGCTGGTCAAAACTGTGTAATCCAAATGGATGGAAATTTTTATATGCAATTCAAATACATTCATCTTAAATTTAGGAGTTGTTGATAGGTTGGTCAGTAATGAGAGACTTCAACATTTGATTGGACTTTGGATAAAGACCACTGAAGACACAATTGGTGACATATTGGCTTGTTAAGCTCTTAAATAATGAAGAGCCCTCCCTCTTTACAATCTCATGTATGCATTTGAACTTTTAAAACCCAAAGAATGATTACACACATAGCGTCAGGTCTTGACTTTGGGTTATCTCTGTCTCTGACCCCGGGTAGACTCTAAAACATCCTGCGCTGCTGAGCAGTATTGTGTATTATGATGCAGTGCGTTGTGAGGAAATGTAACATTAAAAAATGTGAGCACGAAACCCCTGTGATTACTTACGTTTAATCTCCCTTTGTCTGTAAGGAGGAAAGACTAATACAACAAAGCTCAGTCACAGCATTTTAATGAAAGATCCCACAAATACACTGGTCTCTGCCCTACTGAACACTCCTGAAACTCCAGACACACCCTTTACAGCCAGACACATGACTCAGAAATTAGCTAGAAGAATATTCTTCAAAGTTGACAGGACTCTATTGCACATAAACTGCTTTGCTATGCATACAGAGCAATACGTTGTGCTAATATTACAGCATTTTTTGTGCAGTCATTTAAAGTAGAGTAACTTATCATGGGCCAGTATGAAAGACTAAGATTAAAGATCCTGGAATGATCTTTATTTTTATTTCCGGATGCTTGATCTGTCCCTTAGTTACCGTCACGTTTACTAACTTATTTATTATTAAGCATGTTAGCTGATATCGAAGCTCCAAACTCAAGTAAACACTAACAATTAAACAGAAGAGTTAATTACAATCGGCTAATTCCGATTTGAAGTCATAATGTGGCTCACAGATGACCCTGATGCAATCTGGGAAAGATCCCTCAATGAATTACGTAGAAGGAGGAAACCACAGAACACAAGATGATTTTATGTTGGACATTTGTGGGTTCCCTGTCATGGTCTGTGCTGCACCTGAGTGAATATCTGCTGAGTCACATCTTCTCAAAAAAGTTTAGTCATGCAGTCATGCTAAACAACAGAATGGAAATTGTAACAGTGTCAACCGAAAGCTAACAGACTCTTGTACACACAAATACACACAAAACAGTGATCGCACAAGATGTGGTCTAAAAAACCCTGAGAAGTAACCCAAGAACCTTTTTGGCTAAAACACTAAAGACCAGGTTGCTGATGCGTTACAGAGGGCCAGATCATGGTGCCAAAAGGCCCGTAGGCATATCATTGTCCCCCACACATAGTGGCAGACCCTTAAGAAGAAATATAAATGTGCATATAAATGTGTCTTAACAGTGTATGGATACAACCACCCTACGATGATAAAAATCCATTCACTCAGTAAACAGTCTCACTAAACAGTCTCAATTATCAAGCTGGTTTGCTTGTCTGAGCAGTATGATGTCATACTGCTCAGGCCCCGCCCACAAGCGCATATTTCCACTCTCAGCCAGTTGTATGCTGTCCGTCATTTTCTCCGCGCTCGAGCAGCTGTAGTGACAACGTCTCATAAACAATGCAGGTGTTTTGTAGCTCATTAGTGAGGATGCAGTGGATTCGTTTTGTTTTACACAAAAAAATGTAAAAGAGGGGTGGGGTGATCAGTAGCTCATTATCATTTAAAGAGACATGCACCGAAATGGGTCGCTGTGCACAGAGCTGTTTTTGGCAAAGTAAAAACGGTGTTGCTTATCACAACCATTGAGAAATTTTAAAGGAAAAAAAAAAACAATAAAAAAAAAACAACAACAAAAAGTGGGTTCTATTATGCTCTTTTACAAAGTCTTGATTTTGTTTTGGGGGTGTACTAGAACAGGCTCTCGTACTAGTTTGTTCGAAAAACACAATATTTTTCACATATTTTACATTATTACAACACCTCTCTCCCCAGTCTGGCATGAACGGTTCGAATAGTTCCTGTATCAAATGAAGGAATATACGAAATGTGCTGTGATTGGTTAGCTGGGCCCGTGTGTGTTGTGATTGGCAGCACTCGGCGCCTGGTCGGGAAATGTCACACCCCTTACCATAGCCGCCTGCGAGCTTCAGTGTAAATATTGCGTCAATATCAAATGAATTTGTGCGCGATTTAAACCCGGATGATTGTAACCACTCTAAGTTCGTCTGCCTTGGGAAAGCTAGCATGTCTCCGACATAGTGATAACACTCGTTGCCTTCTCTCGTGCAGCTCAACCAGGTCTCGCCCATTTGTCGATATTTGTGATATCACAAATTCCAGAAAAGATGCATTGTAGTCCAAACGAGTCGTTCATTGTAGTTTTTTGAAAAGTGATTGCTGTTAAATAAAATATCTCCTTTTGAAGTGGACTTTGAACGTTGTAACTTTGCAGATCTTTTTTATGCTCATACAGCAACATTACACACTAACACGTTAAAAAAGTGAAAAAGCATGTATAGGACCCCTGTAACCAAAGTATGTTGCAGACATTTAAAAAAAACGGGCATCCGATGTCCCCTTTAAGTTTGTGACACCAAATCGATCATCGATGAGCGTCTGTCAGCTCAGATTTTGCGGTGTGTTTCACACTGTTGACACTAGTCGTTCCACATTGGTGGCATTTTGGCCTATTGAGCATGTTGAATTGCTGTTGGACAGTCAGTGAGAGAGACCACTCTGATTGTTTTTTTTAGCTGAACCAGTGCACGACAAACGACAAAGTCAAGGGGGCACAGAAATGGCTCTTTTACATCTTCATCTTACCTGAGCTTTCCAATACGCAAATATCTTCATAATGACTTGGCCGTCTGGAATGAAGAAAGTGAAAACGGTAATCAAGCACTGTTTTGTTTACAGAATGTGTATCCACATTCCTAGTTGAATGACGAATACAGACTACTGCCACCTACTGGTATGGCACTATTGTCACCAGGCCGTACTGCTAGGGGACATTTGAAGGTAGTCTTGCAATGGGTTCAAGCACAACTTTTTGGCCCAGGCACAGGCAATGCGAGGTGGCAATGCGAGGTGACAACACTTCGGCTTTTGTCATCGCTAGTTCTTTGGTGTTGGTTTGGTTTGCCATGTGCCTTACCCGACAATGAACCTTACAGTTAGGGTTACAATTTTGTACCTTATCTACCCCTAAAGGGTGCATTTAAGTACCTTAGAGAACCAATATGTACCTATAAGACATTTTGGGGTCCCTTCGAGGGTACTGCCTCAGTGACAAGCTGTGCAATTTTTTGCCCAGAGTTTATGTTAAAATGACAGGGACAATTTGGCTAAACAAACTAGGAAATGCATGTTTTGGTTAAGCTAACATTACAAAACTAATAATACAAGTCAGGGGCCACAATTGTCAGCTTTTTCTAAATGTGCTGAGGGGCCCCAGGGGCCCTAGTGGTCAGTTTGCACTATTTGTGCTAAGTACTCTGGTATTTAGGTTTCTTTGACCCTATCTAACTGTGCAAAAGGCCCCTGGCAGTTCAAGGGCCCTGGGCCCTCATGCAACCCTTAAGACATTAAATTGCACCAAATTTGAGAGACAAGTTTAGCTTGAATCAAGCATATACAAATATATACACAATTCATTATTTATACTGCTGCTGTTTTTCTGCAAGATTGTCAGCAGGCCTTTTTTGTAGTAGTCTGAAAAACACAGAGTACTATGCTTGGGAACATGCAGTTTTTTGCTTCATGTCCTGTGTATGAAAACATCCCCCCGTCAATCGCATAAAGTGTTGCTATGATGACTGTGATGTAAAGGTGGTGAACCATAGAACACTTGTTGTGGAAGATCTTTAAACAGGCCATCGTACAGCGTTTACATCGAGAGGTTTTTGCGCACGTCAGTGTGCATTTGCAGGAGGAAGGAAGCACTAGTCGTAAAGAAGGGGAAGCACCGAGCTTGGCTGTTTACGTAAACTCTGCAGATCTGCTTAAGGTGTAAAAGTAGTGCATGCGCACAGTGAACATAGCAACAGGAAATTACAGCGCACACGCTCGTTGCTGAGGAAACCAACCTCAAAAAAACAAGATGCGGTTGAGGGGTGCCCTTAGACCAGCAGAGCCTAGATAAACAATGGCCAGCAGAAATTTTTTTCCATTTACTTAAGCATAAACAAGAGCAATCATGGAACCTGAGAGAGGGCTTAGCTGGTTTACTCCAGTCATAATGGCAAAAACTTTATGATTGTTTTGTATATGCTGAGGATAACCTGAGGGTTACACAGTTCATGCTGAGTTTCAGTGGGTTCTGTTGTCTACTGTCAATATCGACTGCAGCATCCTAAATGTCATAAAATGCTCTACATATGCGTCAACTAGTGTTACAGACAAACACACACGTTACAGTAACTAAACTTGCAATTGATTTCAGTTGAGTTTAAGATGCAGCTAAGATGCATGTGGCAAGATACTCTAATAAGTAAAAAAAATACTTATTTTTATTTAATTTTTTTTAAATACTTATTTGAAATATTTTAAACTCATGTTCTCTGTTCCAACCCAGTACTGGGTTACTATACTGCCTTTATCTACAACACATTTTTGAATTCCTCTACAATTTTGCATAAATATACCTTATATGGACATTTTTAAATATGGCATTCATGTCTTGTGTATTTTGCTGCATTACATGTCATTCTAAATATTAAGCGCTAAAATCAAAATAAGTCATAAAGCTTCTTTAGACCTTGGTCTTACAGTTTTAAACGCAAAAGCGCATTTTGTGAATGGCCCCTAAGGGGCGGTTCACACAGAATGTGTTTTTGTGTAATTATATTTTTTTATGTAAACATGCACTAGACTTGTGTCTGTTGCATTTACATATTTATCTGTGTCTCACTCATGACACAGGATTCTAAAAATGTGACATTCAAGTTCAAAGTAGTTAAACTTTGAATAAATTAATCTCTTTTGCGTTTTTTTTTTTTTTCAGTTCCACTGCTCCAAGTCTCATCTTTTTGTGTTCCCTTGTGCTGCTTTTTAATTGTTTTTCTCTACACAACATGAGTTAGATGGATGTGTTTGACTGTTGTGCTTGCACATAAACACAAACAATTGAAGTTTTTAAAAAATAAGTTTCTAGACCTTACTTTTTTTTCAGTAGGGGCAGGCCACTAGGCTTAGGAACACTGCATTTCAGGGTGTTTTTCCACAAAAAAATGACTCGTTTGTAATCATTGGGTTGCATCAAGCACCGCGAGTTAGAGTCCAGTTTGGGCTGGGTCTACCGAATACGTCATGCTAGTCTCTACAGAGACAATGTGATGTTAACAGAGGTGACAACTAACATTGTCAGCACATCAGATACTACTCGGGTAGGGACTCACGGTAATATTTCACAAAGAGCTACGGCGGTGGGCAATAAGGCTGACAGAAAATCACTCTAGTATGCCTCCCTTGCAGAATACGATGGAGCCTCTGTAGTGGCAACGAACTGGAGGGTACAGACTCTTGCGTGTGGTCGTGGAGGCGGTGGTCTGTGGTGTGGTGGGCTGGCAGCGGGGAGCTGAAAAGGGGCTATGGGCAGTGTTTGTGGCCGGTTTGTCTGGGGGGGGGGTGCTGATTGTGGGCGTTAGTTGTCAGTTGGGTGTCGGTTGGGCGGGAGACAGAGGTGGGTGTGGTCCGAACTAACAGAGGGCGAGGGGAAAAAAGAGAACAGACATGCACACACAAATAGGGAAAGGGCCTGGGGAAGGTGTGTCTGCAAGGGGGATGTAGAAGGCCTGTGACGGGGGGTGGGGAGGGGTTAGTTAAGGCGCACGAGGCGAGAACAAACCGACGGTAAGGGGCTCCCAGCAAATACAAGAAGAACCCATGGGGGGATGTATTACAGGTGTTAAGATCTGTTACTGATTAAGAAATTGCTTTAAACATCTTCGGTGCGACTGACATTGGGATCAGGACTGAGTCAAACCAGGTCACTCTTTTTTTTTTTTTTTCTTTCTGGAGTTTCCTAAATCTCTTGCTCCCAGGAAATATTCCAAAAGCAACGGAAATGGGAGGAGAAAGGAGAGAGGGAGGTACATACAGGAAAGAGAGCAAACCAATACTATTCTTTACTTATGTTGTAACACACACGCTATGCACTTGCCAAAACTCCCACTTGTCCAATCCAAGTAATCAATTCACTGTGTATACACAGACCCAATAGAGTTTCATAGATATTATGTTTGTTTCAGCACTCTTAAATGCCAGAAATAATAAGCAGCAGCTGCTTGATACCTGAACCCATAACTGACCCCGAGCCACAGCAAGAGTTTCTTGTTTGCTGTCTTATTAAGTGCACTTCCTGTACTAAGCCCCGCCCACCTCAGTGTTTTTCCCAAGTAGTTGGATCAGCCTGTCCTGTCTTGTCTGTTTTACGTCAAAGTACCACGAGTGTTAGGGAGTGCCCTGACTCACTCTCACACACATACACACACGCTCATTCCTGAATAGTGTGAACTACATGCGTGCACACAAACGCATACTTGAGAACACACTCACCTCTGCTGTAAGTTTAACCCACAATAGAATGGAATTACACACGGACACAGTTAGACTGTCAGACGAGTTTACAAACACTTCAGTCTCTAGCATGTGCTGAACTTTCTGGAACAATACCAATCATTCCTGTGATGACACTTCTCATCTAGTCCAATCCTTAATGCTAAATGATATAGCTTCCTGTTGGTTTACAGCCAAGCTCATTATTTAAATACAGTCCTACTGAGTGTATACTTCATTTGCAGCATTATTTTGATCATAGGAAATGTAAGCATGTGTGTGTTCCCCCCCCCCAGAGCGTCAGATGAATCAGTGTTATCACAGGATTTATAATGACATTTCATTTCAGCACTTTTTTTATGCGTGGGCGTTGAAGGATGGCACTGTTTTTAGGGGGGGCGGTGGGGTCGGGGGGGGTGTGTATGAAATTGTTTTTTTTTTTTTTTTTTTTTTTTCAGCATACATTTAGAATCTCAAATCGAGCCAGTCTGTATTTCTTTTCAACAAGGAAATAAAAAACGCTCCCCGAGGGGAAAGGGCAAAAACAGAAAGAAACTCCCCAAAACATATTGCCCAACTGCTGAAATCACCTCTCAGACATAGAGGGGGGGGGGCATATTAGGGAAAAATGAGTGACACTAAAAACAAGTTAACAGTTGAAGGAGGGAAGGACATATTATAATGTTACATATAGGTTATGTCACAGGAAATGGGATGAACAGCTTGGCAGATGTGACATAAATCACCTCTAATTGATACATTCCAAGAGTCTGTGTAGGCACATGAAGAGACAAAGTGACTATGGACCTTCTAAGACCAGTAAAGACCGACACAAACCAGTATAGTAAAAACAGGTTAAAACAACCACAAAAACGTGTCGCCTCAGACCAGTAGCGTCAGAGAAAGCGTCATTAGTACTAATAGTACAGGGGGGGGGTGGACTTAAGACTGCTTCATACAGCAAGTACAGAAGGAGATGGAGGGCATATGTGGGTGGGGCAGTAATGCGATCCGAGTTTTAAAGACCATTTTTAGAAAAGCCTGGGGGGTGGATGGGGGGTTGAGACGTAAGACTGGGGGGGGGGGGAGTGGGGGGGTGGGGGGGCAAATGAGGTGGCGGAGGAAGGCGTCAAAATTATTTATTTTTTTTGAATGCCTTTGAGGTTTTAAATTATTTGGGCAAGCTAAGTCTACGGAAGGCCTGATACAACTGTCTGTCTTGACACAGGGGGGGGGGCACGTTGGGGGGGGGGGGGGGGGGGCTAACGCACGTAAACACAAGTAACATTACGGGCTCGGGGGCAGGAAAAAAAAAAAAAAAATAACATACAAAACAACGCTGGGAGAGCCTAGGGAGGGGTTTATATCTGCCATTTTTTTTTTTTTTGCACACTGTGAACTCTTGCAGGAGGACTTAACTGGGGGGGGGGTGGGGGGGGCCTTGCTAAAAGGGCCCAGTTCTGAACACTCACGTTCTTGACATGATAGAGTCAATCACCCGAGCTTCAGACAATTTTATAAATAAAAGTTAGTTTGGCTACTTGTGGTAAAAACCCAGATGAAATTAAGGTCTAAGAGTGAGTTACTGATCCTCTTAATCGGCCATCGCTACTTGTATCATGTCGAAGTTCGTTGAATTGTGTCAAAGTCAATAGCAATCGGACAAACATCTTCGACTTATCTCAATCATATTGCTTAGTGGCAAAGGGAATAGCTATATGGATTTTGTAATACTCTTGTGGGGAAACATACAGAGGGTATTTTTAGTGTAAAAATAAAAAATATAGTTTGTTATCAATTTACCCTTATAAAAAACTTATGATATTTAAATATAATTTAATGTTTATAGATTATACAAATTATTTTTAAATGCTCATCTCATCTTCCTTGCATATCAAAATATAAATATATACTGCCATTATATCTCAAAAGGTTGTTCTGCAGAGGTAGGCTAACATTAGACAACTGAAAATAGTAGCTGGGGGCCTTAGCGTAATTTCGCACCATAACACCAAGAACCTGGTTCACCTTTTTTTTGGTCTCGGGACGGTCTGGCTAGAGGTTTGGAGGTCCCTGGCAGTCTGGGCCCCAGTCTATAATCCAGACCTGCATACATTTTATTATAATTTAAATGTGAGCTTGAATTAAATAGTAAGAGGATGATGAAAACTGCACATGAAACAAGCTCAAACTACACCGTACATCACATAGATTTTTGAGTAATCTATGATTTAGATTAACTTTACAATTATAACACTCAGAGAGCTTTCATTCATATTAAAGTTCTCAAGATTAGATTTGATAAAAATCAGAAAAACTCCTCTCATCATCACATGATGGAAAAATAACGAAGAAAGAACAAACTCAAAAACAGAGATTTATATGTTTATTACCACAGCGTCTGCTTTGTATTCTGTCCAAAAAATACAATTTCAAATGTCAATACATCCAACTGGAACAAAGCATATGCTTTTCTTACAAAAAAACAAAAAAACAGATAAATCAACATTAAAAAGGACACAAGATGCTGGGAGGGGGGAAAATAAATTCTTAAGCCTCATATACAAAGGCCAAGGAAGTCTGATGTCTACCAGTCCAAAGATAACTGAAAGAAGACAAACAATGACACAGACAAATAAAATTCTCTATATATGCGTGTGTAAATAAAGCCGGCAAGAGAATTTACATTCTGTGGTCCAGTAAAGGGACCGGATTCTGAGAGTCACTACGATGAATGGTGACACTCTGTTACAACAGAACCTTCAAACCAAACATCAACAGCTTCAGTGTGTGAAACATTGAACCTCTACAAGCAGAAAAAAACCTCCTTGCGACCCAAACATGGCCATTCTGGACTGGTCAAGCAGCAGTCAAAGAGTCACCACACAAAGCGAAGTCACAATTAAAAGCGTTTCAGGCCTCAATACACAAGAGGCTTCATTTGTTTTGAGGTTACTGCATTAGACTTGTTCACACATTGTTCAAAAGTAACAGTTCTGCAGCGTGGTTTGATTCGAAAGAAATGTTTATGCCCGTCTGCCGTTAATCTCTCTGGATAATAATTACTATGACAATAATATAATAAAACAGTAAAACACAAAGACAGCGCACTGTCACTGGTCGTTTCCCTCTTTGCATTCATACAGTGCTGGTGTTTTGTTTTCTACATTTTTTGGTAAGTCTAACCTCCTGCGCTTAACGCACACCATTTAGGTCATGTGACAAGGGACAGAAGCATGAATGTATCTGTATTGCAGCAGGAAAAAATACAATTTTTAAAATAAAATTCGAACCCTGTCCCATGAGTCACCGTCCTCTAAAAGGGGAATAACAAGTGAAAAATTTCATTGTACTTAATACTGCCACCTGCTGCCACATTTTTGTTGTAACAATCAATCAGTCAGGTTAACTTGCTTTACCTTGATTTCCAGAGAAGAATTTGGACATAAAAATCCATGAGGTCTAGAAAGAATGCTTGCTTGATTTGAAATGATTTTAGTATTTCAGTTTAATTAAAAAATGAAATGCGAGTTCTGGATAAACTAAATGGCCACAGCAGGGCCTCTGGAGAACCAACTGAAGTTTGTTCTGAATGTGGCATCCAGCTCCAGGATTTTAAATGGTCTGATTTGACAAAGGGAACCAACGAATGAATGAACGAATGAACGAACGAACGAATGAGAGGCCGGTGCATCACTCACTTGATCTTTTTTTTCACACAGACAAAGTGCCAGTGTCACCTTTGGGGTATAAACTAAAGCTGAGGCTGGAAAAAAAAAAAAAGAATGAAAAGAAAAAGCTTTTGGGATGTTTTCTGCTGTGAGAGTAGCCTATACGATGCACTTGATGTCTCAACATCCAGACTCCCCTGATCTCCCCTTTTCTCCAAGACACACAAAACACACTGTTTTCATCAGTACAGCAGATTTGTGTTTTCAGAATGTATAAGAGAAGCTCACCTCCTGTGCAGCTCGTTCTGAGACTTACAAATGCAACAAAAAAAAATGATTGAGATACATACATACACACACACACACACACACACGAAAAGTTCCCTTACTTGCTGCAGCAATAACAGAGTCTTTTGGATTTTCTGTTACCTGTGTTTAACGTTTGGGTAGCAACACCTGAATTGTGAGGCCCTGAGGTTTTAAACGGACACACATTTATTAGATTGTGTGTAAGAGTGTGTGTGTAGAGGGAGGCGACAGCAGTTTGGCTAGGAAAAGTCTCTGAAACTCTTTCCCAAAGACATTCGGAGAGAGTGAGACGGGCCCAGCTGAGAGACACAGGTCCAGCTGAGAAAGTGTCTGTGTGGGCCTCTCTTTTTCTTTTCCCGCCAATAGCCAGCACATGGAGGGATAGAGAAAGAGACGGATGGGAAAAAGAGGGCATCAGTGGAAATAGGTGCGGTAACAGGCATAAGCACCTACAGCCATTACCGTGCACATAAACACACTGGCCAGCTGGGGGCTCCACGCTCCATTGGCAGCAACAGGAGTCGCCTCCTCTGTCGGAGTCTTGGGCGGAGACCGTGCAGGTTTGGGAGGGGCTTCTCTTGCGACAATTGGGTCATCGGGTTCGCTTAACAACACCGACGCACCGACCTCACCGGCTGCCCGTTTGCGAAGCTCTGACCCGTCTGTGAATGTCTGGGGCGCACTGTAAAAACACAACAACTAAATGTTTGCATGTGGCTGCTGGATGGGTACTACTAGAAAGAGAGAGATATTGAGAGTTTGACCTGTTTGCACAGATTTCTGCACTGTTTTTTATTATCTCACTGAAGAAGTGGGTGGTGTCAGAGTTCACCAGTTCGTCTTTGCCATTGGGTGGGTCTATTCGGGGCCGTGGTCTGGGAGGAGGAGGAGTTAATTGAGGGGGGAGATCCTCCTCATTTGATAACTCCTTCCATGACTCCTACTCACACATGGACACAAGCATTTCACTGATCGATACAGCCTACTAAAGGTGGGTGAAATGAACAATTTTTTATTTATCACAGATGAGTTTTTCTATATGACAATGAGGTATATCATATGAGGATATGTTTGCTGGACATTCAATACCAAAATGTTTTCTATATTAAATGACAATTTAGAGGTAGTAGTATTTTTCCAATAATAAAATCATTTAAATAAATAAAAAATTACAGGGATTTTATTTATTTATTTAGGCATTTTATGGCCAAAATCTATGATTATTTTTAACAATTATAATGATTCAAATAAAATAAAAAAATTGAAAAAAAATTTTATACAAAAAAATGAATTGCTCAAATGATATAGCAATGACTAGCAGTTGATATTTATACTCAAGCATAATACACTACCCTTCAAATGTTTGGGGTCAAATTTTGTTTTCTGAAAGAAATTAATACTTTTATTCAGCAAGGATGCATTTAACTTTAAAGTATTTAAAGTGACAGGAAAGATTACAAAATATTTCTATTCAAATAAATGCTGTTCTTTTAAATGTTCTATTCATCAAAGAATCCTGAAAAAAGTATCATGGTTTCTATCCACCTTTTTCTTCAACGCGGAAGCAAGCCTATGGGTGAGACTTCCGGTTCATTAGCCGCTATAGGGAAATAATGAGAAGAATAACAACGTGCAGTAAACGGTAAAACTGTTTGCATTACCAACCAGTGTGTTCATAATTAAGATAATACATTAAAATAATATGGTAAGACACACCCATTTTCAATATCAAGCAAAAGGAGCGGTTCTGTACAGATAAAAATAGCTGGACGCAGATGACCCATGGAATTTACAAATGGCCACGCCCATTTTTACGGCAAGAAAAAGGTGGATACATTTTTTATTCAGCACAACCGTTTTCAATATTGATAATAAGAAGAAATGTTTCTTGAGCCCCAGATCAACATATTAGAATGATTTCTGTGGGATCATGTGACACTGAAGACTGGAGTAATGGCCGCTGAAAATGTAGCTTTGCCATCACAGCAATAAATTACATCAAAACAGTTATTTTAAATTGTAAATATTTCATAATATTACTGTTTTACTGTATATTTGATCAAATAAATGCAGCATTGGTGAGCGTTTTTAAGAAACTTTTAATATTAAGAAAACCTCACCATCCAAATGTCTTAATGGTATATACAGCGTCATTCTACTCAGCTCTACATCTTATAATACCTCAGCAAAGCATCCAAAAATTGGTTCTTTAACATGACTTTCATTACCTGTACAGACGTGTCTCCCATTATGTACTTGGCACCCTCTATGACAGCGAGGTAAGAGAAACGCAGCTGGTCAGCTGTCTGGATCAGACCCATGCGGTATCGCCGCATTTCCAGCAAGACCTCCTGGATGCGTACTGATGTTGGATCTTTCCTCTGAGACATCTGAGAACACACATAGCAGTTGTTTAGAGGATGTTGGAATCTTTTTACGGAGTTCTAAATAAAAGCAAGACCAAATCTGCCGGTGCTGGTCAGAGTGACTGTCAAGTGAAGTACACATGAGAAATCCAGACATCCAGTGATGCTTTGATTCAGATAAATCTCATACATTTAAACTGTTTTCTATTTTAATATACAGTAGTCAACATTTGAAGTGGATCAAACCCTTTCATTAAAGTTGTCCTAAAACCAAAATGCGTTCTTGTCTTAGGACAACTTTGATGAACTTTTTTGATCCACTTCAAATGTTGACTACTATATTTTAAAATGTAGTTTATTCCTGTGATGCAAGCTGATTTTTTAGCAGCCTTTACTCCAGTCTTTGGTGTCACATGATCTTTCACAAACCATTCTAATATGCTGATGTGCTTCTCAACTCATATTCATTATATCATTGATGTTAGAAACACTTCTTAATGTTTTTTTTAGTGGCAATCGTGATTTTCAGGATTCTTTGATGAATAGAAAGTTCAAAAGAATAGCATTTGTTTGATACCATTTTTGTAACATTATACATGTCTGTCACTTTTGATCAAATTAACATATTTGATTAATAAAATTATTAATTTCTATTTTAAAGAAACCCATCTTACTGACCCCAATCTTTTGAACAATAGAGTATATTTTATTTTTGAAATAAAAGAGTGCTGTTGTACCAATAATCATCGAATTGTATCTTCCATATGCATAAATATAAATGCCATGATTCTTGAAATGTAATAATATAAACCAATATGCTGTTGTACATGCTCCGTACTATGCTAGCATAGCGCGTACCGAAAGCTGAGGATGCAGTAGGTTCATAGACCACTACACACTCTGCGTCCGCCCGTCGGCCCTTCGGTCGTCGTGGATATCGCAGCCCCTACAAAGCGCGCTCTGGGCAAGCGCGCGACTGCGCAGGGTCTTTCAGATACCCGATAGCAGGCTGCGTGCATCGAGCAGACAGACATGTGACATCCCTCCGCCGTGCAACGAGGGGGGGACGGGCTGGGCAAAGCAGTTCACCATGCACCCTAGGCTGGAAGTCTATCGGACTATGTGGCACCAGCACGGCTGGGGGGGCGGACCGTGCTCTAGACTCAGACAGCCCGACTCACGCACTTTGAACAGGAAGTTGAGAAAAGATGCAGGTGACTCTGGCACGCCAAAATCTGGCCATGTGGTGTAGTGGAAATGAAGAATCTCCCGTGTTTCCTGTGTCTTTAAACACACGCGACACAAGCATTAATCACCGTGAGCACGTGCTTGTTAGAAATAAACCTCTGGCATCTGCAATACCCTGAAACTGTTGAGTGAAGTCAACAAACCTGTCCAGATAGAAGTTCTGAACAAAACATTAAGAACATGCAACATATTTTGTAAAAAAAAAAACTTTTGCTAAATGGATGAAAGTGACTAAAGTAGGATTATATATAACCTCAAAGCACGACTGGATGAGATGAAAGGAAGATCAAGTGTCTCACCGACAGATTTTCCAGCTCCAGCAGTCGTACTGTGTAGTACGATTTCACATCCTCTGAGATCAGAGTAAGTTTGAAATTTGTGTCTTCAAAAACAGCCTCCCTCTCCTCTCGCTGAGGCCAATACTGAGCACATTTTATCTGTACATACACACACACTTCTTCATTATAACCACACAAAACAAACCTCACACACACAACCCATGTACACACTCCATATGCATGCTAGAAGCATTGCAGGCAGGTATTCAAAGTGAGTCTGTGTATCCATGTGGCAGATACAGGTACTGTGTGCGTTTTTCTCACCGAGCCTTTCTCTATAACGCGATTCAGCATCACAACCCCTCGGCAGCGCTGCTCCCACACTATCTCCCAGAAATGACCACAGGTGTTTGGTAACGGACCCTAAACAAACACACAACCATTAAAACAAGCAAATGTATTAATAATACATTTTAAACATGTTGAATTTGTCCTGCGACAGGGTTTATAAGAGTAAGCAGCACCATTAACGGCCATTCAAAACTTTGGTAAGATTTTTTGTTTTTCATTTATTTAATCAAAAATATTGTAAAAAAATAAAATAATTTTTTGTTAAATATTACTACAATTTAAAATAACTGCCTTCTATTTTAATATATTTAAAAATGTAATTTATTCCTCTGATGGCAAAGCTGAATTTTCAGCAGCCATTACTCTAGTCTTCAGTGTCAAGAAACATTTATCATCATCAAATATTTTAGACAGTTGTGGTGCTTTATTTTTGTGGAAACCATGATACTTTATTCAGGATTGTTTGAATAAACCGTTCAAAAGAACAACATTTATTTGAAATAGAAATGTTTGTAACATTATAATAACCTTTACTACCATTTTGATCAAATTTAATGCATCCTTGCTGATTAAAGTATTAATTTTAAAGTGTTAAAATTTAAGTGAGATTAAAATCTCACTAAATCATATACACTATATAAAATCAATTAAATCATATACAATATATACAAATACATTTTTTAATTCCATTATATGAATTTGGTATTTTTAATTTTACTCAGAGTGGAAACTCCTGCACTCTAATGAACTTTTTCATTAGTCTGCGTAGAAAAAAAATCACACATTTGAGCAGGTGTGAGGTACATGACAGTGCGGGTGAGAATGTGTGCGTGTTTGTGGCTATAGCTGGCAGTGCTCTGACTGAACAAGGCCGGCAGGTTGAGACGAGTCTGCTGCCATCTAAGAGCATCAGAGTGCTAATTCATCTGTACAATAAAGAAACATGTCATGCTGACGCAACTCAAGATTTCACAACATTTCCCAGTGTTCTCCCAGTGAAAATCTCTCTGGCAGATGCCACGAGTGTCCAAGTGGAACATCACCACAGTATATCAGTGTGTGACGTCGACTGGGGTGTTGGCAACCTAATAGATGCGTAATACAAACATCAACACAAATGTTAAAACCAGGATGGAGGGAGGGGGGGGAAGTCTCTAAATAGGATGTTTCCCCATTACTTGCTTAACCTAACATTGTTTTAGTGTAGCTAACCTGTTTGTCTTATGTATATCCGAAGTCCCACCCGAAACAAACCAGAAATTAACAATATAACAATGCCCCTTAGCTGTTATAAATTCACTGTAAACCACGGCTTCACGGGGCTTATTGCTTTTATAAAATGGTTATTCCATATATGTAGTAGGGTTTCACAAAATAAAACAGAGCAAATAAAGTTTAATGATATTAATAAAAAAAGTATTCTTCCAATGTAGTTCCTCAGAAACAGTTGTGGTTGCAATAAAGTGGTTGCCAAGCAACGCACAGGAGTAAACAAAGGTGTATGTTTGTAGAGTAATTTACAACAGCTTTGAACGTGGCTCAACCAATCAGAATCAAGGATCTGTACTTTCCGTTTTATAATAAAACTTTTGTTGTGGGCCCTGTGAATTTTAGCGATGGCCCCAAAAAAAATGAATAAAGAAGTCTGCCTATGTCCAGGTTTACCTGGTTTGAAATCTCAGTTCTAAGTCACGTCGGATGAAAATAAATGGCTAGATAACAAGACAAATATTTGTTGTGAAAATTCAGCATGATAAACATTTTAATTTGAATGAACGACTCTAAATGCACCTGTTCAGACAGACACAAACATTTGCATGCCATTTATGTGACAGCTTTTTTTTTTTTATACAGAAAAGAGTTCTTATCTCCTATCTATTGCACTGCAAAGAAAACTAACCAACCATCAAGATTAGCTCTTTTCTATAGGCGCCACCTACTGTCAGAGAGTGATTTCACCTTTTCATTCAGCTTGTCTGCCATTTTTTATGCCTACATGTGTCAGATGGTGTGCAGGTGCAGATAAAACATCAGATTCAGAAAATGCAAATCTGGGGTCTAAGTGTGTCACCTGAGTTAGTATGTAGTTTCTCTGAGCTTCTTCCACTGAGATCAGGCTGGCATTGATGTAGTCATTACTGCCGATCTGTAGACGAATACGGCTGTGGTCAACTGTGAAAAGAGAGAGCGATTAAGCTGTGAGGCGCATCACCCATGATGCTTTGCATGTTCAGTGGTGGAACGACTCTTTTTCAGGTCCTGTTCTCAGTTCCCCACAAGAGAGAAAAACATCTCCCTGATGAAAACGCTCAATTGAAAGAGATAAAACACAGTGTCATTCATTTAATGTGGTGTTTTGTGAGCTGAGGACCTTTTCAGGTTGTTGTGGGAAAAAAAAACTCAGAGAGAGAGAGGAAACCACAACAGCTCTTTAAAGTATTTGTGGCGGAAGAGTTTAAAAAGGGAGAGAAAAAAAGACATGACATCTTCAGTGTGAAATGACTTTAACAGCTCGCTGATAACAGACCCCTTCCGTTAGGTGTCACTGAGTGTGTCAAACAGGGGAAGTGGCACACTTACACGGACTGACGTCTCTGTAGCGATTACGACTTCTGTTTTCTGGAAGTTTGGCGCTCTTGCATGGTAGGTCACTGGACTGCTGCTTAATCTCCTACAGTAAAACACAAGTCTATGAGATGAAAATGCCATTCGTCCATCACTGTCATTAAAAACTACAAGTGAACCAGATTAGTAGATAAAAGTGTCAAACTAACTAATAACAGACTCCCTCTCATAAAAGATGAACTCATCCCCCTCATCTCTATATTGGTCACTGTTTACAAATGACAAATTCAGGTAATCTCTATGTAACTTGTTGTATCATTTATTCTGCGAGTTAGGGGAAAACAGCGCATCTGTAATTGTCAAAAAAAAAAAAAAAAAACTCAACTCAACAAAAAAAAAAAAAAAAAAAAACTTCTTTTGGACCGTTATGAATATTTAGAACATCATAAATCATTTTGAGCGATCGTCTTTTTTTCTTTACCTGGTAAACGGCGTTCCAGTTCCCGAGCTCATCGATTTCCCGAAACTCGGTTTCCATTGCCGCGTGTGTTCCGCGTCGTTCGGTAGATGACCCCTTGACAATACAATTCGTTATAAAGTCTATGTAGAATCACATGAAAAAAAATACTTTTAAAATCTGCTTTAATTTTCTAACAGAACGTCTCTAATGGTACTGTTGTGTCGCTCTTACCGGAAACACGCTGCTCGCTCCTCCCGTGGCACTGCCCGTCTTGATCACGCCCCTCTTTCCTCACATTGACCAATGAAATTCCGTGAGTGGCCATAAACGCCTGGCAAAGGCCAATCAGCGCAACGTAGTGGGGCGTGGCAACCCCATCGGCCAATCATATTACGGAGCGTTACCTCTATTATTCTGGGCTTTGTAGTTTTTTGTAGTTCGAGGAGTTTACACAATACGCATGTGTGTATTGAGGTTTAGAAACGTGTATGAAGTAATATGGCTCATATATATTTTTTAAACTTTGCAGTTTTAAGAGTGGAATCAAATAACAATATATCTTCGTCAGCAGCATTTAACAAAGTAAATAGGATATTTTGTACATCTACTTGTGAATTTAGGCTAACTTATTGTATTTTGGTAATATTTATTATTTTTTGTATTTTGAGGGCATTTCATTGTACTAGACAATATTCACCTTTTTAGGTACAACACATTTTAATTTAATCATTACGTTTTTTATTTACCTGTATGTAAGCACAGTGCAGTGTTAATGTTCAAACTGTGTATGTACAATGTTAAAGTGGCTGACAACAATAAATATTCTTATTAGGAATAAAACTGCCTCGTTCTTGAACTGTGCAGAGCTGTAACTGAATAATTAGGCCAACTACACAACTGTATGGGTCATTATGGTGGTACTTGGAGATCCTAGGATCCTTGGAAAACGCAGTTTTACACTTGCCAAAAAGTGATTACAGACTCTACTTATTGAGTGAACTGTTCTTTCTGACTCAAAATGACTTGATTTCATTCATGGTTGTTATATTTGATAGATTATAGTTCGTTCAGTCCTTTTTACCTGTTGAAATACCTTTAAATGGCCATAAAAAAAACCATAAAACGCAGTTTTACACTTGCCAAAAAGTGATTTGAGTCAGAAAGAACAGTTCATTCAATAAGTAGAGTCTGTAATCACTTTTTGGCAAGTGTAAAACTGCGTTTTATGGATATTTCAACAGGTAAAAAGGACTGCATAAGCAAAATGACTTGATTGCATTCGAGGGTTATATTTGACAGATTATAGATCATGCAGTCCTTTTTACCTGTTGAAATACCTTTAAATGGCCAATAAAACCCATAAAATGCAATTTTACGCTTGCCAAAAAGTGATTACAGGCGCCAATCAGTTTTCGGCAGACGATCAAAATACGGCACGACACCAGTACCACGGTTCTTCCCTCTCTGACAGAGACGTGCCCACAGCCTCACTGTCTCCGTGACCTGACATAGCGTAATGTATATCAGACTGTTTTAATCTGTGTCAATTAATTTATTTGTCTTATAATTTCCTAGTGAACTGAACCGCCTGGTTCTACAGGTTTCATAGACTCATAGCGACCAGACGGCGAGCAGCAGCTGCTGGTAAACTCCCATGAACTGATCTCACAGCCTGTCCAGCCAGGTAACGTATGAACACCGAGCTCTTATATTATTAACTCTAGTCGGTCATATTAATCTGTGAAATGTTCTGAAAGTAAATGTATGTTTTTGAAATTAATAATCAAATCAAAACATAAGGAAGTGCATTAGCATTCAGGCTAGTGTCATCATCAGGTTTGACTAAACTGATTCAGTTCAGTCATATAACAGCGATGCTACGCGTCGTATAATAATACAAACACAGAACGTTTAGCAGAACATTGCTCGACGTGAGAATTCGTAAATGTTTTTTTAATGGTTTAATTATTTGTTTGGTTGGTTAGCCTGTAAGCACGCCAAGTTAACAGTGTGTAAACCTTTAACACTATGGAAACTGTAGCAGCCAGCCAGTCCAGCCTGACCAGATCTGAGCAGAAAAACAACTGATCATATTATGACAGATTGCACGAATGCAATTCAAGTTAAAACAGATACGTTTAATCTAGTTTACATTTAATCAAATCAGTATCAGAGATTATCTTAAGGGGCCCTTTGGAATTTACATTAGGGGCTTTTACATTTGCATTACATTACATTTAGTCATTTAGTAGACACTTTTATCCAAAGCGACTTACAAATGAGGACAATAGAAGCAATCAAAACTAACAAAAGAGCAGCAATATGTAAGTGCAAATGACATGTCTCGGTCAGCCTAACGCAGTGGCAGCTTTTTGCACATGTCGTTAATTTCTGACAACACTTAAAGTGAATCAATTATTATTAATCAATCAATTAGATATGCCAAGAATTGAATATTATGAAATCCATGATAAGTCTTGACCACATGGCCAATGTTTTTAACAGCAATGTGTTAATCTGTACTTTTTATGCATCCTCATCAGGCCCAGATTGTGAACTGTGGAACAAGGTGTAAACTCTGGGGAGTTTTAGGTTTGTCTCCCCATGACAACGTGTCACCATGGTGACTGCGGCTCCAACAGTGATGCCGAGCGGTGCACCTCTGATGAGGACGCAGAGCTCGCGGAGATTGTTGCTCGCCGTTGCTGACAAATACAGCTGAAGCTGAGAAATCAAGAGTGAGTTGTGAGGGGAAAATAAAACACAATACCGTTTGGGGTCAGTAGTAGTATTTTTATTTGAAGAAATTAATAATTTTATTTTACAAAGATGCATTAAATTGTTTAGAGGTTACGGAAAACATTTATAAAGTTCCAAAATGTTTATATTTCAAATAAATTCTGTTCTTTTGAACTTTCTATTCAACAAAAAATCTGAAAAATCAGCTTTGTCTACAGGAATAAATAGTATTAAAAAATGTATTCAAATGAAAAAGAAAAAAAAAAAAGTAATTGTAATCAACCTTAAATGGAGTATGCTAAGACTCCAGCTTTTAAATAGTAATGTACATATAATAGCTGGAGTGAGGAAAGAACAACTAAGCTTACTTAGCTAAAAGATAATTAGAAGCATAATTGTTGTTGCAGGGTGCGTCAGCATTTCCTGATGAGGCTGAGGGAGGTGTGAGGGTGGCCCATGCCCATGCAGGCACACCATGCCAGGAGGAGTTTGTAAAAGAAACAGCTGCTTCTTTAAAGGGATAGTTCGCCCCAAAAATGAAAATTTGATGTTTATCTGCGTACCCCCAGGGCATCCAAGAAGTAGGTGACTTTGTGTCTTCAGTAGAACACATATGATGATTTTGAACTCAAACCGTTGCGTCTATCAGTCGTATAATGCATGGCAATGTAACAAAATCTATGGGAGTAAAAAAAAAAGGATTTGTTCAGTTGTAACTCTTTCTGTCACATTTCATTTTTGGGAAGAATAAAAGCACTTCATCGGTATTTAGTGGCTTTCATTCCAACACAAGAAAACATTTCTGGAATCTGCATCTGAAATAGCATTTAGATGTATTTACACAGTTTAAGTATCTCAGAGGGGACATGGATGCATTTAAACTGCAGTTACAGATGGATAAATAATGTTCTGTTTTTTTAACATAAAACGTTGAATACTGATGTTTGAAATAATTTAAAACATGAAAAATAGTCGAAATGTGAAATTAAGACCACCAATAAGTGACAGCATTTGACTGTTAATGAGTGAGTCATTGATTCAACCGATTCATTCAAACGACTGATTCATTCAGAAACAAAGCATTTGACTGTGTTAATGAGTGAATCACTGAATCATTTATTCAACCGATTCGTTCAAAAAGCTGATTCATTCAATAAGTAAACACCGTCCTTTGCTCAGAGATGCAAAACAGTGCTGTGATCTTTGTTTGGAACTATATTCGTTAGCAAAATTGAGCAAAAACAAGCAATATTATGTCTAAAATGTAAGTAACTTATTGCAAACTTTATTAAACTTGTTAAAAAAAATGCAATATTACATTTGTTATCATGCTGATATCTGCAGAAAAACGGTACTCTTTGTGTGATATAGATTAAGTTAACTATATTAAATTATATAAAAAGCATACAGAAGCATTTTTGCCGTCTACAATTTAGAATGCCTTGAATTTTGAGTTTTAATAGACTAATAAATCAACGTGCGTACACTCTGTGTGTGATTTGGTGATATAGCCTACTTGATAATGTCAGATCGCACATCATTACAACAACACTTACCATATTATCGCAGACGATGCTGTATCGCACACCCCAGACTCGACTTGAGTGGAAAATGAATCATCCGCGGTTGTGTGCGCACTTGTTTGCACGTGAGCAAAGGTGTTTTTAAGAGTCTAACTTGGGAGTCTAACTCTGGCAAACGCCAGACCACTAATTCATGAAACCTGCTTTCCTGCAGTCCGTGTTCTTCTGACTTCTGACTATTTTGTAGTAAGTAACGAATATGCTTCGGGGAAATGTATCAGAGTAAAAGTATACATTTTAATTAGGAAATGTAGTGGAGTAAAAGTTGGCTGAAACATAAAAACAAGTAAAGTAGCCTACAGATACTCCCAAAATATACTTAAGTACTGTAACGAAGTATTATTACTTTGTTACATTACACCACTGCCTGGAACGCCTATTGATGTATTTTCAAAAATGCCATGTGTTTGACTAATCACAATGTTCATATTTTAAATTGATTGTTATTTAAGTTCTAGTCTGAGATGTTTGTTAAAGGGCACCTATTATTAGGGGTGGGCAATATGAGCTAAAATTCATATCACGGTATTTTACACTGTCCAGGCCAGTGTTTCCCAACCTTTTTTTAGTCGCGGCACCCTTTGGAAATTTAAACAAACTTGTGGCACCCTAGAAAATAAATTGTCACAATATTTGAATTTCTAACATCAATATGATAATTTGAAATGGTATTTTTCTTTTGGTTTTTATTGTTTTCTCCTCCCGGAGTTAATCAGTTACTCCTGCAGGAATCCTACCATGTCAATAGCAGTTTGATATTTTAATACTTTAACTAACAAAAAACACTGTGTGTAGTTCAAGGTGGCAATCATACGTATTGCCGGCCTAACTGTTCTCTAGCGACACGAGATATCCATTCTATTTGACTAGGAAAAGCTTTTAATTGTAGATTTTATACATATGTAAACATTATTTAATTACAAGTATAACTAGCTATCTCACAATTTTTTTTAATTTTACAGTGGGGTAGTTTGGTGCAGTAGCACGAGATAGCTTTATTTAAAACTTTGAATTGAATAAAAATGACAAGTAAGCAGTCAGTAAAAAAAATAAGAACAAATAAAGAAATTAAAAATGATAGCACAAATAAAAAATAACGACAGGCCTTCGAATGAAATAAAATAAATGGCGTTTTAGGTTTGCAAGGTAGGTCTAACAGTTTAGGGTTAAAGCTATTTACTTTTTTTACCAATTATCAAAATTATGTTTAGTCCTAGAAAGCTATTATTGTCAGAACACGCGAGCATAACATAGCGGTTAGCAGATCAATGAATGAGAGGGCAGGTTACCAGAGTTGCCCATATACCACACCATTACAACACAGTAGGGCTATTGCAGACAGAAACAATACTGTACTACATCCATGTTTCCTGTCGGCTCAATTTTTGAGCGGACTTTCTGTTCCGATTCGCATGAACGGTATACGTGTGGAGCGACTGAGCGGAGCACACACGTATAGAGCGGATAATACGCAGAGCGTCACACCAGGTGAAAGTGAAACCTGAGCGGTGAACTAATTTTCGGTGCATCTCTAATTATTGGCGTCATCAGAAATGGATATTATATAATAGATGCTTTTTGAAAATTTTAGCAATTTAAAAATATTAAAAAAGGATTTTTTACACGGCACCCCTGCTCTCGACAGACGGCACCCCGGTTGGGAAACACTGCGTCCAGGTGATATCAATCTTATATTCGATCTGACAAAGAAATTAAACAGGCAAATATTTTAACCTTATATAACAGAAAAATGAGGATTAGACATAGCCTGAAAAGTCTTTTTTTTATGTGCCATTGTTTTTCTCAAAAAGTGCAAACGTGCAACTTGAGGTAGGCCTGTATGAATTAAATTAAATATTGTGTGTTTGAGTTGGCCAGTGGTTCCAAAACTTTTTCTGCCAGGCCCCCGTTTTGTAGAGAAAAATATTTTCTGCTACTGTATTCCTGTGATCAAAGCTGAATTGTTTATGTTTTTCTACAGGAGGAAAACGCTTAAAGAGAGACTTTTCGCATTGTGTTCATATTCTGCTGTTTTGTGGCCACGGATTTTGCGGGTCTTGTCTTTTTCTCCTACACGTGACTTGCAGGACCCTGTACGTGATGGTATTAAATTAGTTTTAATCGTTTAATCACCTCCACAGCTTCTTGTCTCCATTGGCAAAATGCACGATTTGTGTCGATTGCAAGTGAAGTCGCAGGTATTGGAGAGTGCAAGTGGTGATTGCAAGTGACATTGTAATTTAGTTCCTTCTTGTCTTCACCACCTGGCTACTGTTGTAAAATGTTGAGAGAGTCAAACAAAAAGTAATCAATAAATAGAACAAAATAAAAAAAATAAGACTGCAAGTGACGTCGCTAGCCGAAACGAAAGTGTCTGAGAGTGCAAGTGTGTGAGAGTGCACGTCTGAGAGTGCAAGTGAGAGGCTGCAGCCAGACCCTTCTGCCTTTTCCAGATAGGGCTGTGCCTTTACAGCTCTACCAGATACTCTGCCAAACCATTTATAATTTTGCGTTTTTGAGTTAATGTCTATTTCACTCAAAATCAGCGTTTTAAACCATGTTAGTTAAACACTCTGATGACGGGGTTCGGGCACACACATGAAGCATGTTTGTTAAAAACAGTTACAAAAACACAGTCGGCTATGTTTGTCAAGGTAAACCGTTTGGGAAGAAGTCACATGTTTATATTAGATCTGTGTATTAAATGGATAGTTCACCCAAAAATGAAAATTCTGTCATTAAGTACTCACCCTCATGTTGTTCCAAACCCGTAAGACCTTTGTTCATCCTCGGAACACAAATTAAGATATTATTGATTCAATCTGAGAGCTTTCTGACCCTGCATAGACAGCAACACAATGAAAAGTGACAGCAGTGTAATATACAGTACCTACTGCTGTCTATGTTGTTATATGACCCAAACAATAAAATAAAAAATGAAAATCACTCACTGCTCTTGAATGAATAATTTCTGTTGTTCTAATAATAAGACATTTCTTACTTGAATCCTGCTTTTAAATGCTCTAGCGTGAAGATAAAAATGGCGGTTTGTGTGTGGCTCACTCAAGGCGAGGTCTCTGCTAATACGGCAGTGTTCGTCAACAGTTGTGGGTGGGACTTGTAAAATGTGACATTACATTTGACAGATTCTGTGAATGGCTTGTTCTGAGATGCTTATGATTTATGGGGATTTAAAAAAAAAAAGAAGTGGGTGGATTTTTGTCTTTATAGGGTGGTTGTGTACACACACTGCCAATACACATTTATGTTTAAACAACATGTAAAAGTGAATTTTGCATAATAGGGGCCCTTTAAAGCAAAGTCTTTACATTACCAGGTATGGGAAGGACGTTGGCGAGTTATTCCATACCATCTTCTCCCCGACTGGCTAAAGGACAATGATTACCTGCTGCATGGACACTGGCCACCCATGCCGTCCTTCCGTACCTGTTTTGGGAGCATCTTCAGGATTCACACAGAAACCGGAAACATCTGGACGCACCTGCTGGGTCTGTGCTTGTGATATGTGACATTTTGACATGATAATGCAAAACCGTTTCAAAACAAGTATCTCTTTAAATACTATATATCACTGTAGCTTCTATTTATAAACTGACTATAAGAAAAAACATACTCCTCAACAGTTTTTATTAAGCATTTCCTGTTGTACCGGTATTATATACACTTTACTGCTCAAAAGTTAGGGGGTCAAGATTTTTTGATGTTTTTGAAAGAAAGTCTCTTATGCCCAAGCCTGCATTTATTGTTACAATTTAAAATACCCATTTTGTATTTTAATGTATTTTGTGTATTTCATTATATTTTCATATAATGGAAAAGCTGAATTTCCAGTCTTCCGTGTCACATGATTCTTCAGAAATCATTTTAATTTGCTGACTTGTAGATCAAGACGGAAACATGCTTATTATACTACAAGGTGAGACAGTTTTTCTGCTTATGTTTTTGTGGAAACCGTGATAGATTTTTTGACGTGACTCTTTTGATGAGTATAGATATCTTTTGGAACAATGTAAAAGTGTTTACTGTCACTTTTAAACAGTGGTACGTCATATAACCCCAGTAGGTTTTTAAGAAAAATAAATTGAACGATATTTGTAGTGTGATAATCCGATATGTGTGAATCACTGTCCTGAGGATGACTCAAAGTAAACTACTTAGACTTCTAATGTCACTCTAACCTGTAATTATGTTTCTGGTATGTAGTTTGAAAGGCTAATTAAGCTATCACAATGTGTCCCTACAGGCTTAATTCTGTTCCTGTCCTTGGGCACTCTGACAATGCTGCGACCAAACGTGTCATTCATGGCACCCGTGCAGGAGAAGGTGGTGTTTGGTGTGTTCTTCCTGGGTGGAGGTCTTTGTGCTTCTCCTGGCTTTTTCACACTCTTTTTTTTTTTTAAATGTTTTTGAAACTAGTCTTTTATGCTCACCAATGCCGCATTTATTTAATTAATAGATACAGTAAAAATATCAATATTATAATTTAAAATAACTGTTTTTGAATACATTTTAAAATGTAATTTTATTAAGCAATGATGCACTAAATTCGTCAAATGTGACCGTATAAACTTTTTTTTATTTAAAAATAAATAAATAAACACTCTCTTTCAAATAACTGTTGTTCTTTTGAACTTTTAATTTATCAAAGAATCCTGAAAAAAAATTGATCAGATTCCACAAAAATATTAAGCAGCATGACTGTTTTCAAAACTGATAATAATAAGAAATGTTTTTTCAGCACCAAAGTCAGCGTATTAGAATGATTTCTGAGGATAATGTGCCGACTTGCGTGCACATGAACACACAGACATCAAAGGGGGCTGAGCAACTGTCTTATCTTTCTCCGAGGGAGAAAGTGCCCTTTCTTTTTGGGAAGTTTTTTTTTTGAAATAATAATCTATATATATATATATATAATATGTGTGGGTGTGGGTTTTGTTTGCGCAGTCGGGTCGGGAAATGTTGAGACTCTGTCGAGTTCCGATGCCTTTCTCCCCTCCGCACAGCAGTGTAGCACACATTGATTGGCACAGTCACAGACAGGCAGAGAGCCACATAAGTTAAGCCCCCCCTCTCTTTCCAGTTGTGTTTGTCTTGGTGTGGAGGTGAGTGGTGGTGAACAAAAGAGTAAGCTACCTGTGCTTTGAATTTACAGCTAATTATCCAAAAAACAAAAGGCAAATATAATTAATTTGTCTTGATAACATCCATGAGCCATAAGAGCTAACGTTACCATGTAAGTTAACTAAAATTTAGCTAAGGCAATGGAAGTTGCCCTATTCTGTAGGTTTTTAGACCAGTGCATTCTTTCACTGCATGATTTAGTTTATTAAAATGCATTTAGAATGAACACAAAATTCAGGATATGGGGGCAGAAATTTATACATTTATATCATTTCATATAGTTCATTAGTATCATGCAAAGACTTGATGTTTTTTCCACCAAAAAGCAGCATGAATACAAATGTGATATTGATTTATCCGCAGTAAAATTACGATGTAATAATGAGGGACACTTACGTTTTAGACACAATATTGACTGTTTTTGCTCTATTTCGCCAACATATATAATTACAATTTGTGTCTCTGAGCAACATGACTGTGTTTGGTTCTTGAATGAATCAAAAACCGTAAATGATTCGTTCAGTCGCAAGATCACTTACTACCAGTGAATTGCTGCCACAGACTGGGCAGTGTTAATCTTTCACCAGTTAAGGTATCTTTCATTAAAAAAAAAATAAAACCTTTAAAAATCAGTATTCAATGTTTTATGTTTAAAATATCGATACGGTATTAATGCATTTGTAACTGCAGGTTAATACATTTATGTCCTGCATTAAACAGTGTGTAAATGCCCCTTCTAATGCAGCTTCTGTTTCTCCTCTGCATTGCAAAGATGAATTTTGTCAATACTGATTCCATTTGCTTGGTAACAGCCCAAATGACTTATTATTCTAATTGACTGATTCAATTTAAGAATTTGACTGAAAAGATGATGCACACTTTAGAAAAAAAAGGCTTTATAAAAGGTAAAAATGCCATAAAAGGTAAAAATCAATTTCAACTTATTGGAAAAGATTAATTTCTATCACTGCTGTGAACCGATCACCACACAGAATATGCAGAATATCAAAAACTTTAGGAGTCGGCTGTCCAAGGTAGTCCTTAAGATTTCAGCACAATAACACACTCAGCAAAATATCGTCTAATTATCGTTATCAATACAATCTCAGAAAATATTGAGAGATATTTTTGTCAATATCGCACACCCCTAATATATTTAACGTTTTGTTTAGAAAAAATTAACTAAAATATGAGGACGGCCCCTGGTAACTTGAGTGTATTTTTTATGTCTGTAGGTTGGATTACTCTGGTATCGCGTTGTTGATCATGGGCTCATTCGTTCCGTGGCTGTACTACTAGTTTTACTGCTCTCCTCAGCCGCAGCTCATCTATTTCTCTGTTGTATGTGTGCTGGGTGTCGCTGCTATCATTGTGGCCCAGTGGAACCGATTCGCCACCCCTCGCCACCGGTCCACACGTGCAGGTAACATTCTCCCCTGCTTCTTCGAGTATTCCACCTGCCTGATTGATTTCAAATGTTTCTTAAAACATTTTTCCTAATTTTTAGGAGTTTTCCTGGGCCTCGGTCTGAGTGGGCTCATTCCCACAATGCATTTTACCATCGCAGAGGGTTTTGTGAAGGCAACGACAGTGGGTCAGATGGGCTGGTTCTATCTGATGGGTGCCATGTACATTAGTGGAGCAGCACTTTATGCAGCACGGATACCTGAAAGCTACTTCCCTGGGAAATGTGACATCTGGGTAAGACTCAAGGGAATCTTTCTTGCATGTATATTGGAAAGTAGTGTAATAGCATAATATTCATGCAAGTATCCACGGTGTCATCTGTTTCCAGTTATTTTAGCAGTACAAAACCAGATATGCTTGTTGATGTTTATACTTTTTATAATAAAAAAAAAATCCTAATCATAAACACAAAGTTTTGTAGCAAATAGTTTTGATGTTTACAGCACTTTGTTATTCTCATAGTTATTTATCTATAGCGGCTAATAATAATTTAATAATAATTTATGCATTTAGCAGACACTGTTATCCAAAGCGACTTACAGTGCATTCAGGCTATACATTTTTTACCAGTATGTGTGTTCCCTGGGAATTGAACCCACGACCTTTTGCACTGCTAACGCAATGCTCCCCCACTGAAATGGAAGTCTCACTGCTTACTTTTGCATTGCAAAAAAGTTGCATACTCGTGGTCTCCGTCTGTTTTACTTTCTCAGTTTCAGTCTCATCAGATATTCCATGTGCTGGTTGTGGCAGCAGCGTTTGTCCATTTTTATGGGATCTCAAACCTGCAGGAGTTCCACTACGGCCTGGAAGGAGGCTGCACAGATGATACTCTGTTGTAACGAAAAATAAATCACTTGAACTTTGGATGAAGTCCAAACAATGAACCTGGACCCGACACAATGCTGATTTAATCATTTTTATTATCTCTTGAAGGATTTTAACATTTATTTGAATAAGATGTTTATTTGTTAAGATACTTAAAATTCTTGATAAATGAGGTAGTCTTGTGTTTATATTGTTCTTTACTATTTCAGTGCAGCACAGAATTGATTGTAAATCACTGGAATAAATCATAAAGCATTACAGAGGTCTTGAGAGGCACTACCTCCTCCTACACTCTTTCTTCTGAGTGCCCGCTGGTCCTTAAGATAGGGTGACCAGACGTCCCCGTTTTCCGGGGACAGTTCCGTTTTTTTGATGTCCTGTCCCCGACTGGAGCTGTCCCCGGAAATGTCCCAGTTTTACAGCACGTTCAAAACAACGATTACTTTCACCCGCAGAGGGCGCTGCGAGCTACTGTAGCCATGAAGAACCTGGACTAGAGCAGAGCACTATTATCATCAATTATCAAAACTTATTGGTTTCAAGGTAGTCACATACTAACTATACATGTTAAAACAAAGTAATACTGTTTGTGTGCACTTTATAACAAAGCATGATAAGGTTGCGGGATTGTTTTGCACACAGTATTAAACATTCCTGAAACTTTCGCTGTCACAACTCCGATATGAATAATATAAAAAATAATAAACTAAACAATTAACACTTGCAGAAAGCACATACTTTGTGGTCAAAATTAGCCTAAAATGCAAAACCATAATTTATTATTATTTTGCATAATAATAAATCCAGTTCCATTTCCAAAAGCATAGGCATAAAATAACTTGGGGGTGGGGGAATCCCTCACAGTTTGTGAAAATGTTAAATACAGTCAGAAAATGTTACAAATATTTGTTAAATGCAGTTTCATTTATCATATGTTCTCATATTGTTTTATTTTTAATGTGTTTTGTAAAGTCGTCATTTTGTTATCCTATTTTGATCTCTCTACAGTTACTATTCACTTTTCATAGTGTGATTTTTGTTGAATTGTAGGCCTATTAATAAAATAGGGTAAGTTTGATCCTCAAACTTCATTGTAATTATTATGATATTAATATATGGAAACCACAACAATTAAAAAATAAAAACATACACATATATTGTCCCCGTTTTTTCATTTGTAAATAATCACAAGTGAGATTTCAATGATATTTTGACCACTGAACTAGGAAATGTCCCCGGTTTTCATTTCAGAAATCTGGTCACCTTACCTTAAGAAGTCTTAAAATGTCTTGAATAACGTTTTCCTAATAAAAGGCATTAAAAAGTCTTAAATTCAGATTCGATGGGTCTTAAATATTTTGGTCACATAACCGCTAAAATATCTCAAGTCTGATGGACACTGTTTTACAATCATTGGACTGACCGAAGACTCCCCCTAGCCCACCTCCCGTAGTTACTGTGGCATCAGACAGAATACAGGTCGAGCTGCTTTCTTTTTGTATAATGTTCTCAATAATAATAAATGTAGGTCGAGCTACAGCTGACCATCAGCCTTCTAGCTAGTTTAAAGTGTTGTTGTTTTTTTTACTTGCCCGACCGGACAAACATCCTGATTAAAACTTGCTTGTGTAACGCGGTGTGTACGGAACAAATAGGGATAGCTCACCACAAAGTGCTTAAAGAAGTCAGTGAAAGAGGAGGAAGTGTCATGGTTTGGGGGATGTTTTCTTCTGCAGGAGTTGGGCCTCTTATACAGCTACATGGCAAAGTGGATGCAAATGTTTATCAGAGGCAACATGCGGTTCCTTCCCTGCATTCCATGCCCAATACCCAGCCATTTACGGGCAGGGCACCCCCATGCACACGCAAAAAGGTGTTAAGCAGTCTGAGCTGAAAACATTGAAATAATGAAAAGGTCAGCCCAGAGTCCTGAACTAAACCTGACTGAAAATCTCTGGAAATCCTTGATGACAAAGTTATAGCTAAGAAACCCAATACAGTCACCGAAGAGTGGACCAAGATCACACCAGAGCAGTGTGAGAGACCAGTGATGTCTTGCTGCCGCAGATGTGCTGAAGTCATTCACAACAAGGGCCTGTACATTTTTGACCGCTGTAACCTTCAGACATTTTAGTTGTAATTTTATTTTATGCTACTGTGGTTACTGTTCTCTAATTTTGATCATGGTGTTTTACACAAAATAAAGGGTTTTTGTTGAAGTGCTTTGGTTATTTGGTAACACACCTCCTAACTAGCATGATATAGCCGCCCACAACTAAAATTCCTTCAATTTTTGAACCTTAAAGATTACATTATTTCTGAAAAAATATCAAGTGTTCTTAAGTTGTTCTTTAATTTTGATCTCCACTGTGAGTGTGTGTTTGTATAAATGTATATAAATATATTTTAGTTTTAGTATTTCAACTAATTTCTGTTTTCCGCTACATTTCTGATTTTTTCCTGAGGTTTTCCTTCTAATATGTATCACAATACCTACAAGGTAGTACGCAGATCTAACACGATTGTCGTTTAGGCCTAACTTGAACTACAATCATGACAGATTTTAGTCATGACACAGGTCTGGTTGTCAAAAGATTGCATGACTACTTTTCACTTGAAATTATTATACAAACAGAGCTGTTCAGTTTGTAGTCCGAAAATGGAAAAAGACCGTGAAAGTGTTTAGGTCTGTGGTTTACATTACTTCAAGCAACGGTAATATATCAAACATGAATTTTAAAGCTACTGTGTTTAATAAAAACATAACTTGCTAACAAATTGCAATATAAAGACTGCAACTGATGTCCAGTTCTTAAAGCATTTACAATTCACACCGTTGGGGTAGTTGTAGTTATTCACGCATAGTTTTATTTTATTTATTTACTTGCTGTCGAGTTGTTTTATAAAAAAGTTAATTTTATAGCGTTTTTATCATAACACTTTTTTTCTAAATTAAATGATTAAGTAAAGTCCTGAATCTGTTATTTAAGATGACGCGCGAGCACGGGGTTCGCAGTGCGCACGCGCGCGCGCTGGTGACGTCGCAGTGTTTTGCTGAGGATGCGCGCACACGTGAGCTCTGCTCTTTTCATTGCTGGAGTAAAATTAATTCAGTTCACACCTGCGAGGGTCTCCCTGTGAGGGGTGCCAGCAGATGTCCAGATAGACCGCCGTGTGCTGTCATCCAGTCCTGGTCCGTTTCTGTTCTGCTGTGGATCGGCGGTACGTTGTGAGTTCAAACTGAGATGTTTATGTGTGGGTTAGCATACGTTTTCAGTTAGCTTTAGCATGTAGCCTCATCTCACCTCTGTGAGGCTTAAACTCTCACCTGATTTACACCAACACGTTTCGATTAAGTTATACTTATAAAATTATATGAAATACGAAGTAGTGATTCCTGTTTCCCGTCTACAGTAATACACGGGTGTAGTGCCCAACACAGCCTACAGGTAGACCTGTTCTAAAGCATATTATTGTTTATGTATCTGCATTCACTCTTTTTAAAAAGGTACTGAAAAAGTTTATATTTCCAAAAGGATTGGAATTTAGCTGTTTCATTGAGAAACTATAATTTTACTGTTTTTGCAGTTGTCGTTAAGGTTCAGCTTCTTTCTGTGATTTCTTTGGAAGGTCTTTTTGGTTAATGCATTTTAAAAAGAACATTCTCATCAAATGATAATGTACAGCTGTAAACTTTTAAGCTACAATACAGATGCAGATATGGACAAATATTGTCTGATATTAAAGGAATAGTCCACACGAAAATGAAAATTCTGCCATCATTTACTTGCCTCCATGTCGTTAAAAACCCGAATTACTTTTTTTCTTCTGTTGAACATAAAAGTAGATGTTTTAAAGAATATTGGTAACCAAACAGTTTCAGTTCCCATCGATTTTCATCAGATGGGTAAAAAATACAATGGAAGTCAAAGGGAACAGAAACGTAAAACTCAAACTCAAAATATCGTCTTTTATGTTCAACTGAAGAAAGAATGTCTTATGTGTAATATTCGGGATCAGCTGTGTTGCTCACTGATTGGTTGTGTCCTACAGAAATCATCATCCTGCAGTGCCTGAGGTTTTGTCACTCCACCCCACCCCCTGTCGTCATGGCGCCCAAGGACATCATGACCAATTCGCATGCCAAATCCATCTTGAATGCCATGAACGCCCTGAGAAAAAGCAACACGCTGTGCGACATCACTCTGAGGGTGGAGGGCACAGATTTTCCGGCCCACCGCATTGTGTTGGCGGCCTGCAGTGATTATTTCTGTGCCATGTTCACCAGTGAGGTAACAAATACCCTCTGTATGCATGCACACTCATCTCTTACATGTTACACAAATCACTGTGGTCTTAACTGAAGCAGTCTGTTCACCAATTATTAAAAAACTATAATGAGCTAAATTAATGTCAACAAATTACACTGTCATTGTCACTGTCACTGGTTCTTGATATGGCAGTTAGCAGACAAACTTCAACATGTTGAGCTGTTGTGATTATTCAGTTATTTATGTTCGAATATGGCTCATGATCTTGCTTTTCTTGCTTCTCATCATTTCCTGTCTTATTTTCTATTCTGTATCCAAAAAATTAGATTAAAAAAAAAATCGAACTTTGTTGCAGTTCTGCTCCTTTACAGTAGGAGGTGCAGGCAGTCTCTTTATTGTCAGACATGTTGAAGTTGATTCAGAGTTACTAGAGAGAACACAACACATGTTGTCAAGCTACATGCAGACTGATTAATGAAAATGTTGTCACTCATCTCTTATGGTACAATGTAAGAAAAGTAGTGTTATAGGAATATATATTATATAATGCTTAATATAGTGGGCCTTGACTAAAATTATTGCAGAAATAAGCTCTGGAGTATATTTTCTAAGGCTGGAAAACACTACACAGATTTTAAAATCTGAACAGATTTTAAACAATATAAAAACAATATAAGGATACATTTGATATTAAACTGTTTTATTATTTCATAACTTTTCCTGTTCCTTCCTTTTCTTGTGTTCTTAAAATATCAAACATGGCTCAAAATGTTTGATGTCCTACAGTTGGATTGACGCATAGTCTGAAGCTAAAAAAAAATCCAAAATTTTCTGTGAAGTCTGTCAACTCAAATCTGCAGAGTGGCTCCGACTTTGGGCATCTGGCGTCAACTTCTCTAGACTGTAAATCTGGGCAAAAGTTGCGTAGTGTATTCTAGGGCTGTCAAAATGACTGAAAAACTAAATTTGAATTTTGTACTTAAATATTATTAAAATTCGAATTATATTAGGGTGAAGAAAAGCTTTTGGCTTCTCTCCTGAGGCCACAAGAGGGCGCATCGAGCTAAATATTTTGCACGTTTCTTCAAAGCGTAATAAAATAACACGACTATCTTTGAAAAAAGTGCATAATTTTTAAAATAATGTTTCTAAACCATATGTAATTAATAAAGTTGCTTAAACAATTAGAAAAAAACCCAGCACCATGCATGTATGTATAGTTTAATACAAAGGACCGAAAGCCAATCACAAAGAGTACATTTTTCATTTAAAAACATAGATGCAGTGGGATGGGGAAAAACCCCCACCATAAAGTCTCAAGATATGTTTTTAAAAAGTTGAACTCGCGTTATTTTACATGGCTTTCTAACATTGCCGCTCTCTGAGAAGACCGTGAGGCAACGCTGATAGACGGGGCCCTCTAGAAAATGTGATAAATATGCGGTTCTCTATGAACCCACCAGGCTTGGTTCCGTTTTGCGTAAAACAGACTCCACACTGATGCTCTTGTTTTCCGCAATATATGAATGAACAACGTAGCATTCAAATGTGGATTTTTTAGTTGTATCGAAATACGAAATATTCGAAATTCGACAAATTTGGGAAAGCCTGTGTATAAAAAATCCTCACAACTAAACACAACTTTTATAAATTTTAAAGCCTTAATGCAATCGGCAATAGTAAGATCAACTGGCTATAAATGAACAAAACAAAAAAACAAAAAACACACCACTCGCATTAAACTCTTTGGTCTTTATAGAACATTGGCATCTACCTGTAATTAAGTGTCTTTAACTACTATGTACTTACTTTTCAATGAATTATTTGATACTATCCACTTATACATGTTTTTATGTGTTTTGCAATTAATTGTAACTTACAGTTCATTATTTTATTATTAAGTACATAGTATTTAAAGACACCTAATATAAAGTGGGACTGAAACATTTTCAATGAAAGTTTGATTTAGAATAGTTTGCGAGAGTATGATCATAAACACAGTGAGACTGCAAAAGCAGACTAGTGAGTAGATATGAGGACTGGAAGTGCTAAAATGTTAACTTGCTTCCATGTTTTGGCCTACAAAAATATGTCATGTTAAATATGTTTGTCATAATTTTCTTGTTGCTCTATAGCTTGCTGAAAAAGGGAAGTCCTTTGTGGACATTCAGGGCCTCACAGCGTCCACCATGGAGATCCTGTTGGATTTTGTTTACACAGAGACGGTGCTGGTTACAGTAGAAAACGTTCAGGAGCTGCTGCCCGCTGCCTGTCTCCTGCAGCTCAAAGGTACAAATTCAGCAAGCACAGGATACCAGCCAGCTCGATCACTGCCCGGGTGTTGTTTCTTTGTTATGGGATTTTAATGTTACCAAACCCTTGTGATTATTTGTACAACTTTATGGTTTTCTTATATACATTGGAAGTAAATAACAAGATCAGCACATCTGAATAATGCACATGATAAAGCCTTTTCACTTAAGGGGACTGTGGATTATTTCAGATATAACGACTTAGGAGTCGGGCCAAGGTTGTTTGTGCAACAATCTTAACGCCCGAGAATAGTGGGCAGGATGGGACGCAGCTTGAAACTTAACGAAAATAGCGCTTGGCGGGTAGACGCATTAACCGGAAGCTATATGTAATGCTGAGTATGCCCACACTATCCTGGGGGTGGAGAGGGGTTTGTAAAATTTATGTTACGGTAAGTATACATAAGTTAGTGGTTTTTTTTTATGAGTGAAAGTTTTACATGTTAGTGAGAAAGAGGGTCTTTTAGCAAAAAATTACCAGACAAAGTTAAGTTAATGTACAGTCAGCAGTTAAGTTTGTCTTCTTTTGAACTTGACAGTCAAGTTTTTTTCAAATTGTTGCACTGCTTTTTTTTTCTGGGAACATGATACTTTTTTTCAAGATTCTTTGTTGAATAGAATCATTAAAAAGACAGCATGTATATGAAAGTTTTTTGCTAAAAAATGCAAAAAGACATGTCTTTTAAACAATTTGAACACGTCCGGGCGTGAAATAGGTTAATTTATCGTTTCTAAAAAAAAAAAATAAAAAAAAAAAAGTAATGAAAGCTTTTCAGTTGTATTAGTATCCTTTGATACGATAATACATCCAATTTAGCTAAAAACTCACTGTAGATGTGTGGGATAAAAAAAAGACTGAAAGCTATGGTTTTAAACAGAAATCGGAAAAATATTTTTTTGAAACATTTAAAAATAAAAATAACAGGAATCACATTCAGTCACTTGCTTTTGGTGTGCAACCAGTCATACCCACTTCTCAGGATTAGAGTTTCATTTAATAATTTTGTGTCTCCTATTATGTTTACAATATAATTATGTAACCACTGTCCAACTTTGAGATTGGAAGCTTTTAGCCTTCTAACGAACATTGGCTACGTTTACATGCAACCAAAAAATCGGTTTGTAATCGGATTGACGGCTCAATCAAAGCCTTCATGTAAACACCTTAATAGACCGATTGAGCTCGATCGGAATGAAATCTCGATCGGATTGAAGGGGGTGGTTAGCAGTGTTTGTGCTAAATACGCACGAGATTGAGCGTGCATGTCAAAACGACGCTTCCGGATGTCAGAAATGGCAAGGGAGGAGCCGAAACTGTCTCCTTGTGAACTAAAAGGTTGTATAAATGATGTGTCCTGTCAGAGATAAAGCAAAAACTCGTAGACTGCGTAGGCAGAGCACGACGGCGCAAAAGGCACTTGTGATAGTGGAGCAGGACCAGGACATACCTCACCAGTCATGTGTTTATGGCAGACTATTCCAACAGGCAAACCCGCTTGGGGCACGGGGACTGGAGGGGCATTTTTACTGTGTGATAAATAACTTGACATAAACGCGCACATCAACCCGATCACTATTCTTTAGCGTTTGTGTAGACACTACATTTATATTCATCAATCGGAATGAATTCAGTCCAATTGAACCAAAAATTGTGCATGTAAACGTACCCATTGGGTCCTTGGAATTAAAAGGTAAAACAACACGTCCCAGATACTTTTAAGATCGGGCACTTCTACCAAATTGAGCAACATGACAAGTAGAGCAATTGTACATTGTCTGAAATGGGAGAGTCTTTTCAGGGATCAACAAAATCTCTTTTGAACTCAAACTAGAGGACGTTTCTGACAAAGGTCGTGACAAAAAACCCAAAAGCCCTGTGACAAATTCTGAAAGCTTTTTTGAAAGTACTTCATCCTGAAAGTAAAACATTTATGTTTGGTACAAACAAAAAGTAGCTTGGCACCTAGGTAACACCTTCCCTTCTGTCAAGAATGACGGTGGCAGAGAAGGGATTTTGGCGGGGCGCGGCCCTAGGCACGGGCAGAAGGAAATGGTAGTTGCCATTAAGAGCTGTATAACTAGCCAAATCCCTCAGGCAAATCCGTTCTAGTCAGAGATCGGCATTAAAACGAAGACTCATTTCCGGGCACACTAAATTACCAATGGAATAAAAGACTGTTCTTAAATCAAAGCAGGTTTGTCTGCCACACATAATATATCTGCAATATAAATATCTGACTTTGGTTTTCATATCTGCTTAATGAATTTTCTTGATTTGCTAATATACCTGATGTGGATTTAGATGTAATTCTGCTGTATTTAATGCAGATAAGCCAGTCTGATGTTTGTGTTTGTTCTCCACAGGTGTGAAGAGAGCTTGCTGTGATTTCCTTAACAGTCAGTTGGATCCATCAAACTGTCTGGGAATCAGAGACTTTGCAGAAACTCACAACTGTCTGGACTTGATGCAGGCAGCTGAACTGTTCTCACAGAAACATTTTGCTGAGGTGGTGCAACAGGAAGAGTTTATGCTGCTCAGTCAGAGTGAGGTGGAAAAACTCATCAAGTGTGATGAGATCCAGGTGAGTTTGTCTGCATTGACCTTCTCTACTCTCTTTCAGTCTGAACAAGTCCATGCCTTCAAGTGCATTGGGAAACTTGTACCTTTGTTGGGCATTCGTTATTACAACATGCAAGTCAGAAACATACAGAAGTAGTCTAAACAAAACAAAATAATTAAATTTTAAAACCCAAATAAAAGCATCTGAATTCAAAATGATGGAAAGGATTCATTTCTGTCACTTATTTATACATGGTTTCAAAACAAAATATTTTTGTTACATAACACAAATTGTGATTAAAGGGGTCAAATGATGGTTTAAGGTAAAAAAAAACATATTATTTTCCACATAATGTACATTATTGTTGCTCCTCTATGCCCCGCCTTTCTGAAACGCGAGGCCGATTTTTACAAAGCTCATCGTTCTGAAAAGCGAGGTGTACGCTGATTGGCCAGCTATCCAGTGTGTTGTGATTGGCTGAATACCTCAAGCATGTGACGGAAATGTTACATATTTGGCCACAAGTTTGAAATGGTATTTCTTTTGTGTTTTTGATACTTTTAGCCACTTTCAGTAATGAAGAAAATGCAAAAAAACACAAGTGCAGACTTGTAACCCTGCTTTTTAGTCTGGTTTTATACACATGGACTTTCTCAAACAAAGACATCTGCCTTTTGTATTGCTACATTCCTGTCTCTCACCACCGTCCATTTATTCTAAAGGTGTAATTACAGTGTTTGGACTTACATTTATGGTTACTTGGAGAAGACACAGATCTAAAACCATGAAAATTAAAAGCAACAAATAAAGTTAGTTTTGCTACAGGGGTTTGTGCCTGAACAAATCTGTGTTATGTGTGTAGGTTGACTCAGAGGAGCCTGTATTCGAGGCAGTTCTGAACTGGGTGAAGCACAACAGAAAAGAGAGAGAGCCATACCTACCCGATCTGCTGGAGTATGTGCGCATGCCGCTGCTCACTCCACGATACATCACTGATGTCATTGATATAGAGGTCAGATTCTGCTAATCAAATACATGCTGACTGCATGAATGTACAGGATGCTGCAGTTAGAAGCAAAGATGTTTAATGTTCATGGTGTCGACGTCCCCACCAGTGTATTTGAATAGAATTTATTCAAAAGAATAGCCCCTTGACATGTAACATCTCATTTGAAGGGGTCATATTGCGTTGCTAAAAAGAACATTATGTTGTGTATTTGGTGTAATGCAATGTGTTTATGCGGTTTAAGGTTAAAAAACACATTATTTTCCACATGATGTACATTATTGTTGCGCCGCCTTTCTGAAACACGTTGATTTTTACAAAGCTCATCGTTCTGAAAAGCGAGGTGTACTCTGATTGGCCAGCTATCCAGTGTGTTGTGATTGGCTGAATACCTCAAGCGTGTGACGGAAATGTTACGCCCCTCACATACTGTTGATGCCGTGTCCCGGCGCGATGAGACAACACCAATAAAACCCATTACAAACGAGGCATTTGTTGAATCCAGTGGGGACATAATTACTGATTATATTGATTTATACTGTCTTTTTACGCGTTTCGTTGCGTATCGCGCCGCATAAACATAAAACAATGTCTGCATTTGTAATCAGAGAAATTACAAACAACAAGCGCAACTCTACACTGCCCAAAACTCACGTTTGAATCGTCAGTGGCAAATTCTTTAAATATAAAAAAACTTGTTTACAGACTGTCAGAAGCGCCAGACTGCCCCACTTTACAGAAACAGCCTTTGTGCACAGACGCATTGTAGGCTACTCTGCAGGTTCAGGAAACAGTCCTCCATAAAATGCGCTGCACACATCTTGAATATTTGGGTTGAACTGTTCTGGAAAAATTTTGTAAATACAACTTAACCACTGATTTAGTTGTGTCCTCTTTTGGAAGACCAAAAAAAGTAGCTGGCACTTTCACAACGAAAAACAACAGCTTCTACACGACATGGCGTCGGGTGGCATGAGGGCAACAAGACTACAGGCGAGAATTCAAAGGTTGATCCCGTCCTCCTTTGTGGAACATGTTGGGGCGTAGTATGCCAACAGCTTCACACATGACGTAGACATTATTGGGGGCATTTAAAAGAGAGGTGTTTGGTAGGAGGCGTGGGACGGGTCTTAACTTTTATAAAGAATATCTCTTTTTTGAGACTTTAGTCTTTGCAAATTTAGGGATTTTATCTATTCACGAACAGCTTGTAAACACTCCAAAGAGAAAGAAAAAACTTGAAATCGCATCATATGACACCTTTAACATTAACAATCGGGGAGCATTTGTAAATTAAAAGATAAGAAAAACTTTAAAGGGGTTATATGATGCGATTTCAAGTTTTCCTTCTCTTTGGAGCGTTACAAGCTCTTGGTGCATAAAGAAGATCTGTAAAAGAAAAAGTTGCAAAGACTAAAGTCTCAAGTCCAAAAATATATTCTTTATAAAAGTTAACCACGCCTACCTAAAACACCTCGTTCAAACACGCCCCCACATATCTACATCACATCTGGGAAGGTTTGCATAACGCCACCAAATGTTCACGCAACGAAAGAGGCTTACGGTATTCCGCCGGGTTAGTATTTGTGTTGCCGCTGCCCGCCCACCCACATGTAGTGGAAGCACTGTGGGGTTTCGTTGTGAAAGAGAAACTACTTTGGTTGGCCTTCCAAAAGAGGGCGATATCCGCTTCATCATGCCTGGAGCTGATCTTTGCTGGTTGCTGAGGAAATACTTCAACTTTGCACTGTGGATCACCGGATCGGCTTCACTGTGGACGAAGCGGAGTCCAGCCCGGGGTAGTCACATGTGGTTGCCGCAAAGGCCTCTTCGTTCGAATCCGACCGGCGCGCGTTCTCAAGCCACGACGGCTCTGCTCACTCTAGGCGAAGTGTGTGAAGCTGGTGTTTTCGTTGATGTGAAGCGAAAACTACTTTGTTGGCTTTTCCAAAAATAGAACAACGACAGAAATCAGTGGTTAAGTTATTCCAACACTGTTCCAGAACACTTGGTCAAGACCCAAATATTCAGATGTGTCGCACAGTTTTATGGAGGATCTCGGTTTACTGATCCTGGGAGAGGTAGACTCAAGTGGGTTGTTTCGGACTCAGGTTGTAAGTACGTTTCTTGATATGTTTACAGCGTTTTTATATTTGTATTCTATGAAAGCGAGTTTTTTGGTGGAGTGTAGAGTAGGCTGTTCGTTTGTCATTTCTCCCGATCAAAAAGCAGACATGGTGTTTATGTTACGCGGCGTTCGACTGCAACCGAAACATGATAAACGACAGTTTAAGTCATTATTCATCCATATTAGGTCCTACTGGAGCAAAGAATGCCCGTTATAATTGGGTTATGTTTTTGCTCTCGCTTCGGTTCTCGGGACCCCCCCCCCCCCCCAGCATCCTCGGCCACTTTTTTTTTTTTTTATATCATCACAATATGCTAGGGGCGTAACATTTCCGTCACACGCTTGAGGTATTCGGCCGATCATAACGCACTGGATAGCTGGCCAATCACAGCACACCTTGCTTTTCAGAACGATGAGCTTTGTAAAAATCTACGCGTTTCAGAAAGGGGGGCATAGAGGAGAAACAATAATGTAAAGTATGGTGGTAAATAATGTGTTGTTTTAACCTTAAACCGCATTAACACATTTCATTACACCAAATACACAAAATAATGTTCTTTTTAGCAACATCACATGACCCCTTTAAATGAATCAACATTATCAAGAGGCCATCGTCAAAAGTAATATTCAAGTCAAAAGGAAAAGAACAACCTCATGTGCCAAACATCATTCAACAAGACTTCTTATTCAGTATAAGCATATTGAGTTAAAATCAGATTAAGAATTCTGAATTTGAAACAAATCAGAATTATTGATGTAAATAACAGTGTCATCGGCATAAAGATGTACAGAACAATTTAGGCATATTTTAGGTAAATTAGAAGTTAATAAAAATAGAAAAAAAGGGTAGAACCTTGAGAAACGCCTTAAACCAAACCAAAAAGAAGAGCATTTTTAGTTAAACCAAGAGAATACAATTTATCAAGAAGGTGATGATTGACCATATCAAAAGCCTTTGAAATGTCGATGAAAAGGCACCTGTGGAATCATTCGTGAATTTTAAAAGAGCAGTTGTAGTAGAAAAGTTAGGTCTGAAACCAGACTGAAATAGAAAGAGAATACTTAATGAGTTAATATACAATGAAAATTGATTAAAAATAAGTTTCTCAAAAAACTTTGTAAAAGAACAAATAATAGAAATTGGACGATAGTTATTTACATCAGATAAGTATCACAAAAAAGGAGTAACTCTTGCACATTTCCATATAGAGGGAACAGAACAAGTAGACAGAGACAAATTAAATAAATCAGCAAGAGGATACATTAATAATTGGGCAGCAGATTTAACAAATTTAGCTTTCAATCCATCAGGACCAGCACTACTATTGTATAGTGTTGTTTATTTTGTGTGCGTTATTGCTTGGTATTTGTACATTGTATTGAGTGCTGCATCTATTTTTTAGCCATTGATACGCTGCAGTCTGCCTTGTCGAGATTTGGTGGATGAAGCAAAGAAGTTTCACCTCCGGCCAGAGTTACGCAGCGAGATGCAGAGTCCTCGAACCCAAGCAAGACTCGGTCTGATGCCTCTGTGTGTTTTCAGTATTTAGGCCTCAAATTGATCCTCAGTGTATATATAAATCATTGTCAGTTCACTCTTTTGCTGAATTAGTTTTGTGTGTCTTAACATGTTCATGATCTTCTTGTGAAGCCTTGTATAACTACATTTTGACATTGGAATGTGTTTTAGGTGCCAAAGAGGTTCTCTTGGTAATTGGAGGATTTGGCAGCCAGCAATCACCCATTGACGTTGTTGAGAAGTATGATCCAAAATCCAGAGAGTGGAGCTTTCTTCCTGTAAGTTATATGTTGTCCATTGATTAAAAATATTTGCCCAATGTCAGTGAGCAACGGTGCCACCGAAGCAAACAGCATGTCTGTCTATAGTATATTTTTTAAGATGTTAATGTGATAAAGTGTAATGAATTTTGACAATAATTTGACCAGCAGTTTTATTTGTCTCAAAATATTTTATGTTCCAGAACATTGCAAGGAAGCGACGTTATGTTGCCACCGTTGCCCTGAATGATCGCGTCTATGTTATCGGTGGGTACGATGGCCGATCACGCTTGAGTTCAGTTGAGTGTTTAGACTACACAGCAGATGAAGATGGAGTCTGGTACTCTGTCGCCACAATGAATGTACGCCGAGGCCTTGCAGGAGCTACAACTCTCGGAGGTATCTATTCAGAATGATGACATGATGCTTGTTTTCACACATTTGTAGAGTTCTAGTTGTAGGTTTGGTGGATGTACAGCAAGATGATTTTCTTCAAACAATGTTCTTTGTCTACATCGTCTGAAGCACTCCTCTTTTGCAAGTCGGTTGAGCAAACCAGCTTTGTGTCAATCAAAATATTGGTATTTTCAGAACTAGTCATGCTTAGACTGATTTCCCCCCCCCCCCTTTCACAGATATGATCTATGTTGCGGGGGGATTTGATGGTAGTAGACGTCACACCAGCATGGAGCGTTATGACCCTAATATTGACCAGTGGAGCATGCTGGGAGATATGCAGACTGCAAGGGAGGGAGCAGGACTTGTTGTAGCCAGTGGACTCATTTACTGTTTAGGTAATGTTTTGTTTGTTGTAGAAGGTAAATGAATATGACTGGAAGTCTGTGGCGATTACTTTTGGTCGTCTTGTGCTGAGATTCCAGAAATACAGTTGCTCATAACTAGCATTCATAATAGCAGGAACTCTGAAGGGATTGGCACAGACATGTTCAGATGACATGTAAACATTTAGCTTTTCAGACAATGTAAACATTGTATTTTGTTGTGGATTCAGGTGGTTATGATGGTCTGAACATCCTGAATTCTGTAGAGCGGTATGACCCTCACACGGGACACTGGACCAGCGTCACTCCCATGGCCAACAAACGCTCAGGTACTCTCACATGAGAAGAGAGCCTTTTTAACATGTTAAAGGGATAGTTCACACAAAAATGAAAATTCATCACTTCTCATCAGAGCTTACGCTTCGCCTACGTCATCTGCTGGAACGCCACTCTAACGGAAACTAGAGATTATGGTTTATAAACTTAAATATGTATATTTTTACACAAATGCATTGCTTCGCTTCAGAAGGCCTTTATTAGAAGAAAGTCATATACATCTAGGATGGCTTGAGGGTGAGTAAATCATGGGGTAATTTTAAATTTTTTTTGGCAAACTATCCCTTTAACACTATCATATTCTATAACAGGTGCTAAGAAGTGTTTAAATGAATAGAAACATTTCTACATATGGCATGTTGTATACACTACCGTTCAAACTTTTGGGGTCGGTAAGAATTATGTTTTTGAAAGAAGTCTCTTATGCTCACCAAGGCTGGATTTATTTGATCAAAAACACAGTAAAAATAATATTGTAAAATGATGTACGGAAGAGACAATAAATAAAATGTTGCCCTTTATAAACTTTTTTTTATTATTAGTTTGAGATCAAACAATAATTTGAAGATCTCCACTGCTGTGACCGCTTTCATCTACAGGGGCTGGTGTGGCTTTGTTGAATGATCACATATATGTTGTCGGAGGGTTTGACGGCACGGCCCACCTGTCTTCTGTAGAGGTGTACAACATCCGCACAGACTATTGGACCTCTGTGGCCAATATGACCACACCACGCTGCTACGTAGGAGCCACGGTCCTGAGGGGCCGCCTTTATGCCATTGCAGGGTAAGATGTCAATATAGCATGGTAGACTCTTCTCTATTGGGTCTTTGTCTTGGTTACTACCAGAAAATAAATGAATGACTTAATCTTTTGCTTTGATACTGCCCCTGTGTTCTTTCTGCAGATATGACGGGAACTCACTGCTCAGCAGCATTGAATGTTACGACCCCGTGATTGACAGCTGGGAGGTGGTGACTTCAATGGCAACACAACGCTGTGACGCAGGAGTTTGTGTGCTCAGAGAAAAATGAGAAGAGATTTAATTCTGACATAGTGGCACTTTTTATATCTGGACGCTGGAATCTGCACTCCACTGCTCAGCGGAGCATCAGATCCCATTACCAGCCTTTTTATGACTCTTTCCTCTTTTTGCATTTAAGTTTTGTTGCCGTCTGATCTCAGTCCTTGTTTTCCCTTAATGAGGGATAAAACACTAACTTTATGATACTGTCAACGTGTGTTTCGCCACCATGTTTTTGTCCTCTTCATACAGACTCTGGTGATCTTTGGTTCCCTGTGAGATTCACTCAGTTGGGTCCTTTAAAGTGCAATATAATAATTTACTGGTGTTGAAATGTCTCGGAGAAGAGACAAGTATGTGTATGCCTTACTGCCCAAGTGACTGAATCCTTCCTGAAGAAGTGAACATTTCCGGATTCTTTAGGATGTGACAACAGAGGTGCTTTGTGTAATCTGTGTCAATCCTGTCTTTGACGTCCGTTTTGACAAAGTCATCATCATCTCTGGTTGCTGGGGCTCCTCTCATTGACTCGACCCTTTATATATGTGCCTGAAGCACCAGAGATTTTTCCTTCATCGTGTATAGAACCATCAGTAAGAAATTGTGAAGCCAGTGTGCTGGTGTTTTAAGTGTGGTTAGTAGTGTGAATCTGAATGCACGGGTGAATTTAGCTGTGCTCTCTCAGTGAAACTGTGTCGTTAAATATTGGAAACCGACCCATTTATATGAATGAAGGATGACTTGCATGGTGGACTTGCATGGTGGATGTTCTGCAGTATATCATTGATGTGGTATGCAGTTTTAATAGTGTGACTCCATGATAAAGACAATAAAGGAAAAGTCTGTTTATCATGTAACACAATTGAGGTTTCACGTCATCGGCTTACCAGTGAGAAGATTTTTTTCATACAGCATTTAAAGACCCATCAAAATAGTTTGACTCTTCTTTTTTGTGCTTATGACTTATTTCCTATTAAAAGGGAAATTTGGGGTGGTATGTATTTAATGCTGTCTTCAAGTACACCTGGACAACTCATACCATTCAAGAAAGGTAACATGGAAGTAGTGTAAATAAAGCAAACAAATTATTTTGTGAACCATAAAACCCAAAAAACTACTGATTTCAGAATTATTAAAAATAATAATTTCTATGATTTGTTTATACATGGTATCACTGCCCTTTTTTACTTTAAGCAAACCATAAAAGTTGGGTGACTAACTTTCTCTGCTCATTATACTCGCTGAACAAAGATTGTAAATCTTTTGGCGGCGATAGTTTCTTTGTTGTCCTGTATATAATGTTCGAGAACTTTTGTGAAGAAAAGCTGTCGAACAAAAGAAATATCCGAGGCACTTCAGAGGAAATTTGAACTTTCCAAGGACACCTCCCCCTTTCGTGAAGAAGGAAAAGGAAATGGCGGAGACATGGCAAAACTTTCGCTCTCGAGAACGGTTAGAAGTGTTGCAATACTTTCAAATCTAAAGATGAGCGTTTGCTTGCACCAATCGTATGGCGAGGAGGGCGCTGATGCTGCCGCTGGCCAATCGCGCTCTGCAGCGGGCGGTGTGAGAGCGCACGCGGTTATATAGACTGAACCGCGCACTTTTGTCCTCTCATTGCTGTGTTGGCGGAGACACGTTACGCGTCGGCAGTCAACGGAGCTCAAAAACGACTTTTGGCGATTTTGCACCGAATTACTTTAACGTTTTCTTAAAAACTTGATCCCACGAAGCCTAAGTCAAAATGGTAAGTGCGATTCTAGTCTTTAAAATATGAATACTTAACCGCTTTAATAATAAAAAGTCAAACGTGGTCTTTCCCACCAAAACAACGAGTTATTTTTGAAGTTGCACTTTAACTGTCTTTAATTTAGTAGTTGTGTGGCTGTAGTTGAAACCTCTTAAAGGGCCAGTTGACTTAAATGTAATGGTTCTGTCATTCAGTATGACTTTCGCTCTTCCGTGCACCACAAAAATACATTTTGTAAAGACGTTCAAAACGATGCGACTGAAGCTGCCAAACCTGTAAAAATCTTACAGACTTAAAACAACATGAAGGTGATTTAGGTTTTGGATGAACTATCCCTTTAAGACATCGAGGCTACAAAAGTTACTTTAGGCACATTATCAATCAACTTTACATAACTGCAAATGTCGTTTTATCTAATAATCTCTTCCGTGTATTCGTTTTAACGTCAAATATTTCGTGTGCGCTATGCAGGAAGTATGACGCACTTTGAAAGCGAGTTTTTTTCTTCCCCGGCCGATGTGTATGGTTGGATCGTAATCTGATCAAACTCAGAAGCTGGCGTGAGGAATTCGTGGAATCCCACCGCAGAGGCCACTCGCGCGCGCGGTCCGGTAAAGAGCGCGAGGCTGGGGGATGGGAGTCTGCTGACTGGTTTTCCCCCAACTTCTACAGACTTTTACCCCTCAAGATACACTTGGAGCGGTTATTCATTTAAAGTACCGTACAGTTTCTCGTTTTGGTCGTTGCTTTGATGTTGGCGAGTGAATAATAATTCTCTTGTTCCTCTATTGCGCCATAGTTCAGGTTACTGGCTCCTTCCTGTCGCCCATTTTGCGATACAGCCCGAGAGATCAGAGAACGCGGACTCTGAGTCACTTTACTACTTTTAACCTTAACCTGAAAGATCTTGTGCTTGTTTCACAAACATTCTTCTTTGAATGTGCTTGAGATACCAGCTTTTCACCTTGAGACTTTTGAGGATAGTTCACCCAATATTGAGAATTCTGTCCGTTGTTGTTCAAAGTTGACAGCTTTAGTCATCTTGCAAGTAATTGAATCCTTTCCCCCCTCTATATAAATGAAGTGAATGGTGACTGAATTTGTCAATCTAACATCTCCTTTTTTGTTCCACTAAAGAAAGTCACACCGGTTCGGAACATTTCTGAAGCATTATTTTAACACAAGGGAAATGCATTGTGCAAATGATTTTTTTTGAGAGATTCAGGAAGTACGTATATACCGGATATTAGTCTTCAGATCAGACCAAATAATGATTAATTCAATCACTAAAATGCAAGAATGTCCTCTTTTCCAGGTTTGGTTTCTTAGTGCAGTTTGGTCTGACCTTTCAACTCCACTTAGTAATTGAACTGATTATACAGTAGTTTCAAGTTCAGCTGCATGAGGAAGTTGTGAGTTAAAGGTACAATATGTAAGATTTTGTAATAAAATATCAAAAAAACACTTGCACAGTGTTCTATATTTCATGCAGTTGTGTACTTGCGTTATCTCAAAAGTTCCCAAGGATTTGTAAATCCAGAGAAATTCCAGTTTTAAATAACGACTGGTCCATGGTCATTGTCTCCTATCAATGATGGAATATCCGCGCTATCCTCGGTTTCAGCTTATGAATACTACGGCAACACACGTGGAGAAATGCGGAAGTGTTAGGTTAATTCATTTGAAAAACTATCAAGTGTGCGTATTTGTACATTTTTGGTGGGTTATGCTGATGATGTTGCACTTTGTACTTCAGTACGTTAACCGTTTTTATCAAGTCTGGTGAGCAAACCTATGGTAATGTAATTAAATACAGTATGTGCTGCACAAAAACATTTAGCCGTACTTGCAAATACGGTGCATTCGTTCGTTTTACACACTTAAAAATGCACATCATTAACCCGCCAAATCAAGACAAATAGTCCCATATCTGTTAAAGGCTAATATAGAATCAAATTCCATGTTTTTTGCAGATAATCAATTACGATGACCTAAAATACTGTTATCAAATGTACAGGTAAGTTAATAAAAAAAAAAAGTAATACATTACCTCGTCCGAGAAAATGATTTGTGAAATCTCCCATCGTTCCATGCGCCGTCATCGAGCTTCGCCGCTGTTATTGTTTTGAAAATGTGACCTCTAGTGGTGAAAACTTACCTAGGGGTGTGACGAGACACTTGTCCCATGAGACGAGACTGGGTTCACGAGAACAAGAGATTTTTAGACCTTTTATTTAAAAATTTTTTTTTTTTTTTTTAAAGAAATCCTCATGTGAGGATAGGTGGAAAATAGTCTTTTCTTCACTGAAAAACACAATGCAAAAAAAAAAAAAAAGTAGCTGCATTTTAAAATCAACTTGTACTTTATGAAATTAAACATCTATTTTAATAAATTGTATGCAGTAATAAACAACATGTAAACACTGCAAAATGTTTTGCCACAAACTCAACTGACAAGTAATCGCAGAAAAATTCTAAATGGTATAAATTTAAAATAAACGACACAAATATCCCTTTAAAGTGGAAGTGAAGCAGTCAGTCAAGTTTACATTTAGTAAACTGATTTCCACTTTAATAAAAAAAAAAAAATCTATAAACGATTAATGTATCAATTTAAAAAAATAAAGCAGTGGTTGCCAAACTGGGGGGGTTTTTTTGGTTGCAAGGCTGAGGGATAGTTAGGGCCCTATGAAATCAGTTTTATTTCCAAATTCAGTTTTTTTCCATTTTAATTTTTCTATACTCCGTTTTAATAGTTAAATAACATTTTATTAATTAAAAAGCATGTCTAATTAATTAAAATCATTAAACTTATACATGTTCACATCGATTTATTAAAAGTTTAACAAAACTCACATGTTTAGGGCCCTATGAATGTTTAGTTTTTCTCACCATATTTTTTTTTTTACCAAATTCTGTGTTTTAGCATGTTGTTGTTTTTTTCTTAAAGTAGCCTTATGAAATTTTTTTTCCTCAGAAATTCTGTTGTGTATTTACATTTTTCTGGTTATCGAAGGCATAAAATATTAATTTAATTTCTTTTAATTATTGAAAATTAAGCAAACAAGATTTTTGGGCAATCAAAGGAGATTTACTATTAAAATTAAAACATGGAAGAAATGTTTTGTGATTATTCCTTGAAAAATGTTTCATTTTAGTAGTAGTAGGCACAATGTCTTCAAATAAAACCGGACTTTTATTTAGACAGGTTGCCGTGAATACCTTAATAGTTCTGTGTATGAGATATGACGCTAGATTTACTCAAATCAAACACCCCACTAATTAAAATGCTCATGAAGTGACTCTCAGTGCAGTTCTGGAGATGTTCTTCATGTGTTGTTTACGTCCTCATTTAGTGAGACGGCAGACGCTGAAATCACCGCGAGTGTCACGCGCTCTTCAGTGTGTGTGTGTAGTAAATGAAACTGCACGTCTGTGCCATTCATTAACAGAGACAGGCAGAACATGCATGATTCAAATTTAAATCGACTTTTGGTGCATAATATTTACAGATACTAGTCCATATCGTGATTTGATTTAAGTGTAATGACCTACTTTTGATGAATTCATTCAAATTTTGACAAATTCCGTGACATTCCGCGTTAAACTGTGAATTCTGTTTTTATGACTGGATAAAGACTACACTGTGTAATTTTCTCGCTTATCATGCGGCCACTTGCCTGATGTAACATAAAATATCTTACATACCACCATTTGTGAACGAGCCAGTGTACTGCAAATATATCTGAAAGGTCTGCGTGAGGATATTGTCACGTTCTCGCGAGATCTCGTACCACGTCAACATTTTTAAAGGGGTCATATGATGCTGCTAAAAAGAACATTATTTGGTGTAATGTTTATGCGGTTTAAGGTTAAAAAATTTTTTTTTTTCCACATACTGTACATTATTGTTTACATACAAAGCTCATCGGTCTGAAAAGCGAGTTGTGCTCTGATTGGTCAGCTATCCAGTGCGTTTTGATTGGCCGAATGCCTCAAGCGTGTTACTGAAATGTTACGCCCCTTACCATATTGTGATGCCCTGTCCGGCCGGAGCGACGAGACAAAAACATGAAAACCCATTATAAACGAGGCATTTGTTGCATCCAGTGGGGACATAATTACGGATTATAATGACTTATACTGTCTTTTTAACTAAATATAAAACTATGTCTGCATTTGTGATCGAAGAAATGACAAACAACAAGTGCTACTCTACACTGCCCAAAACTCGCGTTTGAATCATCAGTGGCAAATTCTTTAAATATAAAAAAAAAAAACTAACTTCCAGTCCGTGAGTCAAAACGGCCGGTATTGTAGTCTACTCTACCAGGATCAGGAAACAGTCCTCCATAAAATGTGTTGCACACATCTGGATATTTGGGTTGAAGTGTTCTGGAACAGTGTTGTAAATACAACTTAACCACTGATTTCTAGTCGTGTCCTCTTTCGGAAGGCCGAACAAAGTAGTTTCGCTTTCACAACGAAACGCACAGCGCCTTTGCGCGAACATTTGGGCAGCGTTATGCAAATCTTCCCACATCGTGACGTAGACATGTGGGGGCGTGTTAGAACGAGCCGTTTTAGGAAGGCATGGTTGACTCGTAACTTTTATCAAAAATATCTCTTTGGATTTGAGACTTTACATATCATCTTTATGCACCAAGAGCTTGTAACGCTCCAAAGAGAAAGGAAAATTGAAATTGCATCATATGACCCCTTTAAATTTATTAGCTGCCTGGCAAAAGTGTAACGTTTTGGGTCACAAACATTTTACATCAGGTTTTAAAGAAAAATACATACTTAAAAAAAAAAAAAAACCCTCAACATTGAGAAAGTCTAGCCGTGATGTACTGAGATGACTGAGTTTATGTGCCTGGAGCTTGCAGTTGGTTGGCAGCCATTTAAAGCCTCTTTTTCTTTGTGCAGCGTGAGTGTATCTCCATCCATGTGGGCCAGGCCGGAGTACAGATTGGCAATGCATGCTGGGAGTTGTATTGCCTGGAGCATGGCATCCAGCCTGATGGCAATATGCCGAGTGGTAAGACCATTGGTAAAAGAGACGACTCCTTCAGCACTTTCTTCAGTGAGACTGGCTCTGGGAAGCATGTGCCACGATCTGTGTTTGTGGATCTGGAGCCTTCAGTCATTGGTGAGGGTTTTTTTTATTGTTGGTTTAATAAATTATTACAATTGAACTATTAATCATCATAAAACTAAGCTTGTAGCAAATCAGTGTTTTATGACACCTGAAATGTTGAAATTAATGTGTGCATTATGTCCAACATCCAGAGTGCAGTAGTTTCAAAAAGTGTAAATGGCTGGTTTTATATTTTAAAGAGTTGGATATCAAAAATAAATGTAAAATGTATCTTATGTTTCAGATGAGGTGAGGACTGGAACCTACAGACAGCTGTTTCACCCGGAGCAGCTCATCTCTGGGAAAGAAGATGCAGCCAACAATTACGCCCGTGGCCATTACACCGTTGGCAAGGAAATTATTGATATAGTGCTGGAGCGTGTCCGGAAACTGGTATGAATTATGATTGAGCTACAGAGAAATGCAAAGTAGGGACGCACTAAGACTATAAAAGTATTCATGTTATGGCCATTATAAGTTTTTCTCAAATTCATTAAAAGTAACAGACAAATAAAATGAATCTTTTAAAATGCTACTAGTGATTTTTGGCTGTCACAACATCATGTACAGTATAAAAAAAATTATATTTTGATCTTCACTAATACATTTAATTTTGTTAATTTTAATATTTATATTTTAATGAGTAATTAAGTTAAGTGCCTGAAAATAGTCCCCAGCTAGGTAACTTCTAATGGAAGGAACGCTCCCTGTGCAAGCAGGTGGTCACGTTGGTTATGTTGGCAGAAGTTAGCCTATTTTCAGGCGCTGCGTAATATTGCACCTGCTGCACCCATGGTACGGCAGCAAAGTTCCTTGATTATTACGCCGGAATGAGAGTATAGTTCCTAGCCATATCGGCCTAGAAAATCGCAACTTTTTTAATTTTCTGTCGGTCTTAGTACACGATGTAACTACAGAAGAGTGACGTTTTAAATAGAAAAAATATCGAAACTCTGGTCATTTGAGTGAGATGCTAACGGTCTAACGAGAGGCTAATCAGATTCAATGATCTATGCTAAGCTGCAGCTAAAAGTGCTACCGCCAGACCCGGAGATTGGCTGAATGGATTCGAAAACGGTAAAACTCAACTGTTTAACTCTAGGGGAGTTGGAAAATGAGCCCATTTTCAAAAATAGTTGAGTGTTCCTTAAAAAAAAACTCAAGTCTCCCTAGGGCAAGAAGCCGTTTTGGGCCGGGCCACGGGGTTTGATTGACAGCTCTGCATTGCTATAGTTTCCGCCCTCAGCGGTTGTATGCTGTCCTCCTTTTTCTCCGCGCTCGAGCAGCTGTAACATCTGAGCTGCTGAGGACGCAGTGGATTACTTTCATTTTTCAAGGTAATGCGCCTCAAAATCTACCTAAATACGTTTGTCTGCGCAAATCATTTCACTCCAGACTGCTTTGTGCATGTCATGTCGTTCTAGTGCTTAGCGTTTTAACCGTGTTTGTGTGTACGTTACTGAAGCATTTTAAAGGTGCAATAGGTGATTGTCTTAAACATATTGTTATTCTGGTTGAAAGTCTCTTCACATCCGATAACAATCAATTAAGTTAAGTGTGTATATATATTATATATATATATATAATTTTTTTCATTCTGTGGAAGGCGTAGGACCAAGAAATGTTCGTCCAATCAAAACGCTCAGTCCGAACATTATGATAGGCTTTCCTACCAGCCTGTCAACATATGTTTTTGCATACCTCTGCGCACCCTGTTCGCGTAGACAGGATACGTCATCAGCGCATTCCCGTACGCTGTGCAGACAGAGCGAGAATGGCAAACAAACATCAACAACCTGACCTTCCATACTACTAACTGTACTATAAAGTTTTCTCACTGGTGAATGACACATTATGTATTGTAGTAATGTTGTCTCTGGTCTGTGAGCGTAAATGCGTTAAGGGGGCGTGGCTTTGGACTGCGATTGCCATCTAAAGTTAGCATTTTTTCCGAGATCTCCTACTGCACCTTTTAATTGATCAGCGGCATGCTTGTAAGATTAGTTTGTGCTGTCCATTCTGTAGCACGGTTGTGCGGCGCAAGCTCTGTAACATTGCGCCATTTCGTCCCACTTTCAGTGTATTTGGCTTCCTATATGTACGGCTGAACATCGGTTCTCTCGCACTCTGTCATGTTGCTTCTACTGGCTGTTTATTGCTGTAGGTATGCAAAGCAGAGATGTATACCACACGCCCTCTTCTGAAGATGGGGCGGGAATATGCAGCTCATTTGCATTTAAAATAACACCAAAAACGCTTTTGTTTATTTATTTTTTACACACCCCAAAAATGACATTTTCAAGCTGTTATAATAAATGATCTGTTGGGTATTTAAGGCTGAAATTTCAGACACATTCTGGGGACACCCAAGAACAATATTACATCTTGTAAAAAGGGGCATAATAGGTGCCCTTTAACTCCGCGGCAGAGTTACTCTCACGGGACACTGCACTTATTCGCAATCACAAAAGTACATTATTTCCATCTGCTTTAAAGCCTTGCCGGTTAAACATTTCATTAGCGTGCTGTTCTGAAGTGGTGCTTTTTCTGACAATAGGGCCTTTCGCACCGCAGGAACCTTTTCATAGTACCAGAACTAATTGTGGAACTACCCACTTTTCGGCATGTTCGCACTGCCGGAACTGGGTGCGATTTTAGTACCGGACTGCCTTTTTCAAGAACCAAATTAGATCCTACTAATGGGACCAGTTGTGCAGGGTCTAACCAGCACAACTGGTACTAATCGTGACGCAAGTAGACATTGATTGGCGAAACGCGTACGAAAACGCCCTCACCCTCCATGATTTAAAATGCTGTGTAAACATGCTGTAAGCATGTCAACTTATTTCGCATGTATGGAGAACAGCGATAGATGGACGGATGCTGAAGTGCAGGCACTTGTAGCAAATGTAGCACTGCCAGTTGTCGTTGGAGATTCTTAGTCCTCCTTTCCGGTCTTTCAATCGCTTTACGTATACGTCGACTTTCCATGTCCATTATTGTGAAACCTGTGAGACACAACAAACACACAGCACCGATTACAGCGTCCTCCATCCTCCTGTTGTATAGTGTTGTTCTTTGTTTCTGTTGTTGAAAATGACGTCGCTGTCGACCGGCTTACGTCACTTCTTAGTACACACTGTCGGTGCGAATGCAACCTGTAAATAGTACTGGGAAATAGTTCGCGCAAAATCGTCCCAGTACTTTAGTGCCGTACATTTAGTTCTGGAACTAAAGCGGTGCGACAGGGCCGATACACCCGCAGCGCGTGCACTAAAAAGCCTGTCAAACAGCGCCTGATTACTGAAGTAAATATCTTTTGTGCTAATATTGTCAAAACATTTAAAATACATTTAAAATTATTTTGTTCCACAAAATTTAGTTTCTAAATTGAAATTGTGCTGTTTAGACCAATACATCTGATTACATGAGTTTTTTTGTTTTGTTTTCTAGACAGACCAGTGCACCGGTCTCCAGGGTTTCCTTATTTTCCACAGTTTTGGTGGAGGCACTGGCTCTGGTTTCACATCCCTGCTGATGGAGCGTCTCTCAGTTGACTACGGCAAGAAGTCCAAGCTCGAGTTTGCCATCTATCCCGCTCCTCAGGTCTCCACCGCTGTGGTTGAGCCATACAACTCGATCCTAACCACCCACACCACCCTAGAGCACTCTGACTGTGCCTTCATGGTAGATAACGAGGCCATCTACGACATCTGCCGCAGAAATCTCGACATCGAGCGTCCCTCCTACACCAACCTCAACCGTCTCATCGGCCAGATCGTGTCCTCCATCACTGCTTCCCTGCGCTTTGATGGTGCCCTCAATGTCGATCTGACCGAGTTCCAGACCAACTTGGTGCCATATCCCAGAATCCACTTCCCCCTGGTCACATACTCCCCCATCATCTCTGCTGAAAAGGCTTATCATGAGCAGCTGTCTGTGTCTGAGATCACCAGTGCCTGCTTTGAGCCATCTAATCAGATGGTGAAGTGTGACCCCCGGCATGGGAAGTACATGGCCTGCTGTATGCTGTATCGTGGTGATGTCGTACCCAAAGATGTGAATGCCGCTATTGCCAACATTAAGACCAAACGCTCCATACAGTTTGTGGACTGGTGCCCAACTGGATTCAAGGTGGGAGAGATTGACAAGACAATATTTTAAATGTTCTTTCTTCAAACTTCATTAAACTTAGTGTCTCCTCTTTCTCAACAGGTTGGCATCAATTACCAGCCACCTACAGTGGTCCCTGGTGGAGACTTGGCCAAAGTACAGAGAGCTGTGTGCATGCTGAGCAACACCACGGCTATTGCCGAGGCCTGGGCCCGTCTGGACCACAAGTTCGATCTGATGTATGCCAAGCGTGCCTTCGTTCACTGGTATGTCGGAGAAGGAATGGAAGAGGGAGAGTTCTCAGAGGCCAGAGAGGATCTTGCCGCACTGGAGAAAGATTATGAGGAGGTTGGCACCGAGTCTGTGGAGGATGAAGAGGAGGGTGAGGAGTATTAAAGATGTTTTAAGAGGCTGATCTGACACCAGTTTACAGTCCGAAGAGAAACTGGTCCTACTTCAGCACTTATAGCAGTATTTGTCTCTCCATTGTCAAGCTGCCTTATGAATGCCCAATGATGGGGAACAAAGCCCTGATGTGTGTTTATAAATGTTCTGTTGTGTTTCTTTCTTTTCTATACCTCTATTCTGTCTGATTTCAAAGAAACGAGTTGCCCAAGGCATTTCTGTCTGAACACTTTTTGTTTTGTAAACTGTCTTTGTCTCTCACACATGCTGTAAGTGACCTGATAACGTTTCAAAATAAACTTGTCAAATGTGTCTATTGAATTTGTATGTTTTTGATTCCCAAAAATGCATGAATTAGTGATGTGACGCTTTAGCCTTTATGATGCTTTACGTGCCCCCTTGTCAACAAGCTTGGCCCCCTAAATTTGGAATCCTATCACACCAAACAATTTTGGGTGAAATGTGCAGTTTGTCCTGTAAACTATATATATATACATATACATACACACACACACAAGAAAAACATCACCAGCTGCTAAGTTCACATCTGTTTGCTGGCTGGCACCGAGCCAGAGAGACGAGACGTCCTCACTGCAGAACACAAGATCCAGGGGGCGAGGTTAGATCCAGATCCAACTCCTCCCACCTTACATATACCTAAACCTACCTGTCTCCACCCCCTGATCCCTAAACCCACCCATCTCCAACCCCTGGATCTTTGTTCTGCAGTGAGGGGCTAATGCACGTTTTAAAGCACTGCTCATTATAACCAATCCCATACGATTCTGTTGAGCTTATGAATGCAAGGACCAATCAGGCCTTTAGATGAGTCGCCGCTGAAACACGCCGTTTTGTCACTGCGCGCGCTGACTGAATTCTCTCATCAGAAACAACAAAGTGATCGGGTCAGTAATATTAAATTTTTCACAGTGTAAACAGATGACGTCTTTAGTACAATGAAAGTGTTATAGGCTAATTAGTAACTTGCAATGTTTTCATTAAATTAACATTACATACAAAGACACCCATATCTGGTACTTAAGACTGATTTTTATGCAAAGTTAATAGATTACACTATTAGGCTACTTTGCCCATCGCCCATTACAGATCAACTAACAATCTATAAAGGTGCAAAATGCATTTACTTGCACATATTTGAGAATCGAGATATTTCCTGATATACAGGTGCATCTCAAATTAGAATGTCATGGAAAAGTTCATTTATTTCAGTAATTCAACTCAAATTGTGAAACTCGTGTAATAAATCAATGCACACAGACTGAAGTAGTTTGTCTTTGGTTCTTTTAATTGTGATGGTTTTGTCTCACATTTAACAAAAACCCACCAATTCAATATCTCAACAAATTAGAATACTTCAAGACCAATAAAAAAATTTTTTTTAGTGAATTGTTAGCCTTCTGGAAAGTATGTTCATTTACTGTACATGTACTCAATACTTGGTAGGGGCTCCTTTTGCTTTAGTTACTGCCTCAATTCGGCGTGGCATGGAGGTGATCAGTTTGTGGCACTGCTGAGGTGGTATGGAAGCTCAGGTTTCTTTGACAGTGGCCTTCAGCTCATCTGCATTTTTGGTCTCTTATTTCTCATTTTCCTCTTGACAAAGGTCTAGTGAGTTTGCTGGCCAGTCAAGCACAACAACACCATGGTCATTTACACTTTGCAGTGTGGGCAGGTGCCAAATCCTGCTGAAAAATGATATTAGCATCTTCAAAAAGCTGGTCAGCAGAAGGAACCATGAAGTGCTCCAAAATTTCTTGGTAAACGGGTGCAGTGACGTTGGTTTTCAAAAAACGCAATGGACCAACACCAGCAAATTCATTGCACCCCAAATCATCACCGACTGTGGAAACTTAACACTGGACTTCAAGCAATTTGGGCTATGAGCTTCTCCACCCTTCCCTCCAGACTCTAGGACCTTGGTTTCCAATGAAATACAAAACTTGCTCTCATCTGAACGAGGACTTTGGACCACTGGGCAACAGCCTCTGACGTCTGTGGTTCAGGAGTGGCTTAACAAGAGGAATACGACAACTGTACCAAATTCCTTTACACGTCTTGTGTGTGGTGGCTCTTGATGCCTTGACCCCCAGCCTCAGTCCATTCCTTGTGAAGTTCACTCAAATTCTTTAATCGATTTTGCTTGACAATCCTCATAAGGCTGCGGTTCTCTCGGTTGGTTGTGCATCTTTTTCTTCCACACTTTTTCCTTCCAATCAACTTTCTGTTAACATGCTTGGATACAACACTCTGAACAGCCAGCTTCTTTGGCAATTGATGTTTGTGGCTTACCCTCCTTGTGAAGTGTGTCATTGATTGTTTTCTGGACAACTGTCAGATCAGCAGTTTTCCCCATGATTGTGTAGCCTAGTGAACGAAACTGAGAGACCATTTTGAATGCTCAATAAACCTTTGCAGGTGTTTTGAGTTGATTAGCTGATTGGCATGTCACCATATTCTAATTTGTTGAGATTTTGTGGGTTTTTGTTAAATGTGAGCCAAATCAGCACAATTAAAAGAACCCCAGACTTAAACTACTTCATTCTGTGTGCATTGAATTTATTTAATACACCAGTTTCACAATTTTAGCTGAATTACTGAAATAAATGAACTTTTCCCACGACATTCTAATTTATTGAGATACACCTGTATTTATGGGAATATTTAGAAAAAAAATTGGTTGCCTTATATTGGTGGCTTATTAAAACCAATAAATCCTAATAGAATATGTCCCAAAACACACTACAGAAACCATTTTTAATGGTTTTAATGGTTAAAAATGTTTTGTTTGTAATGTTATTTGTTGTGGAAACCATTAAAAATTTCTGTGATGATTTTATTGTTTTTTTTTTTTTTTTTAGTAGTGACATTAAAAAAGGGCCCCCCTATATCAGTTATACAGTGTATTGGGCTGCCTGTGTGCACCTTCACTCGTTCCCTCAAAATGATGCCCTTGGACACTACAATACAAAATTTTGCCGAAATAAATGAAACATGATGAAACATAATTTTTAGTTGAAATTGTTTATGATTACTTCTAGATATTGCAGGGATACTGCATTGTGAAAAGACTGATGAAATAATACTAGTATGTTAAGAATTAATTTTAAATTGTGCCACCCTAAAGCACAAGTGGCCCCGTCTGGACCCCCAGTTAACTGTGGTCTACTCTAGAAAAACGTCCCTTGCATCACACCACAGCTGTTTCTACACGTAGCCTACAGTATGAGCCATACTTTTATAAAATATGTTTGCTTGCTATTTGAAATTTACGTAAATATAAACCTATTGCATACATGGTGATATGTAAAGAGGTTTCATACTTTGAGCTAAGAAATGTTGTACTAGAAATGCAAACAGTAATTGGTTGTAGTAAACTGAATCAGGAAGACTTATATTGCCTTATTCGTACTCAAATGTTTTTACCGATGTATGCAATACAGCTGAATCTGCAATAAAGGTTAGTATACCACCCCCTTTTAGTCAACAAACATTTTTTATTGTATTTTATATAGGCTATTTTTATTATTATGTATACCCCCATTGGGGCTGAGCCCCCCTAAAAGGGAAATCTGAATCGCCCCTTTCCGTTTATGGCAAATGTTAAAGGGGTCAATGATTCCCGCTAAACCGTGTAATTTTTTTGGTTTAATGAAATTTGTTTATGCGGTTTAAAGTTTAAAAAAACACATTTTCCACATACTGTACATTATTGTTCTCCTCTATGCCCCTGCCTTTTTGAAACGTGTCGATTTTTACAAAGCTTCTGAAAAGCGAGGTGTGCTCTGATTGACCAACTATCAGTGCTTTGTGTTGGCCGAATACCTCAAGCGTGAGAAGGAAATGTTACGCCCCTCACATACTGTGATGCCGTGTCCCAGTCGGAGCGACGACACAAAAAACATTAAAACCCATTACAAACGAGGCATTTTGTTGCATCCAGTGGGGACATAATTATTAATTACTGATTATAATGACTTATACTGTCTTTTTTACGCATTGCGTTTCATCGTGCCGCGTAAACATAAAACCCTGTTTGCATTTGTGATCAGAGAAATGACAACAACAAGCTCTACTCCACACTGCAGCAAGTGCCCAAAACTCGCGTTTGAATCATCCGTGTCAAATGATAAAAGAAACTTACTGACGTGAGTCAGAACTGCCGGCATTTTAGTCTAAACGTTACTCTCCCAGGATCAGTACACCTCCTCCCTAAAATGTGCCGGCGATCCACAGCACAAAGTTGAAGTATTCCCTCAGTGACCAGCACAGATCAGCTCCAAGCATGACAAAGTGATATCGTCCTCGTGTGGAAGACCAAACAAAGTAGTTTCGCTTTCACAACAAAACACACAGCGTCTTCAGGACATGGCGGTGGCAGCAACAATACTACAGCGAGAATAAAAGTTACGCCTTCTTTCTTTGCGTGAACATTTGGGTGGCGTTATGCAAATCTTCCCACATAGTGAGGTAGATTTGTGGGGCCGTGTTCGAACGAGCCGTTTTAGGGGGGTGTGGCTGACTCTGAACTTTTATAAAAAATCTCTCTTTGGATTTGAGACTTTAGTCTTGTAACAAATTTACAGATCTTCTTTATGCACCAAGAGCTTGTAACACTCCAAAGAGAAAGGAAAAAATGAAATCGCATCATATGACCCCTTTAACAAAAGTTGCCCCGTGTATCATCAGCCTAACACTCTTATCATTAGATGAAAGTGGTCAAAATAATGACTAGAAGAGGGGTGATTTTTGCTGATTCTTTGCAAGAGGATGTTCTTTTTCTGGTCAAAGTTCAGTAGCTCTTTTTTCCAGGCCCAGGAAAGAATATTTAAGCACATCAAAAGTAAAATTGCTCTTTACTTACAAAAGACCATTTACAACGATTCTGTGCAAAAATTTTATAAAAGCAAAATGTTTTATCAATTTATACATTCCGTTTTTTTTTCACTCCAAAAGAACAAAAACAAGGCTTTAAAACTGCTTTGTTTGTGATTTTATATGTAGCATGCAAAAATCTGAATACAAAGCTGCTTTGAATTGCAGGCAATTGAGACAGTATTTTCACCCAGAGTTGTGTAATTTCAGTATCTACCAGCAGGGGCTAAGAGGCCCATGCTTCAAACAATTAAAGAGAGGTTTCTGGAGGATTTGCAGCTTTTGGCTCAGGCCCTGTTACCACCAATGGCCACAACATTCCGTTTCCTCCAGCTGAAAAGCAATCCTTAAAATTTCATGGCCGCATAACTATAATATGCTGTTTTAGTTGGGAGACCCAACAAAGTTAATATTTATTTTTAAGCAATTCAACAGGTGTACCTGTTAAAATATTTGGTGTGACCTCTCAAGATATGTTCACACATTGCCCATTCTAGATTATTAAAAAAGGAAAAAGATCATTATTATTAATTTTTAATAAATATTCTGATCTAAATGGTCAACCTGCAATACAATAATTGTTTTGTTTCACCTCAACCATTTTTTGTGGACATTTTTGCTCTCCCACATCAACATACCTTAAGTAAGATTACACTTAAATGTACAGTGACTGTGACAATGTACACCATTGATTATTTTAATGACTTTGCGATGAAAGCATCACGATCCAGACTCGAAATGCAATAGGCCTACTCAAGTTTTTTCAAATAAAAAAAAAGACTGACTCATTTACTTCGATTCCACTTCAACATGTCCATTCATGTTAATCTAAACATGATAATCTTACATGTAAAACAATAAACTTTCTGAATCTCAGTCTCATCCGTGGCCTTATTTTTGTACTGAAATATAACATTAATTACAACGTTAGTTTAACATTTAAGTGAGATGCTACTAGTTTTGCTTTTATTTCAAAACACAAAAGTAGACCACTATTTAAAGCGCTTTACTACAACGCCCCCTCCCCCGCACAATTCGTCACACTATACGGTAGTCGTCCAATCAGCAGCCGCAGTGAGTCTATTTAAAGAAGAAGTCCCGGCCACTATCAGCTGTCACCTGAAGGTATCCATACGCGGAGGTAAACACTGGGGCGGAGCGAGGCGGTTGACGGCTTCAAGCGCATGCTGTTGGCAGAAGTGTATGTAAAGATATACAGAACTCAAAGTTTCTAAATTAACAGTGAACCGTGTGGGATACACGTAGTCTTTCCGTAAAGTTTTGACGTAATCGTACAATTCGACAGTGCCTTTTGAACTTGTAATGCCTTGTTACTCACAGTTGTATGCTTCGACTGTGGGCCCTATTTGTATATGTAACATGAACTTGACAAAAATGGACTTCCTTGAAAATAAAAAGATGCTAAAAAGATTTGAGTCTTTCATTTTAAATAACACCTCATTATAGAGTAAACTGTAAATAACTACCGTTCGAACTTTCGTTTGAATGCGACGTAAATGCGAGGAGTACGTTTAGTTTGTTTCTTGAGTATGAATAGCGCCTGCACTAATGTAAACGAATAACAACGTATTTCCGAGCTGTAGTCGTTACGCGTATAGAAGACAAACGGTTTAAATAATGCAACAATAAACGGTAAATATCACGGCCGAACTGTCCCTTTAAGTGATTCTTCAAAGCTACAAATGAGTGGACACGCTCACTTCGTCTCTAGATTTTTGAGCGGATGTGCTCTCAGCCTAAGAGCAGTCGCGCCACGGTGAGTGTGTGTTGATTGTTCGTGTTGTTCAAGTGTTCGCCGGACTGGGGGAGTAAGGACGGACAGACTGTGTTGCAGATCCCAGGAAGTTCTGTCTCCGCTTCGCTGAGCGACTCGATTCTGCTCCGGAACCGGACCTGCAGGATGACCCAGCGGGGCCCGGCCGAGTTTACCTCACCGCCCGAGTGTCCGGTGTTCGAGCCCAGTTGGGAGGAATTTGCAGACCCGTTTGCGTTTATCAATAAAATCCGACCCATCGCCGAGAAAACCGGGATCTGCAAGGTTCGACCGCCGCCGGTGAGTGCTGTCCGGACGGCCTGAACCGGGCCGGATCTGCGGAGTGATTCCGAGTTCGGTTTAAAGGGAAATGTCTCAACATGGCGGCGCAGTGACAGCACGGCCGAACCGCTTTGTGTGTAGCTTGGCATCATGTGCGCAATAACGTCGCGGATGTGTGAATGTTATACAGGAAAATGTCTCTTTATGGTCGCCGAGTGTATGGTTTACGGCCTGGCTCGGTTCTAGTGCTGGATTAAACGTCACGTTTACTTACACGTTAGTTTGCTGATTGTCAGTGTTTATCGTTGATATAGAATATTGTTTATATTTTTATTATGTATATTCAATTATTAGTACTGGTGTAGTTGCTTCTGCAGCTTTAGTGACACTGACGAACAGAAACCCCCATCATTACCTCATAATTTGATTAAAAAGGCTTTTAATGAGTTCCGTGTACTTTTAAGGAGAATTGAATGTCGACAGATAGACAAAAAAAAAACATCAAGAGATACCTGGCAATGCGGAAATAAACATTTCCTTTCATTTTCATCATAGCACATTGAGTATATACCCATATATTCATAAATTGAGTTTTGTTTGTTATTTTTTTTATTGCATTAGGCTATTACCTTACTGAGAAAATTGTTAATATAAACTAATTATACCATCATTATATAGTTATATAATCTATTCTGGTAAGAACGAATGCTTTCTGTTGCAAAAAAGTGGTTGTTTGCGGATTAGAGAGTAATGCAATCAATTAATTACCGTTTATACCTAGCAACTAAATATAGTTCACCTATTAGCAAAATGACCCGGTTCAGCCTTTCGGCGTTCATCTGAATCCGAACTCCCGAACCTGTCTAAACCAGTTTGAAGGGTTTCAGTGGTTCTGATGGCGTCTTTATGTTTAAAGGTTATGTGAGTGAACATTAGACTAGCCCAGTGCCACGAATATTATAATTTATTTATCTCTGAAAATGATTTTGTGTGTCTGAGACCGAATATGTACTTTACAATCATTTTTATAGACATTTAAACATTTTTGTTCATAGCCATATTTAGGTTCCATGTTATTTTAAATGCTGTTTACTTATTTATTGACGATTCTCGCTCCGTCTGTTGTGTCCAGGGCGCGCTCTGGAGCAAACCGCAGGTTCGGATTCTGGCTTCGGGTTTGATGTGAATTCGAGTTCTGATAAGAATCTATTAAACTCGCAGCTACGTGACGTGATTCACGCATGAGGTGGCAGCGGAGAGAAAGCGTAATTACGTTAAACAAGCGATTATTAACTGGCAAAATATGTCAAGCATCATTATAGGACGACGGCTTCGTATCAGTGACGATATTAATAACCAAAAAAGTAATATTTTGGTAAGGGTTTTAAAGCTGAGAATGTTTCCCAAATGGCCTCTTGCTTTCCAACACCATCATAGACGCGCACAGGATTCGGACACGTTTTAAAGTATTTGGACAGTGTGAAGTGATTCAGAGGCTCGGTTCGGCTCATAAACTGGTCCCGGAAACCTATGTATACCCTCGGGCCGGGCGCGTCCTCCATGTTGCGAGCTATGGAGTGAATGAACCATCTGGCCATTTTGTGTCTTTCTGTAACTATGCTGCCTGAACAGCAAACAAGGAAATAATGTGGTAAATGGATTTAATATGCACAGAACTTACCTTCATTTTCTTTGTGTAGCTGAGGTCAAATATACGGATTGTGGTGAATATCTTTCGTATGTAGGGCAAAAATCTGTATATATGATCTCATGTACAGTGGTTTGTTGTACAGACTCTCAAATGGTGTGCCTTTGGATATGCAATTTATGTGTTATGAGGCAAGATTTGTTTAAAGTTCTGAATAAAACATTTTTTTCATGTGCTGATTACATAATTACACTATTATTATAAATGTATGAAAGCAAACATATCTACGTTTTGAATTCTGAGGCATAAACGTGAGGTTTTGCAGCTCATTTTAATTGTGATAGTTGTAGCCTGAGGTGACTTTTTGGCTAAGAAAGGGTAACACTTTATTGATCCCAAGAGGGTAATGTCTGGTCTCGGTAATCAAACTGTTAATTACATTGTGTGTATCTGGAGACATGATTGCATGTGTGTTGCTGTTTTTCTGAATGCAGTTGTAAGCATGTGGTTATGGGAGGCTGGAGACAAAGGAAATGTGTTAAACGTGGTCTGAAAAGGTTTTATATAGGTGACTGAGCTGAACGAAAACCACAGTTCCACCGTTTAGCCATCTTCAGCAGGTTGCGAGTGAGTGAACATGTGCGTTTTAGTTAACATTTAGCCACTGTTAAGCAGACACACATTCACAAGATTCTAGGCCGCAAAGTCTTATCTGTAAACGTGAAAAACAGTCACCACCTATTCAAAAGCCATGTTTTTGTGTGCCTGTCTGTGTGCTATGTTAATGAATTCACATCACAAACCTGCAAAGCCTAATGAAGAAAATCAGAAAGCTAAAGATGAAAATTATGTCTTTCATAAAGCCTCTCTTGTTTTGACATGTTTGTGTTCCTGACCCCTGTAATAATGAGTTAGGCTCGACTCAAGGACATATGTTGTTTAGATTTTAGTTAATGGGGCTGAAGTTTGTTTTTGTGAAAATTTTAGCTTTGCTAAAAAATATATGTAGAATGCACTGGACTGTACAACTGCTTTATTGATCCCTATTGGATGTCACAGATTGATTTTGCTGCAAAATTATGGCGTTGCATATTGAAGTTAAATATACTCAGAAATCAAGCCGTTTAAAATAAATATCAATAAAAGAAAGAGAAATGTAAGTTCACTAATTGTTTGCTTGCTTTGTGTGTCTGTGTTTAGGATTGGCAGCCTCCATTTGCATGTGACGTTGACCGACTTCATTTTACTCCACGAATCCAGAGACTCAACGAGCTTGAGGTAATTTTACAATTTTGCTTTGAGCTGGAAACTAGTTTGCACAAATTTGCTTATGTTTGTGAGGGCCCGATATTTTAAAATATCTCCACAAATATAGTGAGACATGCTGAAAACTAACTTGCGAGGTCATCTGAATTGCTCACTGTATGGAAAAACTCATAAATCTGTCAAATCATGTATTGATATCAACAGGTTTGTTACAGGGTTAGGTTTAGGGTCAGGGTTTAGCAAATTTCATCACCTCTGTTGAAAAGCCATTGTGTATATGAGATAATATAGTGAAACTGAAGGGTGCGTGTTTGTGCATTGTAAGGTCAATGGTCACAGTCTTGTCAGCAGAATTTGGGTCTTTTGAAATGTCTGATATTAAAATAACAACATCTCTGAGATGATTAATAATTAACATGCACCATTCACAATGTTTCTGAATCTTATTTTGTCTTTTTCTTGGCTCTTCTATCACCCTCCTCCCTTTCTTACAGGCTCAAACCCGAGTTAAACTCAACTTCTTGGACCAGATTGCCAAGTTTTGGGAACTACAAGGATGCACACTCAAAATTCCACATGTGGAGCGGAAGATCCTCGATCTGTACCAGCTCAACAAAGTGAGTGAGTCTGTCATTCAGGCTTCTTTATCGGACTGGATAAGTTAATATGCCTCATCACTTGACTCTGTTCAATATTTTTAGTTGAAACCTGTTACCCATCTCTGTATGAGTCACAGAGGAATTCATGTAACCACTGAGTTCTTTATTATTGACCAAGTAAAACAAAAGCATTGAATGTATATAATCTAAAGTCCAACACTGTCTCATTCTGCCAGTTGGTTGCAGAGGAGGGTGGATTCGATTTAGTTTGTAGAGAGAGGAGATGGACGAAGATTGCCATGACAATGGGGTTTGCCCCAGGCAAAGCTGTGGGGTCCCACCTGAGAGCCCATTACGAGAGGGTCCTGTACCCGTACCACCTCTTCCAGTCTGGGACAAACTTGCTGGTGAGTTTAACATATAACACATCAGATTGATATATCACACACTCTCCATAAAGCTTTCAGCAGTCATGAAGGATTTTTGGTTTAGGAGTCCGGTTACAGCTGGTCTGCAGTGTTAAAGCTGAGCTTTTAGGGTTAGCGGTATTAGTTTCTACATTAAGGTCTGATTGAGTCTGCTGTGCTTATGAATGCAATATGTGGTTATTAAGTGTGTTTTATTGTGTTTTAGCTGCTTGTTTTCTGTATTGCCAATCTTCCAAGTGTTACTGCTCTTTGTGCCACAGCCTCTGCTAAATGTGGTTGCAAATTACGTTTGTCTTTAGAGACAAATATCAATTAGCAAAATGCACAACATGGTATTCATAACTTTTTATACACTGTAAGCTGCTACCTTTCATAGATGGAAGAATCCATCATATATTTGTGATTTAATACATTTCCCAAGTTATAGATTACAATATTACTATTCAAAAAGTTTAAAGTAGTAATAGTTAATAGTACACAAAAATTGTATTAACGTATAGAAAAAGCTAAACTAAGTATATAATATGTACTGATTCACAACATGTTTCAACATTTGTAATAACACTCAGTCTCCATGCAGGAGCACGGTGCATATGAAAAGTACTGGAGCCTTACTAATTTTCTTTCCATTGCCTGAATGCTTGCCATCTCGTAGAGATTTGGACCTCATGACCCAGAGATCACTGGCCTTCTGTAATGTTTGGTGCTATTTTAAAATCAGGCTCTTGACATTGCGCCAAACGTGACAAGTTGTGGCACCTCCGGGATGGAGGAGGTCATGTTTCTACTTTTAAATCTGACAGGATGTTGATTCAGTATGATTACGTGGCAATGAATGTTTCATGTATTAGTTGCTGTGGCCTTACTGACATACGAAATGTGTCCTGCTCCTCTGAAAGAATCATCACCAATCATCTGTAAATGTATGGATTTGTTAAACAGTAGTTTCGAACCTTTGTGAATTGTTACATCTGTACAATGTCTTTAGTTTGATATGTAAACATTTCCTTTGCTGCTTATGTCCAGTTGTGTGTGTGTGTGTGTGTGTCGGTGGTGGTGTCTATTTATTTTTTTTTTTCACCCAGTGTTTTTTGTTTATTTTGAGTTTGGGTGACACCTGGGAGCGAACTGGTGTTTCTTGACGAAGATTCAATCTGTCCTGACCCTCACCAAACCCCCAGCTGTCCTGCCGAGACAATGTTGCTTTTATTCTCCACCTACTACTCTCGTCTTTGTTTTCACTTGCTGCTCTTTCTATGTTTTTGTCTTTTTGACTTCTGCTGCATCCTTTCGTCCTCCCCTCCCCCTCCCACTCCTCTCAACCCACAGAGACTGTGACCTGCTTTCTGTTCACGCTAATCTCTTTACACCTCCAGCTGTTCTCTCTCCTCCCTCTATCCTCTGTCTGTACGTTAATCTGTAATCTGATAGTGGTAGCAGGCGTCATACAGTTTGGATGCCGTGTAACTGGGAATGTTGAGGATTTCATCCTGCATGCACTCACAGATGTAACACTCTTTATAGCCAGGCTAACAGGTTTTTCACACATTAGTATAGCTTATCTTTGGGCTGGAGGGAAATGATGACGGTGATTTAGAGGAATTTTGTGAAGTGTGAAGTTTCACAGTTTCCAGTGTGGAGAACCCTGAGGTGGCCTGAAAATGACCTTTGACTTTTCATTGCATTTTTAAACATTGAAATTTTTAAAATTTCTCTGGATTAAAAACAGACCTAAATTACTATTAAATTACACTTTAACCATTGTATAAATTATCTACCGAAGTTTGTTGGAGTTAAATCGAAAGATTATTGGAGTATGTTTTACAAAAAAATACCATTTCAGTCTTTCTACTACTGAAAAATTTAATGTTTAATTCAAAGTATTATTCACCATTTCTAGCAAATAGCAAATTTTCTATCAATTTCTGAGTAAAAAATGTTGATCCTACACCAGTTTTTAAAAGGATAGTTCATGCAGAATTGAGTTTTGTAACCATTTTGTCACCCTCTTCATGACTTTCTCTACACAAAAGGAGATTTTATGCAGAAGTCCAAGCTGCTCTTTCCCATGGGCTGTCAAGCTCCAAAAAAGTATCTTAAAAGGGTTCATGCAACCCTTCTGAAACCGTATTTCCCCTTAGTGTGAGGCAAAAGGCTGAACTGTTTTATTTGCACAAAATCTTAATATGCATCTGTATCTCTCAAATTGAAGTCACACCATAGAAAAGAGCAGCTTGGGCCTTCTGCCTAACATCTTCCTTTGTGTTTAACAGGAAAAAAGAAGGTGAACTCTACCTTTAAGTGCTGCATTAATTTAACGTGAGAGCATTGTAGTTTTCTTATTTTATATGTTTTTTAAATGTGAAGGGCACATTTAACCAGTTGAGTTGTTTTTCTTGTTTTCTTCAGTGTCTGCAGAAGGCATCAGTGGATGATGTAAATGATGAAGATAAAGAGTATAAACCCCATGACCTGCTGCAGAGACAAAACATTCACATTCAGCCCAGCGACACAAGCGCACCTGCTAGACGAGCCAAGAGGATGAAAACAGAGGTGAATACTCCATTTGTGAGTGGACAACTTGTAGGTTTATAATCACAGTCTGCCTCCATTTGTCACAGTTTTGTTTCTGTAACGGTCCATACTGTATGTCTGTATGGATATAAACGGCAGTCTTTATTATTTTTTGTTTGTTTGTTTTTAAAGATGCTCACCGAGGCTGCATTTATTTGATCAAAAATACAGTAAAAATAGTAATATTGTGAAATATTACTACAATATAAAATAACTGCTTTCTATTTTAATCTATTTTAAAATGTAATTTATTCCTATGATGACATAGCTGAATTTTCAGCAGTCATTACTCCAGTCTTCAGTGTCACACGATCCTCCAGAAATCATTCTTGGTGCTCAATAGACATTTTTTTTTCTTTTAACTCGCATGCTTCTATTTTTGTGTCTGTAGTCTGGCTGTGTCAAGTCAGAGGGAGGTGAGGGATGTGAGAACAGGCCCAATCTCAGGAGGAGAATGGGTTCATTTGTTGCCAAGCCTGAACCAGGTGAGCACCTAACCTTTGCATCTAACCTCGCATGACTCAGATCATTAGCCAGTATTCATTAGGTAATATTTATAGTCAAGCAAAGCAAACATGTGATTAGCACAGCTTTATTAGTCAAATCAGTGTCTTTATATGAACAAATACATTTGTATGTGTGTATTAGAGCAAGAGGTCCCTATACAGGTGAAACAGGAACCTGTGGAGATGAAAGAGATAAATCCTGAACCCGAGAAAAGCAAATCACGTTACAAGAAAAACATCCCCCCTCCTCCAGTCAGCATGGTAAATGTCCTCCCCTCTTTCTTATTCAAATGTAAGTTCTGCTGAGCCTTTCTGTCACATGTAAATCACAACCATAACAAAGTTCATTTAACTCATTTTAGTTGAGGAAACCAATTGCCTTAAACCATTTAAGTTTTAAAAAAACAACATTTGAGTACTGTGAAGCTGTAATGTGGGGGAAATTATTAATATTAAATAACTATAAGCTGTATTCAAAAACATTGTGTCGCTAAAACTTTGTTTACATGGGTGCTGTCTGTCTTTCTCTAGGTGGACCTGTATGTGTGTTTAGTGTGTGGAAATGGGAACGATGAGGACCGGTTGTTGCTATGCGACGGTTGTGATGACAGCTACCACACCTTCTGCTTGATCCCGCCTCTCAGTGATGTTCCTAAAGGTGATTGGAGGTGCCCTAAGTGTCTGGCTCAGGTGAGTTATAAAGTAAACGATAACCGTGTTTGTTCATTATTAAAAGTCAGTAAAAGCAGCAACTGATTCTGAACAGAACGGTTCAGAACCCAGTCAATGTTGCACTTTTAGAGAATTTGATTTACTACAACAATTGATTGACTCATTATTTCTGTGTTTCTGCAGGAGTGCGGTAAACCTCAGGAGGCGTTTGGCTTCGAGCAAGCTTGCAGGGACTATTCTCTGAAATCCTTTGGGGAAATGGCAGACTCCTTCAAGTCAGACTATTTCAACATGCCTGTTCATGTATGTACAAATCCCTACTGAGACTCTGACATTGATTCTCATGAGTATAGATTTACAAACCTAATTTTGAACAATGAACTAACCTTAAGCATTGATATTAATGTTGATTTTTTTGGGGGTTTGTTTTAGATGGTTCCTACCGAATTGGTAGAAAAAGAGTTTTGGAGGTTGGTCGGTACCGTTGAGGAGGATGTGACAGTGGAATATGGCGCTGACATCGCCTCGAAAGAGTTTGGAAGTGGTTTTCCAATCAAGGGTGGAAAGTTTAAGGTTGCGCCGCATGATGAGGTACAACTGCAATATCAGATTGAGATATTACTCGCAATTTCCGACATGTATATGGATATGTAGCACATCCTGTTTCCATCACTGATGTTGTTATTCTCTGTTGCGGCTGATTGCTGTAGAAATATCTTCGCTGTGGTTGGAACCTGAATAACATGGCCATGATGACGCCATCAGTGCTGACTCATGTAACTGCTGATATATGTGGCATGACTTTGCCATGGCTGTACGTGGGCATGTGCTTCTCCTCTTTCTGCTGGCACATTGAAGACCACTGGAGCTATTCCATCAACTACCTGCACTGGTAATAAGTGACATGCTTAATAAAAGGCATATATATCAGTGTTATATATAATGCACTGACTGAACTCACTGTAATTCTGTCCCCCACATATTTGTTTTTGCTTCAAATATGGTTTCTACTTTAAATAAAATTGCAGTTACCTAGGAGAGTGTGTGATTATAGAAAATGTAAAAATATCTGAGACTGACATAATTAACTTATCAACTAACCTTGTACACTAGTACTTTTTTTCAGCAAGCATGCATTGCATTGATTTAAAAGTGACAGTGAAATGCTGTTTCTTTTAAACGTCCTATTAATCAAATAATGGCGAAAAAATGTATCATAGTTTTGACGAAAATATAAAGCAGCACAACTGTTTTAGCACTGATAATAAATGTTTCTTGAGCACCAAATCAGCATATTAGAAGAAATATTATTACACCGGAATAAATTACAATTTAAAAACATTAAAATAGAAAACAGTCATTTTAAATTGTAATAATATTTCACAATATTACTCTTTTTACTATGTCTTTGATAAAATAAGTGGTATTGTATGTGTGAAGACTGTGATTGTATGTTTGTATGTGTTAGGGGAGAGCCTAAGACCTGGTATGGTGCTCCTGGTTTTGCCGCTGAGCAGTTGGAAGCAGTCATGAAGAAACTGGCCCCAGAACTGTTTGAGTCTCAGCCAGACCTTCTACACCAGCTTGTCACAATCATGAACCCCAATACACTCATGGCCCACGGAGTACCAGTGAGTAACGTTTATACACATAATCACATGCTCACATGGAGTACCTGTGAGTAATGCACGCTTTATTTTTTTTAGATTTACAGAACCAATCAGTGTGCAGGAGAGTTCGTCATCACTTTCCCACGGTCCTATCACAGCGGCTTCAACCAGGGTTTCAACTTTGCAGAGGCTGTGAACTTTTGCACAGTGGACTGGGTGAGGATCCGTTCTGCTGTTACTCTGACTGTTATTAATGTAGATTTTCTTGGGCAGGTCTCAGAGCCGAGTATGCAGAGTTTTAATTTATATGATAATTGTTTTTTTTGTTGTTTTTTTTACTGATTTGTGTTGTAAAATTGGTTTGCAGATGCCACTGGGGCGTCAGTGTGTGGATCACTACCGCCTGCTGCACCGTTACTGTGTGTTCTCTCATGATGAGATGGTGTGTAATATGGCCATGAAAGCCGACAGCCTGGACGTGGTTCTGGCGTCAGCCGTACAGAAAGACATGCAGCTCATGATCAAAGACGAGAGAGAACTGCGGGACAAAGTCCGTAAGATGGTGAGAGAACACAAACAAAACCTGTCAAATCTGTGTATGAGAGACACCATTTGTGTGGATGGCACTATAGTGTAAATTTATTCAACCGTGCTCATTAGTCTTCTCACTCTGAGAAAAACAAACATATATGGAAGTGTGTAGTAAAATATGCCGTAAGACAATTATCCTCACACTTCATGGACTTTATATATTTAATGAAATGATCTATCTACTTGCATTACAGTAGCGTTATATAATATATTATATCGCTTTTTCCAGATTTCCATGAACATTGACAACCCAAAATGAATGGTGGTGTGTTATATTGGTCATTTTAATAGGTTAGAGATATTAGTAATGTCACTCTGAATGTGCCATTTTTTCTACTTCTCTGTAAATGATCATTTGATAATATTCTCTCTCTTTGTATAGGGGGTGGTTCGATGTGAATTGTTTGAATACAACCTGCTGGCAGATGATGAGAGACAGTGCGTAAAGTGTCGCACCACCTGTTACCTGTCTGCTCTCACCTGTCCCTGCAGACCAGGATTCCAGGTGTGTCTACACCATGCCCACGACCTCTGCTCCTGCCCCGTTTCCAACTACACACTCAAGTGAGTCTCCACTTTTGCTTTCGGTACTATTCAATGATCAGGCTACAAGATACGAGAGCTGGCCTTATCTAAAGATTGGCCTCTATTTAACTTGACTATAGATATACAAAGGACAGTTGAGTGCGATCATTGAAGTGGTTCAACTCCTAATCAGTGCTTCAGATTCAAATATATGGTGTTGTTATTGTTGCTGTGCCTTTGGAAATTTTATTTCTTAAGTGATGCTCTGGTGAAAGTTTCACTTAATGTAATGCTCAACCACACAGTTACCGTTTCACACTGGATGACCTTTACCCCATGATGAATGCTGTGCGACAGAGGGCGGAGTCCTATGATGAGTGGGCGTCACGAGTGACAGAGTTCATGGAAGCAAAGCTTGACAAGAAACGCAGTGAGTTTCATTCTGAATTAGAATCTTTCTGAATTAGAATCCACTTTCAGCATGTGTAGTTTTTATAATTATTATTAATAATAATGTTAACATTTTATTTATTAATACACAATGTATAAATTTGATGATAAATTCCCCTTAAAATTATTTAATTGAAGACAATCAGGAAATCAAAAAAGACATTTTATTTACTTAAATGTTCCTCATCTCACAGTGCACAGTTATTGGCATGACACTATAGATTAGAGAGAAAAAAATACTATGCAAAATAGTGTATTAACATTTTCCTCCTCTGCAGAAAAAAAGAGGCTATTTGCCCATTTTTCACAATTTCAGTAATAAAAATGTTGCATCACTCAAGTTAATTGCATTTGAGTACCATTTCATTAGTTTCACTTCTGCTTCTGGCCTCTCAATGGCACCTCAAGTCTTATTGAAATGTTTCTGTTCTCATGTCAGATATGTATGTATATATGTCTGCATGAATGTATGCGTGTATGTACAACAAATTCCTTGTGTGTTTGCGCACACTTGGCAAATAAAGCTGATTCTGATTCTCTATCGCTGTAGATGTCACTGTGTTTCGCGTCCTTCTGGAGGAGTCTGACCAGAAGTCGTTCCCAGAGAACGATCTCTTACGTCAACTGAGGCTGGTTACTCAAGATGCTGAGAAATGCTCGTCTGTTGCTCAGCAACTGCTAAATGGCAAGAGGCAGACCAGGTACATGCACACAAAACCACAAAGAGTCTAGAATGAATTCTACTCAAACAAGCTGCAGTTACAATACAGTTTTAAACCTAGGGATTGGTAAGATTTTTAAAATGTTTTTGAAAGAAGTCTCTTATGCTCACAAAGGCTGCATTTTTTAAAATCTAAAATTCTGTAAAACCGTAATACTGTGAAATATTTAATAATTTTAAGTAACTGTTTTCTATTATAATATATTTTCAAATTCATTTTATTCCAGTGATGGCAAAGCTACTTTTCAGCCCGCAATTACTCCAGACTCAGGGTCACCTGATCATACAATAACTCTTTAATATGCTCGATTGGTGATCTTGATTCTGGTATCAACTGTTAAAAACTAGGTATGTCCCGATCAGGTTTTTTGTGCCCCTCATCCGATCCCAGAATATTGAGTATCTGCCGATACCGAGTGTCGATGTGATACTTTTATATTCCTAGTGTGTGAAGCACAGTTCATGTACATTAAAGATATTTAAATCAATCCAGTGTATACAGAGTTGTGCAGAGAGTACCAGTAATATGTGTGTGTGTGTGTGTGTGTGTGTGTACACATATAAAATACACTCTCTCTCTATATCTACACATGGTGTATAAAGACATTGGTAGAATATGGGGCTACTGGTGTAAACTACTTGTATTTTATACAATAAACAGAATAATTGCAACATAAAGGTAAAAAAGGTGGAGATATGGTTAGAAAGCATGAAGCTCCCGGTGTCAGAATGCCAGTCTGTCAGTCAAATACAAAGCAAGACGCAACCCATAGCCATGCTTTATGGCAATGATGTCTCATGAACGAGTGGTCGTCACAAAAGTGCGCATTAAATGCATTAAACACGGAAGCTCAAACGTGTGAACAGACCTCTCTGGTTTTAGCCCGTCACGCACACTCATTTCTTCTTCTTTTGATTTTATTGGTAGCTGAACACGCACATTTGTGTCTTTTCTTTCTAATGGAAGTTGAATACTGCCACCTACTGTACGTCACCGGCATGACAGCTGACATAAAATAAGGATTGGGATTAGGAGAGCCGATACCCTTCAGTTAAAAAAAATTGCTTGATCAGCCCGATCCCGATCCTAGAGATTGGCTCAGGTCATCCCTATTAAAAACAGTTGTGCTGCTTAATATTTTTGTGGAAACAATTTGTGGAAACCTTTACACAACATGCGGTCTTAAAAATGGCAGAGCTCATGGCGCAAGTCACTGAGAGTTGAAATGCAGCTTTTTTGCACGTTTTTTTTTCAAAGACAGCCATCTATACACATACTTGGACAAAAATAGTGCAAAGAGGTGCAAGAATGCCCCTTTACACACTCACTGTAGTACTTCAGCTCACAGTGTTTATTACAATTTCAAGGGAATTTCCAGTGTGGGGGGCTTTGTTTTTCAGCACACATTGATTTGGTTCAGCTTAAACACATATAACATGTGAATTGTGTATTATTTCATGCATTTGTTTATGTCTGTCTGTCGTCATCTGTCTGCAGGTACCGCACAGGTGGGGGTAATTCTCCTAATCAGCTCACAGTGGAGGAAATGAGATCATTTGTCCGCCAGCTTTATAACCTGCCCTGCAGCCTAACACAAGCACCGCTTCTGAAGGTGACTGACACACACGTGCGCACACACATACACACAGTCGTGTAAGATGCAGGCAATTTTCCTGAAGATTAATGAGGCACAGTTCATCTCTAAACAGCTTATATAATGCAAGCTATTAACTCTCTCTCAGGAGCTGCTGAACAGCATTGAGGATTTCCAGCAGCACAGTGAGAAGCTTCTTTCTGATGAAGTGAGCGCAGATTCTGTTAGCGAGATCGAGTCCTTGCTGGAGGAGGGCTCTCAGTTTGACGTGTGTCTTCCGGAGTTGCCGCTGCTGCGGGAGCGTTTGGAACAGGCCCGGTGGCTGGCCGGAGTTCAGCAGGCAGAGAATCTGGTATCAAACCCATGTGGTCTCTCTCTGGACAGCATGCGCCGGCTGATCGATCGAGGGGTCGGACTGACACCGCATCCCTCCACCGAACGCACGATGGCTCGGCTGCAGGAACTGCTCACAATCTCAGAGGAGTTGGAAGAGAAAGCGCAGGCACTGATGAAGGCCAGGTGGGGGCAGCACTGAATGAAGTAGTGGTGGAAATTGATTCTTTCAAGAGATTTGTTCATTTTCAGTTAGTTCACCAAGATGATTTGTTCAGATACGTTCACCGATTCGTTCAGCGACCATTTCTTCTTATTGCATAAATACACCAGCAGGTGGCGAAAAAGAGTGTCTTATGTGTTATGTCTTAAGTCAACGAATGTATTTACTTATTACAAAAAACTGATTTGGCTTTATTAACACGGTGTCAACTACATCACTAATTAAATAAATAGTCTAAATAAGGTGTTAGATGAACAAAGCACAAGGTTTTCTTGCAGAATTACTTTTTAATTGTTTGCTCAGACATGCCACATTCATATAATCGGGGATTAAAACATGAGTTTGGTTCTGTAGATAAATAGAAAATATAAACAAGTTTATTTGGCCCGTACTATAATGCGCTTTGCCTCCGCTTTCTGCTGATCCCCCCCCGTAGATGACATTGCATGGTCCCGACTGACCCGTACGCTCTCATTAATTAGTTCCCGAACGGCGATATGTAACAGTTATTCAACTCGTTCACAAGACGACATGGTACAGTCATTCAACTCGTTCACGAACGCATGTACCAGTGCCTTCAACTACGTTCAACGAACGACATGTACCGTCATTCAACTCGTTCACGAACGACATGTACCAGTTTGGTAATTTCGTTCACAAACGAGAAGATCTCTCTCGTTCGGACTCAAAAGTGAAGGGCGTATTCATTCACTACATTCAACAAATCACATGCTCAGTCACATCTCATACTCGAAGGCTATTGGTTCGAGGTTCAGTCATTCTTTGACCGGATGAAACAGTTCACAGAGCTACCCGGTTCACTGATCTGCGCATGCATTGCTATGGAGGGAGGAATATCAGTGAACGAGAAATATGAGTCAATGGATTACGAGAACGATTCGTTCACCAAAAAGATTCGTTCAAAAAGAACGATTCATTCACGAACGTAACAATAGAATGAAGACTCATGCACGGATAAAACACAACCACCAATCTACCCAAGCTACTTTTTGTTTACCCTTTGTATTTATTAAAATTTTTGATGTCACAGACCCCCAAATATGAAGAAGCCCCTTCTTGAAATGTTAAGGCAGCTATAAGACCCATTTATATTTTGAGGAAATAATATAAATGTGTAAAATAGAATTGAAAAAAAATATTTCTTTATTTTTGGAAAATCCTTTTGGGCTTCATTACAACTTTGTTGTACATTCAAAAGCATATATGGGGACTTCAGGGTGCAGTGCAACTCCAATAAAATAAAAGGCACAGTTTATTTTGTCTACAAAAATAACAAATGAGTAAGTTAATTTACTCTTAAGTTAATGAAAAAATTACTCAAGTGATGTCTGTATGAAAATAACCCTGCAAACATAATGTGCAACAACTGTTCCTTTAGGATAATCAGAATTTGGATATTTTTACTATTTGAATAGGTTTCATTTTATATTTTCCAGTTTTTTTTTTTTTTTTTAACTTCCATTTATGGACTTTGTGTAATTTATTCGTTTGATATTAGCTTCTGCTTTTATTTCAGTTTTAGTTGCATTTTAGTGTTTTAACTTAACTTTATTCTATATCAGAATAAAGTTTAAAATTAAAAATTAATTTCGTTTTAAATTTAAAGTTTAAAATTTAAAATATATACATACAGTGTGTGTGTGTGGGGTGGTGTGTGTGTGTGTGTGTTGGGTGTAAAATGTATTATATATATGTTATAGTCTATGTCTGTGTATGGGTTTTTTTTTTGTGTGGATGATTGTGCGGAATTAACAAAAACTATTTTTATAAATATTAGTTAACAATATCAACTGGTTGGTTGGTTTTGTAAGGCTTGTTGGCCATTGAAGTGGGAGCTCTAATCTCAAGCCATAACGATCTATTAGAGTGACTTTGTACAAAACAAAAACCTAAGATCAGTTTCAATAGCCAATTCATGATGAATTAGGCAACCACTTCCTTTTTTACAGCAGATGAGCATTTGCATCAGTTCAGGGTAAACTGGAGGCTTGGAAATGCAAAGCAGCCCTTGAATGAGAATTTAATTCCTGCAGTGTGTGCTGAGAACCGGCAGGAGGCTCCACAAAGTGATTGTGTAATGAGCTGAGTGACATTTGTTAATGTTTTAACTTTTTCTTTTAGGCCTCCAGAGAGTTTTGAGACGCTCAGTTCTATGTTGACTCAGGTGGACGGGGTACCAGCATACCTGCCAAACTGCCTGCTACTGCAAGACACCGTGAACAGGGCTAAAGGATGGCTCCAGGAAGCTGAGGATTTACAGGTTGAGTACTCAACATTATACGAACTATGTAGCTTGTATGCATTCTACAAGCTAGTGTGTCGTCTCATGTTCATGTTTTTGAAGCTTTAACTGTCTGCAGTGTTAATGGCAGTTTATGTGATTATTTGTGTTTCTGTTTGTGCTGGCAGGTTGGAGGTCAGACTCCGGTTCTCAGCTCGCTCTCTGATATGGTTCTGAGAGCTCATGCTATTCCTGTGCGACTGGAGCCTCTGGACCAGCTGGAGGTTCTGGTTTCAGAGGTGCAGGCCTGGAAAGAGTCGGCTGCTAAAACCTTCCTCATCAAAAACTCTCATTTCACGCTGTTGGAGGTTAGACTGGTCATATCATATTAAATTAATGAGAAATAATTTGTTGAAATATTTAGACTTCTAAATGGAAGTTTTTAGCTCTTGAAAGTGATTTAGAGGTTAGCCATTTTAAATTTGCCAAATTGAAAGAAAAGCAAAAAGAGAAATAAAAAGAAAATTTTTAAATTACAAATTAAACTCATTACAGCAATGCAAAAGAAAACCTTAAAATATCGCATTGATATTTATATATTGTGTTAATCTATGAGAATTATAGTATAAAAATACTGTCTGTGATTCTCATTATTAAATGCGTATATATATAATATAATTTAATTTAGGGCTGCCCCCTAATAGTCGACTAATTGTTAGTCGACCAGAAGAGGCTTGGTCGACCAAAATTTTATTAGTCGCACGCAGCCTGCACGGAGAGATGGTTAACGGCTGGTTTTTGTGGTAATACAGTACATCCAAACTCTCGCCTATCATTCATCCACCACAAATATGGCTTATCAACTGAAATATGTGAGTATTAGCAACTTTACATGGCTGCTCAATCTAATGTTAATCTAGAGAAATGTGCGCTGTTCGTGTCTGTGCAGACGGCAGAGTGTGGAAACTGTTGGGCTAATGCATGACAGATGGAGGCGCCGGTGCACTCACTTGCTCTTAAAATACTCCCTCATTTTTGCTCATACAAATAAGAGTAATACATCTTTATTTGTGTGCACTCACAATAACAACAAAACGCGCTTTTGTAAAATAATGAACGCAAACAGGATGCGCTTTCTTCCGTCTCGGTCTTTGTGAACTTGAGCATGAAACTCTGTGTATATCTTAGCCTTACAGACATTAAAAATATATCTATAGAGAGTGAATGTCTACTTTCAAATGAACCAATTCAAATGATAAACAAATATTCTCAGATTATGTAATCCGTATGAAACACGCATATAAGCGCATCAGTACTGCAGAGATGACGAGTCCGTGTCGCCGACTTCATCTCTTAAACCGAAAACAAAGAAAGCACTAATTTATCAAGTTATTAAAATGTTAATGCAGTCTCCTTACTGTTTTTCCCTGACACATTCATAATCATATTTCTGCCGGTGTGCCGTGGCAAGCTTTATGGGTGTGCTTGAGCGCTTATTAGGCTATGTAGGCAATTAAAGGCTCATAATAATGATTTAAATGGTTTATCAGTAAACGTGCAACTAGTCGACTAATGCTAAAAATCCTTAGTCGAAGGCAGCCCTAAATATAATTTACATCGGTCTCGAATGATTTCAAAATTAAAAGCAAATTTTATTTATTTATTAATGATTTATTAAGCAATCATTTTTTTATTTATTTATTTTATTTTAATTATGATCATTACACTGTGAATGAGAATTGGGGGTTTCCCTATAAAAAAATGTCTTGGTGCAAAATGTAATTTCAGATTTTTTTATTAGTTTAGTTTTGATTTTAAGGTGAAATATGCCCTGTAAATGTTGTCATGACATTTATTCATAATTTGTTTTGAATAAATAATTTTATTTTGAATAAAATGGTTGTGGTCAAGGTAATTCATGGGTCTGGTCACTCGTGCAGGTCTTGTGTCCCCGATGGGAAGTGGGTAGCTCTTTAAAGAAGAAGATGAGGAAGTTGAAGGGAGAATGTATGTCATCAGGGAAGAAGAAGCTTGTGAAGCTGGACAGTATGAGTGATGTTGAGAGAGCACTTTCAGACAGCAAAGACTCTGCGTCTGCTGTGAGTTCACTATACGGTACAGTCCAGAAAAATTTCAGATAAACAAAACGCTTCTCTTTCTCATTCATTCTCTTTTTCTCTCTCGCAGATGTTTACTCTAGCTGAGGTTCGTTTAAAAGAGCTGGAGTCACTATGCGCTCTTCGTGCAGCTAATGAATCGAAGCTCCTGCCTACAGCGGACTGCGCTTCTCTCAAAGTGTGTGTGTGTCAGAAACCACCCATGGGCGCCATGCTGCAGTGCGAGCTGTGTCGAGATGCTTTCCACAGCGTGTGCGTACGTAGACCCTCTGATCCCCTCGACCCAGAAGCCTGGCTGTGCCCGTTATGTCTACGGTCGACAAAGCCCTCACTGGCAAAGATCCAGACCCTGTTAGCATCACTGCAGCGGATCCGTGTGCATCTCCTGGAGGGTGACGCTCTGCGTTATATGATTGAACGCACTGTCAGCTGGCAGCGACGAGCACGAGAGGTCATAGACTTGTACGATCACTCGCTGACCTCTCAGGATTGCAGAGGAGCTTCACCTACACAGAGCCACAGGACCACTGGACACAAAAGGAAGGTTAGACATTATATCACAGACTGTTAGCAGTTTGATGTCTTGTTTCCAAAGGGGTGAGAATCCGGTTTTGTTTTGCTTTGTTTTACTTTTATTTGATTTAGTTTTGTTTTGTTTTTAATTTAGTTTTTTTCTATAAATATTATATAAATTTTTTTTTCAAAATTTGTGATTTACATCGCTTTTTTTAAATAAGTATTAGTTGTTACATTTTAGTTGTCACTGTGTTATGTCAATTTTTCTTATTACCCATCAATAAAGAGTCATTGTTTTATTGTAGCCACTGTGTGGATCTCCATCTCAGTGTCAGGACTGGGGTGTTTCTGGGCAAGAACAGTCGGTGTTTTACACAGAGCAGCGTTGTATCCCTCTCCAGGGTCTGTATCATTTTCGCACACACGCAAACTCAAAGAGCATTTTCATATTTTCTGAAATTCACTCTGCAGACGGTTAAAACAGCAGGATGACTGCTTATGTTATAAAATGAAACCGTGTCAACGTTCCAGGTCTCAGTTCGGAGGTGGAGGAACTGATGGTGGAGGGTTTGCTCCTGCAGGTTTCTGTCCCCGAGACCCAGCAGCTCTACAGACTTCTGCTGTCCGGCCCCCCGACCACAGACACTTCCCACACAGAACACCCACCCTACCTTACACCAAAACACTCCTCACCGCAGAGAGAGGTAAGGAGTGTGAAGCTGTGCATGCATCATTACTTTTAGGCTGTTAGCAGTTAAAATTCAGTCACTAATTGAGAAGAACTGTCAGGAATTATAAGTAAAAGATCTGTTTCTCCATTGGGATAATGTATAAACTTTGAGACAAACCAACCCAGAGCTCAAAGATCAGCAGTATTATATGCTTCTGTAGAAGCCAAAAGTCAGTGTGATTTCAGCTTCGTGTTTGGTAGCTACACTGGCCATATTCCTGAAGAAAAAGCCTCCTTGAATCCACCAATCAAAAGAAAGTTGCAGTTACTATGGAAACGAGAATCATGGCAAAAGCAGCAGCTTGTCACTCTCATAAAACAAATTATATACATGAATCAGTTCTGTGCTCTCTCAAACAATGTATACTGAATGGATTATTTTGCAAAAAACTTCAAATGTATTGTATACTTATTATTAATAAGTCAATAGTTCTATATTGTATTCTTGCTTTTTGATTTTAATACATCATTTGTCTATAGGGAGATGCAATCACTTCAGCAGAAAAGAAAGCCAAGCGGCGAATGAACAGAGAGGAGGCCGAGATCAGGGATAGAGGGATGAAGCCGAAAAGCAAAAAGCAGCGGATGGGTACAAAGAAGCGGCGAGAGAGGAAAGCGGCATCTGTCTCTGCATCAGATGTGTCTCAGTCAGAAGACTCTGAAGAGGATATGACCCAGTGTCCAGCAGAGAACTGTCTCCAGCCGGAGGGGGAAGAGGTGGGCAAGTGAAAGTAGCGACTAAGTGGGTTTGTGTGTGTTTGAATGTGTTTTGACTGGTTTCTCTCTGCTTTAGGTGTACTGGGTTCAGTGTGACTGCTGTAACCGCTGGTTCCATATGATATGTGTGGGAGTATCAGCAGAACTCGCAGCCGAGGAGGATTACATGTGCGTGACCTGCAGCACAACCAACACAGGCCGGCGGAAGTGAGTCGGACGAGGGAGGCAACCAGTCTCCCACCCTATCCTCCTCCATCCCTTCTCCTGGATGTGTAACTGACCCTCCCCGTTCCCTAACCTATGACCTCTGACCTTTGTAACAACGGTGCTATTTTACTCTCTGTTGGACTCTATTGTCCTGAATGATACTATTTGGTCACTTTTTTTTGTATTTTTACAGCTTTTTTCCTTCTGTCAAACTGTTTGTGATTGTCTAAAATGATAAATATGCTAAATGCTGAATGAATATAGCGGTGTATGGGTTTGTGTTTGTGTTGCTTTCTGGTGTGGAGGAGGGACGCTCTCGTGAATCACAGCGAGGGTCGTCTTTTCGGCATGCACGGCCAGAAACGCCACAACACAGGACAAACGAACAGTTTTCACCAAATACAATAAATGAAAAATACAGAGAAATTATTTTTTGGAAACTTGCCGTTTCAGTACACAGGCATCTGGGATTCTCTCCGTTGTGACATTTTATTTCCTTTTGTAGATTAGTTTTATTTATCGGAGCAATAATGTCGTTTGTATGTTTCGGCGGTCTCGGTTGTGCTGGTGCTTTTAGAGATGGTGGTCAGATATTCAGGATATGTAATGGACACACACGTCAGAATTGTAGCAGACTGAAGAGTGTAATGAACTGCCACAAAACCTGCTCAAGCCGTTTTGAAGGGTGAGGGTGGGGGTTGTTAGGGTTTGGGGTTTGACCAGCTTGTTAAAAAAATGTCCCAATTTATAGTGTGGAATAAAACTTTGTTCTAATATCAGACAAAGTCTCTTCCCTTCTTTATTTACTGATCATTGGTGTGTTGGTGCATCTGATTTCTTAACACTGATAAGTGTTATTTTAGCATTATTTCAATACTATTATAGTATTTATATTTTGTTTTCATTTTAATTTGAGTAGTTCTGTGTGCTTTGCCATTTTTATTAGTTTTAAAATATTTCTATTTTCACACATTCATAGAGTCAGAGATGCTCTCAACCAAGCATTCGTTTGGGCTCTAGTGCCTCCCTTGAAATTGCTATAATATCAGATCTGTTTAAATGGGTTTTTTTTGTTTTGTTTTTTAGCAATCTGTCGATTGTTTGCTATTTTTGATATGGTTACTGGTCTTAGTTTCACATGTTTTTCACATAAAGCACATATTCAATGTAAACTAAGAATTAAGATTTTGAAATCTGCATGCAGTAATTATAAAAACCTTGTTTAAAATGAAACTCATTTAAGGAGCAACAATAATTTCATGTCTCGTGAGTTGTATTCTTACTCTTTGCTATTTTAAAGAGTTACAAGCAATCGTCTTTAGAGATGGGGAAGATTAAAAAATACAAAGAAACCCCAAACTAAGGATTTAATAAAGAACTAAATAACCTAAAGCTAACCTCAGTGTATAAAAAATTATTACTGTGAGTAGTTTTCACGACTTAAAATTCAACAATAGAATAATAATGCATTGTTTCAACTTAAAGTATTCATGCTCGACTTAAAATAAGTTTAGTTAATTTGGGTATTAAAGATATTTCAAATAAAAGCTAAAATGTAAGTTGTGATAACTAATAGCAGAAATTTTTTTTACAGTGGTAAATTAGTTTTAATAACTTGAACTTACATGAAAAACGGACAAAACCCTTCCATGGTTTACAAAAATGTTTTTACACTATATAGATACAGCGTTACTTCAGTTACCGTCACATAAACTAGAAAAACAGCCTCAAACTCTCGCGCTGATCGACGTCACGTGACTCATCCACCCCAGCGCCTTTGACCAGGTGCTGGCACTCTTACTAGAGCGAGACGCTGCTTCATACCACTGACAGTGAAGATCAATAGTGAAGGCTTCGCTGTGTGGGTGTCTGATGGGGTGCAGCTGGTCAGCTTCTCGCAGGGAGCGCAAAGTCACCTCCCTGACTGTGCGGTGTTGGATCCGGAGCAGGACGCAGGAATGGATGGTGGGGTGTGTGTGGACCATAGACTGTAAAAAAAGACCGGAGACGAGGTGTGGCACACCGAGCATTTACAAAACGGTGTGCCCACCCCGGGTGATGAAGGATGTTTTTTTTTGCAAGCGGTTTGATCTACAGCTGGTGTGATTTTCGGAGTTACCAACGTAGCATTACCAAAAAAAATTCGACACACAAACGAATATTGAAACTACCACACCAACAACACACCCGAACAAAAACATATGAAAGATAAGTAGGAACACAAAATGAACTGGTGTGTCACAGTGATTTATCACTGGGAGGCGACGCTTCTCTTTAACATTATAATTCGTAATTATGTGTTCAAGACCCTACAGCCTCCCAAATGTACATCCCGTTTTGTGTTTTGTTGACTACTTAGTAATCCTACATACGGCTTAGACTGGTTAAGGGCATATGTTTTATTAATAATTTCACTGTTGTGTCAGATGAGTCCGAACATGGGACTTAACTTTTGGTGGAAATTTTGTTGTTAGAGAATAACAGTGAAAGACGTATGTTTGATTGTTGAGCCGGCACACCGTGTATTTCGTGGAAGGGGGAGTAACTGCAAGGGAAGACAGGTGTAGTGTTCATCTAGCGCACAGGATGGCCGAATTCATGATGAAATTGTTGTTACGGAGGGTGCCAAATACTTGTGGCCTGGTTTAATCTGGCAGCAGAAGCCAGTCCTCCAAAAACACACAAAAAGTGCTCCCCATTGCTAACACTCTAGAACTGAACTGGGGGGGAGGGGGGCATATGCTCCTAACAACACAGAAGGCGATGAAAGAGAGAAAAGGAAACGGAAAAAGATGAATCAGAACTTTTGTGATTCTGTCAATGCCTGGTTTATGGAAGTGAAAGAAATATGACAGAATTCTTACAAATTATTCAAAAAAATTATGTTGGAGGACCACTGGTGTAAAAATTGGGTACGCAGACAGACACTGTGGAATCTGTCTGACAGACAAAGCTCTTTCCCATTATTTTGTGCGTGTGCGCAGGCTGCACGTGGTCACGCAGCTGTGAAGGATCGCGCGGAATGCGGCTTGGCTCTCGAGCTTGAGCTTGAGCTCGTGAAAGGCGCTCTGAGTGCGAGACCCTCTGCATCCCTTTCATCATGGATTTCAGCATAGATACTCTTTAAACTTTGTCAGCTGCATTCCCGCAGAATCAAACATTATACTTGACCAATCAACATTAAATATTTCCAAAGAAAATGTCCAGACCAAAGATCTCGGAGAGTCAGGGGAGCGATGAGTCGGACACGGAACTGCTGCTCGAGACGCTCTCGCCGGAGGAGGTGGAGGAGCTCGAGCGGGAGCTCGTTTACATCGACCCAGACCCGAAAGTACCAGTGGGACTCCGCCAGCGGAACCAGACAGACAAACTGCCGTCCAGAGGATATGACAGAGAGGCTATGCTGGACTACTGTGAGCGGGAGACCAAGAAACTGATCCGGAGAGAGCTGAGCGCAGAGGTCATATGCTAATCATTATTATTTTTATTAATATATTAATACTTATTATTACATATAATAATAATTATTATTATTATGATTATTATTACTACTACAGATATAAGAAATTATACATTTCTTATACAGAATAACGCTTACTATTTAGGTTTCTTAATAATTTGATTCGTTTTAAACTTCACCACAGGATAATTTCAAAGTTTCAATTATTCCAAAATACATTAACAGATGGATTTATTTTTGTATGTTGCCAGTTACATGCAGGGAGAATGAAGAATGAATAGCTGACCTGTGGTCATCTGTAATTCTAAGATCCCAGCATAGTGTGACATTTTAGTGGATCTGTGAACACTATTTAGCACTGAGATCCCTGTTAATCAGTATGGCCTATATGCCTGACATGCTGTCATGGTCCCATGTATCAACACCCATTTTTCTGCACACACATGGCCCACAAAGGGACCCTAATTCAAGTGGCATCATCTGTTGGTTATGAAGTTTTCTTTGCTTTGGAGTGTTTGACTGTGCACAAAACACTTTGTACTTCCAAGTGTGAATCAAAACAACAAATCTCCGAAACATTTCTGACAAGAAGAAGATATTTCAGAGCACAGTTAGATTTCTCCAAATATTACATTTTTCATTGCTCTTCTGTTTGGAAACAGTATAAACTTCGCTTGGGTGAAAATCCTGAGCATGTAATTATTCTTTACAGCCTAATGTCTTTATAAACATTTAGTATCATAGTTTAGTTTATTGTTGTCTGGTATAAACATTCTCTCTCCTTTTGGTGGTTCTAGGGTGATGGTTATTTGTAGTTGGTACTCCGATTAAACTATGCAAAACTAACCTTTGACATCGAAGTTGCTGTATTCGTTCACTTTTGGGTCCACCTTAATGTTTTTTTTTCTAAAAGCATGCCATAAAAATGAATATTTTCTAGAGTAACAGAGCAGAACAGATGGTCTTGTCCTTCTGGGATGGTGGTCCTTGTGTTTTTGGAGAGTGCTAGTTGTGTTTATGTGATTAAACAGGTGCTAATGAAGCACTAGTAATGTGAGACGCACTCAAGGGCCCACAAACTACTTTTAAAGTCTATTGAGACACTGAAGTGTTTGTTTGAAACACGGTCAGCAGGCAACAGAACACACACACAATCTCAGAGGAATCTCACAAGTTACTAAGTAACATTGTGCTCTCTATAAATGTGGTTCCCTGTATGTATTTAATTTTTGATTGATCCAGAATTGTAAAGATCATTTTTCTGATCTTATTGATATTCTGCCGTGAAGTTTGTTTAGCTGTGTCATTGTGTTGGCAGAGTGAATATGCTAACTGGATAGTCACTTCCACAAGTATTAAGTAAAACAACTGTGAGAATAAAATGTATGTTCTGGTAATTTTTTCAGTAGTCAGTGGATAAGAGCGATGCACTTCAGCGATTTGTGAATGTGTTTACTTAAAGCTTGGTCTCACTGAGGCTTTGAAACTGTCAAGGACAGAATTCCTGACCTGAATGTTCCTCCCTTTGCTGCCTTATAAGGGCACATCTGAGAGTTTTAAGACTTCTTCAAACAATAGCTCACAAATCTGCACAGTACGTTCTTTCCCTTTTAATGACCACTAAAAATAACTCACTCAGTCCAGCTGGGTCCAGCCATTGGCTCTGTAATTATTCTAGATACGTTTCGTTTGTTTGATGTTTAATGTTGATAACTTGATATTTATCAATAATTACACCCAAATGAAAGCAAATGGAAACTTATATAGAATGTGAATGCGGTGATTAAGATGTAAACAATCAGATAACAATTAGCCAAAATCTGAAATTTAAACTATCAAAAGACAAACAGCTTCTCAGATGTAATGTGCTGTGGTGAATAATGTATTTTGTGTTTCATGTTTGAAGGGAGGGGATGGCAGAAGGAGAGATCGACTCCGCCGGATGAGAAGCAGAGAGTTTTCCAGATCACAGAGCGCCGATCCTCCTGATACGGAGAGCAGAAATGCTGAGAGCGATAAAGATCCGGAGAAAGCAAGACAAAGGGAGGATGACTCTAAAAATGTATCTGATGAAGACGAAAAAGGCAAAGAGAAGAAAAGGGAGGAGGAGAAGAGAGAAAGAGAGAGGACAGGTAATAAGACAGAAAGTGGGAACGAGCTTTCTAGAAAAGAAAGAGGAAGCAGCAAAACTCTAGACCTCATATCTAAACTGCAAGAGAAAAAAGATGATAAGAAAGAAAGTGGGAGAAAGGAGGAGAAAAAAGTGAGTGAAAACTCCAAAATACGAGGGTTTGTCTCCAAACTACAAGACACTGAAGACCTAAAAGTAAAAGACAATAAGGCAGATGTCAAGAAACAATATGAAAGCAGAAATAAAACCATAGAAGAACCTAAGAACAACAGAGCAGAAGGAAGAGTAAACCTTAAAGATGTAGAAACAGAGGAAAAGAAAAGCAGATCTAGAAATATAGAAGAGAGAAGCAGAAGAAGAGAGAGAGTAGAGGAGGATGAGAAACATCACTCACAGAGAGATACAACCAGAGCACAGAAAGAGAGTGAAAAAGAAGAAGTGAAAGAATCAGAAAACAACGAGGTGAAAATATCTAACATTTCCAGTCATAAAACCTCATTGAACTCTTATGGCACGGATGACCGTTCTGTTACTACTGAGGAGGACGAGACTTTTAGTGAAGATGTGGACAGCGACACTGGCTCCAGCATGTTTGATGACCTTCTGGAGCAGGTTCGCAGTGACGACCCTGAACTAACAGAGCTCAACGTCAATAATTCAGATGCCATTAAGACAGACACCCTGAAACAGTTTGCAGAAGGTCTTCGCAGCAACACTCACATCAAAACCTTCTGCTTTGCAAACACGAGAGCGGACGATCATGTTGCGTTTGCCCTCGCTGGAACCCTACGAGATAATTCCACCCTGACCAGCATCAACCTCGACTCGAATCATTTGACAGGCAAAGGCATCCTGGCCATCATCAATTCTCTTCAGCACAACAGCACGCTGATGGAGCTGAGGTTTCATAACCAGAGACACATCTGTGGAGGGAAGACGGAAATGGAAATGGCCAAAGTCTTACGGGACAACTCTTCACTGCTGAAGCTGGGATATCACTTTGAGCTGGCCGGGCCCAGGATGACCATGACGAACATCTTGAGCCGAAACATGGACAGGAAGAGGCAGCAACGGCTAGAAGCACAAAAACCCGCCAGACAGGAGACTAAATCCAGGCCACGTGAAGATAAGAGCTCACCTGAGAACAATAAGCCAACAACATCGTCTATCAACACTCAGAAGAAAGATTCTAAATTTGCTGCCCTCTCAAAATTCACTTCTGCTCAGGAAACTCCCAAAGCTCCGCCCACAAAGTCACCGTCAAGACCCCTCCCATCTGAGGTAACAGGGAAGAAAGAAGGGGCAACAGGAAGTCGACAAGCTCCTCCTCCACCCCCTCCCGGCCCAGCGTTATATGTTCAGGCCCTGAGGAGGTCGCTGACCCCGATCTCTCAGAGGAAACCAGACGGCAGTGCAGCTGTCCGACAGACGGACGGGAGCTCCAGAGATCAGCTACTGGACTCGATCAGAAACTGCAGCATGAACGCTCTCAAAAAGGTGACACGGACATCACATGTCATAGATTACTACACATGCCAGTACATAACCAAACATTTAAACATCACCATCTCAGTAAGAAAATGTGAAGGCTTCTTTCTACAGAATTGTATTCCTAAGATATTTTAATGCAAGTTACACTTTTATAATGTGTGGCCCTCTACACTCTGTAAACCCAAATGTTGTCTTTACTTAATTAAGTAATCTTGACTAAACATTACTTAAAATTTTTAAGTAATTAAAAGTTTTGGGCCCATAAATCAAAATGTAAGTTCATGTAACTTGTTTACCTACAAAATATGTAAACTTAAGATTTCAAGTGTAGTTAACTCAACTGATTTATTAAAACAGCTCATTCTGGTCTTTATTTAATGTAATTGGCCGTTCAAGCAGTTCTGCCCGGCAACAAGAGAACTATTGCAGATGGGCAATTACAAAAGGCGGGTCTCTCTTCATTTTGTCTGTAAAAAACTAAACAAAAAAAGAAACAGATCTTTCAAGATCTCAGCATCTTCATTTACCAGTTTGAGGTAAGTTTTAGGACACTCTTTACTGTAAATTGAGGGATTGAGTCACCTTATTAGGGTTTTCAGTGTAGCAGTTTGCAACCGTTAAAAATCCTCTCCCGTGGCCTCATGGGATATTAAATTGTCCATTGGATCCACACTTTAGAATTTTGCCGCAAGTAGTAGATCACATAGGTACTTTTTGCATTCTGAATTCTACAAATTTGGACATATTACTCCTTTCACATACTGTTGTTCTAGGGAAGTATGCGATTTCGGATGCAGCCTCTGTCTTACTGTGCGTACTTGTTGTGAGTGAAAATATTTCCACAAACAAATCATGACTCATCAGTATTCTAAACTTACAAAAAAATAGAAACAACTGAAATCACACATATACAAAAATCACATAGCCTTAAATTAATACTTTTAAGAATAAAGTATGCAGGTTGTGCAGAGGTTTCTCTGCAGAAAACGCAGATACATGTATGTACAGTTGGCTGAGTCTGTAATTTGAGTGTGTAAAAAGTTGTTTCTTGTATTTAAAATGGTTTGAAGTTGACACACTTGCACTTGGTATTGCTCGAGAGCCCTACGTTTAACGTTGGCAGAGACTTACTAAAGGCTGTAAAGGAAAGCGATATGGAGATGTTTTTAATGCAAATTACTAACCTTGGGCACACAGTCGCGCATTTACAATAGTTCAACTTCATTTGCATTAGATCAAGGTTAAAAGCACGGTTCAAGGTTAGTATAGGGACCAATTCTTACTAGTATTAACTATATATTAGTATGCCTATTATTAACATATTGGGCTGTTTATTAAAGCACATATTCTGCATGACCATATTCTACATCCATAATCCTACCCAATACCTAAACTTAAAAACTACCTTACTAACTAATAATAAGCAGCAAATTAGGAGTTTATTGAGGCAAAAGTTGTAGTTATTGGTTTGTTAATAGCAAGAATTGGACCTTAAAATAAAGTGTGACCAAACAAATCCATGTGGATACATTTTGTGACTTAAGAAGAAATTTTCAGTGAGAAGTTCTCCTGTGCATATAAACATTAATAATCCACACAATTACTATTGATGAGACACATTGTTTTAATTTTGCTTTGGATCTGCTTCTCTGCATGGATGAATGTGGTTTGAGGCACTGGTGTGCACATGGATACAGAACATGATCAAACAAGTTTTTTTGGTGCTGTTGTTGTTGTTTTTACAAATGGTTATTCCCCAGAGGTTTGCCATTTTAAATAATCCATGGTCAATTTTTCTTGTTCATTGTGGCAACAAACTTTCAGCATCATGCTACACACAGCCAGAGATGCGTTTCTCTGTGTACAGATATGAAGTAACATGATGCATATATTAAATTTCTTAGAAAATCTGCCCCGACAGCTCTAAAATATATGTAATATTATAATTAAAAATACAAATGATGAAATACTATATGGGTACAGTAAAGAGATAGCTTGAAAAATTGATTTTACACTCAATCAAAAAAGTTACGTAATCTTGTATCATATAATATTTTAATATTATAAATGCTTAATCTTCATTTCAATCTTCCTCTCAGGTTGAGATCCCTAAGCGGTTGAGATAGCATCTGTCCAGTGTATGTGCTTCTACCTTCAGATTCCCCTGCAGTCCTCCAGTGCCCCATCAGAGTCACTGAATCCTCAAGATGAGATTCTTCCATAACTGGTTTAGACGCTCCGAAATACAGCCAGTTTGGATTATTTGATATCTAAACGTTTGAGGTGGGAGTGGGACACAGTGTGATTTTTCCAGGACTGACAGCTAACCAGTCAACATTCAAGCTGTGAGGAGCATCTGTTGTGGTTTAAGGGTCCTCAGAGAAAGATTTGTCAAATAAATCAGATACATTTTGACTATTTGTTCTCAACTTTTAGCATACTTTATAATATTCTCACACCTGTCTTGAAGCAGTACTAATCATTACTCTGTCTAGAATGCAATATGCTAAATAAACCTCTTAAAGGGGTCATGAACTGAGAAACCAAAATTCCCTTGATCTTTCGACAAATAAGAGGTCATTGTACTATAAAAACATTCTGAAGTTTCAGAACTCAAAACTTTGTCGTTAGTCTAAAACAGCTTATATTGAAGGCAGTCTCCCAAAACAACAGCTTTTGGAATGTTCTACTCTATGATGTAATAGTGTGGATAAACCCCGCCTCCACAGAAGAAGACTGAGATCACTGCTTGTTTAGCCCCGCCCACACCGCCCATGTAGTGTTAACGAGAGGCAAACTCGCAGGTCTATGCAGAAACCAAATGATAAAGATGGCTCCGAAGACAAACAAGGCGTGGTGCAGTTCCAAATTGTGGGAAAAAAACAGTCTTTGCATTGCCTTCCCTCTTATCCCAACGTTAGGAAAGAGTGGATGAAGTTCATTTTTAATGAACTTCCAGACCTCGTCAGTAAGAACTTGGTCCTTTGTTCACTTCATTTTACCGCGGATTCATTTACAAACATGGTACAATTCGACGCGGGATTTTCAAAAAGACTGAAACTAAAAGACGATGTAACAACAAGTAACTGAGTAACTGTTTTCATTATGTCACTATTGCTTCTTCTTACAGATCGCTTGATATTTATTGAGTTATTTATGCATTTTTGACCTAAATCACAGCAGCATGCATATATGAGGAATGTGTCAAACATACACAACGTTAGCCGATCATAGCAGTGGGCCTTTACTTCCGAGTAGGGTTGCCAACCGTCCCGTATTAGCCGGGATGTCCTGTATTTTGAGATGGTCCTCACTGCAGAACACAAGATCCAGGGGACGAGGTTGGATTCCAGATCCAACTCCCTCCACGACCATATACCTAAACTACCGACTCCACTTCCATGATACCAAAACCCACCAGCTCCACCCAACTACCATCTCCACACCCTAGATGTGGATCCAACCACGCCCCCTGGATCTTTGTTCTGCAGTGAGGGGCTACTGCATAATTTGGGCCTAATTGATTTGTCCCGTACGTGACTTCACTTGTCCCGTTTTTTTTTTACTGCTACGCTGATCTAACCACTGACTGGTACAGCAGCAGTGCTGATCACTTGAGGATGATCACCGATACCTGTCATCATCCAATCACAGCCCCCCTCACGCAGTATACGTTAAAGGCACAATATGCAAGATTTTTTTATTAAAATATCCAAAAACCACTAGAACAGTGTTATATATTTTGCTGACTTGTGTACTTACATTATTCTAAATTTTTTGAAGAATGTTTAAATCCAGAGAAATAAGCAATTTTAATTAGTGACACAGACCGTGTCCATAGTGTCATTGTGTCGCCTGCCAATGATGCCATAACCGTCATTTTGTTTTGTTTTGTATTTAAACATGGAAACGCCAAAGACGCTTTAATATGTTATGCGTTTTAATAGACTGGGGGGACAACTTGCAACAGGAGTAGCATTATACATAACTTTCAAATGTATCTAGTATGATAAAACAACGCTGCTTTTTTTCCCCACGATTACGCACGACGAACCGATAGGAGAGGGTAAGCCGACGCGGTAGACTGTGCATATAAAGGCTCCACTGTTTTCCAGCCGCCGTTTCGCTTCGACGGCTTTCAGCCTCACCCTGCTTCATTCTACTACCTTAATAAATCATTAGCTCATCCATGAACATGATTTCTGCCCGAGTCCCATTGCATCAGCTGTGGGGATGAAGACCACAACTCCCATGAGTCATCAAACTACACCTTTGTTTCTTTGTTTATTTTCAATATGCGCCCTCTAGCGGTGAAAATTACATATTGTGCCTTTAAGTAATTTAGAAATCGTGAACAACTGTTCAAGGAAGGCTGCGCAATTCTCTGCCGGCACACCAGCAAGCTCGCCCTAAGCCAATTCCGGCCGCTTGTTTTCACTTCAGTAAATCAGTTTTGGTAATACAAACTACTTGATAATTTTTCATGAGTCCAGCATCCCGCCGCGCAAGAGACGTGATCAGTAAGGGAAGTGGTCTTTGTGTGTGTGTGTGTGTGTGTGTGTGTGTGTATCAGAGAACAGTACAAAATAAAAAACAAAGGTAGTTCATTTAAAGAATCTAAAAAAAAAAGTAGTGATCTGCCTTGATGTTATGTTTTTGTTCAATAGTAGGGCATTCTACATGAGATCTATAAACCTATTCTGATTATGCATGCGATATTGTGTTCAATTACATGATCTGTTTAGCTATGGATTTTTCATCTGGACTTTTGAGAGTTTGAGCTTCTGTATTAAATTATATACTGTTTAAAAAATGTATTCATCATGGTTTCATTACAAATGCTATTCATCAAATTGTTCATCAAACAATCCTCCATTTGTACCAATGACAGCTGTGCAGACCATATACATTCTAGTATTGAGTTTATTAAGATATTGAGGTGAAGATTCATCCCATGCATTCTGCAGCATATTTTGTAGTATACAGTACAAAGAGGGAAATTTGAACAATTAATACAACCCACTCCCTCTCACATCTACAAACATTACCACATCCATGGACAGCGTTTCTTATGTATCCCTCTTAGCTTTAAAATCAAGATGAGAACAAGCACACCTGCTTTTAATTGTGATAAATAATTTAGATGTCACTTGAGAAGTTAGCGAATATGAATTACCTGAGATCTCTGTATATGTAATCTTACCTGATGTGGATTAGATGTTTGGACTATATTGTGTTAGACTTGATTTCATGAATTTTAGCTCGATAACAAATTGGTGAATTAACCACCACAAATGGTTCTGGTATGGATTAAGTTTGATTTTTAAAAATGGAACAAAGGGTCAAACTATCAACTCTGAACTCTTTTGTTGTTTTCCGTTTAATGAATGTAATTAAAATGTGAAGTGTAAGTTTATTTTGTGGATAAAGAAGACATACCTATAACTGTTATCTCTGTACGGGATCATTTCATATAACAAATTAAAATGATGCATTATAAACAAATGCAAAGCAGACAGTAGATGGAATATGTAGAGACAGACTACCATTTTCAAAGTAAATCATGGTCATTTCTCTGTAGGAAATTGAAGACATAGTCAATATGTAGATATTGCGGTAAAGCAAAAATAGCTACGACAAAGAAAAATCAGCACATAAATGAGCATAATTTACAGAAGAGCAATTAAATGACTTGGTAAATATATTTTAGAGCAGACAGATGTTCACAGAAATTCACAGCCCCTGTTTTTAATGGAAAAAGAATACAGAAGTACTATTAATAGCTGAAAGTCTCCCTCTTTTTCTTTCACAGTTTTGTTAACAACACTAAGCTTGCAAAATCAAATATGTACTTGCAAATGCATCAAGTGTCAACTGCTGATCGGCTTCATTTCCTTCCTGAGCCAAAGACTGCTATGTGTTGGCCCCTGCAGCCATGTCAGTCCCACTGCTAGACAGTCATTGGTTCCTTTTTTTTGTAGGTTAGTCACTCTTTTTCTCTCTGTCTTTCTCAAAAAAAGCACTGTTCTTCTGGCAACGGATGGAACAAAGAAGTGAGAGTCAGTAAGACGATTTTATCATTGTGATTGTTATGCTGTATTTTTTATAAAGAGGATATCTTGCTTGATATCCTTCTGTCACGAAAACAAATTCCTCGTATGTGTAAACATACCTGGCAATAAAGCTCATTCTGATTCTGATTCTTCTGATGTGATAAATTAGGGAGAATGAAAGTCCATCTAAAGATTCTTTTGGTTTTTATTGGTAAATATTTTTTTTCCTGCTTGATACATAATAATCTTGTATTGCAGTCGTGTGTATGTTAAACCAGGAAATACTTGAACTTGGTGACCTCTGAAGTGAACTATCCTAATGATAATATCACAAAGTGTTTTAAAAACAAACTTCTGTAATAAATCCACATTGTTGTATTTATTTATTTTTTTGTGTAAAAGGATCTTGCCTGAATTATGTGAGCACTTCAGAAAGAATTTAAGACGGTCACTGATTTTAAACTTGTTCAGTTGTAGTTATCTGACAACTGTCTGTATACTGTCTATCTGTATAAAACAATGACATTTTTAATTGTGTTTTCTCTAGTTTTGCCCAGTGTGTTGATGAAGTCTGGAAATGTTTATGTGAGAACAGTGGGTGAAACGGTGAAGATCAGATGTCCATATCTAGATAACCATAGATATACACCCAAGTACTTTTGCCGTCATCCCTGTGAATCATCTAAGCATGTTTTGATTAAAACTGCAAAGCCTGATCCGGTCATCTTGGATGGAAGATACTCTTTGACTGATACTGTAAATGGACAGTTCTTTACTGTAACCATCAAACATCTCAGACTCACAGACTCTGGTGTTTATCACTGTGGACTTGATCAATGGTTCACTGACGCACTGAAGACAGTTAATCTATCTGTCCATCAAGGTAGGTATGCAAACAGTTTGTGAATATAACGTAGCCTATATATTCATCTTCCCATTTAAATATTTCACAAAAACGTTTATTATACTTAAATTCCTCTTTTTCTGTTTTATCCTCAGCAGCTCCCGTGAGCAGATCTACACACACCCCTGAAAACACACATATAACATCTACATGGACAACAACACTCACCTAGGCAGGAAGTTCATCCATTTAGCAAAATAGAGACAAGACATTCCCCTTAACTTATTTACAGTTCAGTTTGTAATTCATAATCTTTATTATTTTAATCGTTTTGATCAGTTGAAAAAAGTAACATTTTTTTCTTGAATAATAATAATAAATTTTACTCTGTTTACAAGTAATACTGTGATTCTGTCTCTCCCAGATAATTCTCACTCAGATGAACTACCATCAACAGTCCAATCACCAGGTTCCACTCCTCCAGTCAACAGCTCCTCTGGTGACTCTTCTTTTTTTATACCCATTTGTTTGTTTATGTTGCTGTATTAGAATTCTTACAATAACAGTAATTGGTTATTTATTTTTATTTATTGTGCTTGTACTTATTTTTTCTTCCAGTCAATGTGACTGTGGTTTGTGCAGGTGTTTTGTTATTCCTGGTTTTCTGGATCATTGTGGCTTTAGTGTGTATCTACAGCAGAAAATCAGATGCAAAGTCCAAATGTAAGATCATAAACATCAATGTACTGAGGTTTAAACTAGCATGATGCTTCCGAATCATCTTCAGTCAAGTCTCATATTCCTCAGGTCTTTATTTTTTATAATTCATTCTAACCTTTTAATGATAAATGAAATCTATTAACATTATTTATATTATTCACATGTTGATGCTTTGAAACCTCACACCACTGAAGATACAGCTCAAGATCCACCAGACTTCAACCAGGTATGGAAACCTTTCTGTGTGCCAGCAAGAACATTTTGCACCAAACAAATTTATCTGAAAAATTTTCAAGTAAAAAAGAACACTAAAATTATCATCAATGCATGCTTGAGTATATTTGAGTTGTTAGCTTTGAACGTTTTCTGAACTCAGTGTTGAATCTTTACTGTGTATGAACTGTCATTCTATATTTTGCTCTCTGTCAGGCTGTGGACGATGTCTGTACAATGGTAGTGTATAGTTTGGATGATCCACCTAAAGAAGACTGTTCTTCTCTAAACTATTCAACTATATTACTGCACGTGACTCAAGAACAGAGTCATTCTGGAATGTGGAACTAATTATTTACTATTATAATTACTCCATATTTAGACCTAATCATAATCTCATCAGCAGCAGCAGCATCATGTCTCTTTTTATCTGTATGATAACACAATTTCTGCACTAAGTCAATAAAAAGTATATTGTTTGCAGAGTAACTTTAGCCATCATCCATCAGTCTGATGACCAAATGAACATTAGTTCACCATTTCCTGGATGGCAGATCAGTGTCTGTTCTGCATTCGATTTGAACACTTTTGCAGAGCATTTGTGATGTACAGTATGTGGTCAAAGAATAGAACATTTTGCGATGTCTGTTGCAAAAAAAATGAGGAACTGTCCCTTAGCTTTGATCTGTTTGGTTGCTCATAGCCTAATTTACTGTGGCCAAATGTTATAGCCTATGTTGAATTTTTATGAGCACTAAACTCATGACCATAGCCACGGTTTGAAAATTAGTGAGGTCTGGGGTTAAGAATTGTGCTATAATAACCCCTACAAATACAACTCATTATATACACTAACACTTAAGAGACAGAAATGTAGATGTTTGTGAAATATCTTTTCTCTGTTTTGGAGGGATGAACACTGTTAAATTATACCATATTTATTGCATCAGAATTTGTTAATATTTGTTTTAGGGGTCATATGATGTTGCTAAAAAGAACATTATTTTGTGTATTTGGTGTAATGAATGTGTTTATGCTGTTTAAGGTAAAAAAAAAACACATGATTTTCCACATACTGTACATTATTGTTTCTCCTCTATGCCCCGCCTTTCCGAAAAACGCGTCGATTTTTACAAAGGCTCATCGAGTATAAAAAGCGATGTGTTGTGCTCGTGATTGCCAGCTATCCAGGCGTTGTGATGGTGAATAAATAAGTTGACGAAATGTTACTGGCCCCTTAAACACACTCTGATTGCGCGTTCTCCAGCACAGGAGACAAAACCAATAAAACCCATTACAAACGAGGCATTTGTTGCATAAGTGGGACATAATCTGTAAAGACTTATACTGTGTTTTTACGCGTAAACATAAAACCATGTCTGCATTTGTGATGGAGAAATGACAAACAACAAGCGCTACACTACACACGTTTGAATCATCAGTGGCAAATTCTTTAAATATAAAAAATGTACTTGCAGTCTGTGAGTCAGAAGCGCCAGACTGCCTTTGCAAAGTTGGAACTGCCCCACTTTATAGAACAGCCTTTGTGCACAGACGCATTATAGGCTACTCTGCAGGTTCAGGAAACAGTCTTCCATAAAATGCGTCACACAGCGTCACACATGGCGGGCATGAGTGAGCGGAGGCCGATGGGCTTGAGAACGGCGCGGCCGGCAAAAATTCGACGAAGGAGCATCCGGCGGGCCTGCGGCAACCACATGTGACGACCCCGGACTGGACTCTGCTTTGTCCACGGTGAAAGCCGATCCAGTGATCCACAGCGCAATGTTGTTGTATTTCCTCAGCAACCAGCTTGGATCAGCTCCAGGCATGACGAAGCAGATGCAGCAGAATCGTCCTCTTTTGGAAGGCCAAACAAAGTAGTTCGCTTTCACAATGAAACACACAGCGTCTCCACGATATGGTGGGGGCAGCAACAATACTACAGCGAGAATAAAAGTTAAGCCTTTTTTCTTTGCGTGAACATTTGGGTGGTGTTTTGCAAATCTTCCCACATCATGACGTAGATATCTGGGGGCGTGTTAGAACGAGCCATTTAGGTAGGCGTGGCTGACTCTTAACTTTTATAAGAATATCTCTTTGGATTTGAGACTTTAGTCTTTGCAACTTTACAGATCTTTTTTATACACCAAGAGATTGTAACACTCCAAAGAAAAAGGAAAAAATTAAATCGCATCATACGACCCCTTTAAATATATTTGTTAGGGAGGAAATTTTTTCAGTTGTTTATAATATCATCATTGTATAAAGTGGATTTGGATATAAATGTCGCTAAATGACGCAAATGTTGCTAAATAAGACTAACTCCGAGACCCTATATTATTATAATACAGTGGTATATATATATCTATAATATATATTATATTTTAGTGAATTTCTCTGAGACCCCACATGTCACAGTTTTCCTGTGTCCTGTACAGAGCGCATTCAGGGCTTTTCAGAGATACTAACTGTTTGGATGTTTCACCATTCTTTCGCTGCGTGTTTCTAAGCATTTCAGGGGACCTATAACGCTAGCTTTTCTATATATATATCTTGCGACTATTTTCTTTTATTTTATGAAAATAATGACATTCTAACACTAGCTTTCTATTATTTTTCTATTCTATCTACTTGTTTTTTTATCTATTATAAAAACAAAACAAGCAAACAAACACACAAAAACAAAAAACTTGATATGTGTACTTTTAGGCGATGTATATAGTTAGAGCACCCTCACTAATTTAAGAAGCACCCTCAGTGATTTGATTCTGGAGCCGGGCATATTTGTATGGAAAATAAGCTTTCTTTTTTTATTTCCTTGGCAGAACAAAGTCAAATGTATGTATGTATATATTACTTGTTCAAAATTAATAAATAAGACATTTAAAAAAATTCTATCGATTGCACGCACCAAAGAATTTGTGGAAGATTACATATTTTAGAATTATATATCATATGTCTCTTTAACCCGTTAGTGACTGTAATGTGTCAGGCCAGCCTTCCGCGCGCTGCAGTGACGTTTGCATCCGCGAGAGTGACCGGAGTCTGAGCGCGCGGCGGAGCGGCGGGACACGGTGAGTGAACTGTTAACGAATCCCCGAACCACCGCGACTCGGCACGGTCGTTCACAGTTACATTCACAAGCTCGCGCACTATACAGTGAGCGCCGGGTTTGGGAGGAAGGTCGCTCAACAAAACTTGGCGTAATGAACATGCTAAGGTGCTAGCGCGAGCTAATGAGGCGCAGGCCGGCTGACTGAGCAGAATTACCCCCGCACAGCAGCGCTGCTGCCTGTCGAAGTTCACAGGAAACACCGGTGCGTTTACAGGCCGCGGTCTCTCCTGCGAGCAGACGAAAACAAATACCTGTCCTCATGTTAACGGGGAAATATTTGATCTGTGCGCGTTAAATGGGATTACTATGTGCTGGTTAACAAGTTAAATTCTGTGTGTTTGTATTTAACCTGCGTTTTGATTTACATATGAACTCCCGGTGTCCACATTGGCATACAATCTCACTCGACAAGTGACCAAAATGACATTACAGCTGGTAGTATAGACTAGAGGAATGTTTCGTGCAGATTGGATCCCACAGCTGTAGAGGAGATGTAACGTTATAATTACAGTCCTGGTGACACCGTAATGTTATTGAGCCGTCTAGGGGAGACAATGGTTATCTGTACACCTGTTGCAATGGTTTTATCTGTATTTGTGATATTTAGTTTAATCTGATGACATTTAAAGGTGTAATCAGAAAAAAACTAATAGATTGATATTCACTGGTTTGGAGAATGGCACAGTCTTGTCTGTGCCTTTTTATTGCTTATAGTGATTGACATTTAGTGGTGTGAAAGGAAGATTTCCTTTGGAATCTTTCTTAATTTACCCATGGCTTTTCCTTATTTTTTATTTTTGAAGTTTATAAGTTAATCTCAATCACTGAAAATATTGCTGTACATATTATTAACTGATTTGCTTATTTACTGAACAAAATGGGATCTTAGGAGGGTCGGATAGAATGACAAGGCAGTCATTCTTCTCCTCCAGCGACCTGCCGCTCATATGAGATTGCAGCAATTAGGAAACGACAACAATTTAATCAATTCCAGATGGACAAAATCAAGTTCTGCCTTACATTTTCCTCATTCAAGAAGCTGTTTTTTATCTGATATGCTTCACAGTAGAAGAGGAAAAGTTCACAATCACAATTTTCATTTCATGCTAATTTTAACTTTCCTCAGTGTTCAGAAAGTTTTAATTGAGCCACTTTTTTCTAGATTTAGTTGCTTCAGGCTGAATGAACTAGTGCATTAGCATAGCTTCAGTTGGATCTGCATGCAGTAGATAAGCTGTTTGTTTGGTCATTTGAATGCATTTGCATCCTTGATCAGAGTGGAATTTAAAGTGCACTCTGAATAACCTCAAATAGCCCTGTAAAGCATACAGCTGTAGTGACGGTGCTTTAAAGGAAACGAGTTTAAATAAACAATTCATCAGAGTTTTTTTTTTACCATGCAAACCTTATAACTAAAGCATGCTAACTCGGCATGAAACTAAAGTTGTGGAAGTCTTTTCTTTAGTATTGTGAGGGTGGTGCTTGACATTTTCTATCTGGAAATCGTTGGTCATGTGGTTGATGGAAGGGGCGGGAGGATCATTGCCCCCATCACGCTGACATACATGTAATCAGAGAAAATAATTTAGATTTTAAAGTAACTTCAGAGCAACACTAAAAAAAAAAGTGTAGATTTAAAATAATGTAGGCGACAAGGCGCTTGTATACTTAGTAAGCCATGAAAATCTTTGAAAAATTGGTATAAATATTGTTAACATTTATGGTTCTGGAAACCTCAGTGTGCTAACCACGTCCTCAGAAAACCAAAAACCTGTTTTAAGCTTCAAACCTTGCACTGATGAATGATAATTGTGTGTGTGTGTGTGTGGTGTGTGTGTTGTGATTGAATCTTACAGGCCTCAACAGAGAGACCCACCATGCGCGAATATAAGCTTGTGGTCCTGGGCTCTGGAGGCGTGGGGAAGTCTGCACTTGTAACTTCAGCATTTTTAAATTCTACACATTACTGTATTATAAATGGGCATTGTATACAGTATTTGTAGTGTTTTTCTCTCTAGTCTGTAGTATTTATTCAGGTCTTTATTTGTATTGAATGAGATTCTGGTCTTTTACAGACAGTTCAGTTTGTACAGGGAATATTTGTTGAAAAATATGATCCCACAATAGAAGACTCATATAGAAAGGTAAGTAAACCATTTTGGTATAGCTGAATTAATACAACATATAGGGAAATGCTTTAATGCAGTACTGACACCCTCTCTCTGTTTTTTTTTTTTAGCAAGTTGAGGTTGATGGGCAGCAATGTATGCTAGAGATCCTGGACACTGCAGGCACAGTGAGTTTAATCTGATGCATGAACTCAACTGGCCAATTAGTTCATTAGTCTTCAATGTGAACTCATTAGATTATTGATTGTTTGCCTACAGGAGCAGTTCACGGCGATGCGGGACCTGTACATGAAGAACGGGCAGGGTTTCGCTCTGGTTTACTCCATCACAGCACAGTCCACCTTTAATGACCTGCAGGACCTACGGGAGCAGATTCTGAGAGTGAAGGACACAGAGGATGTGAGTCGCTTTGAATAATAATACATTAACTATATTATTATTATTAGTGGTGTTTGCTTTGGCAAATCACAAATCATTTTTTTTTATAATATTTTTTTTTATTTTGTGAAAAAAAAAAACATCATGAACTGACATCAGCTATAGCAAGTTCTAACCAGCAAAGGGAAAACAAATAAAGCACAAAACTTATTTGATTTTACTGAGGCAAGAGCTTTGAGACAAATTTGCAGAAGCTGTATTCACACTGTACACCACACTGATTCACCAGAGTACCCACTTTCTTTATTTACAGACCTTATTTACAGCTCATCAGGCATTGCAGTTTCAGTTCTCTAAGCATTAAGCATATATATACCGAGAGAACCAGTGTTAAGCCGTACATATGGGAAGCCAGATGCACTGAAAGTGGGACGAAACAGCCCGAAACAGACCTCGCGCCGTGCTGACCTGTCATCGGTGCGGATCAATGGACCGACCGCAGCACTGATCAGATAAAAAAATACTTAATGGACGCACACAAATGCGGTTAAACGGCTAAGCACTATAACAGCATGACATTCACAAAGGAGTCTGGAGGATACACGTATTTAGATCGATTTTGAGGCTCATTAACTTGAAAAATGAAAGGAATACTCAGCAGCTCAGAAGTTGGGAGAAAATTAAGTCTTATGTTCAGTCTTACATCCAAACACAGAGCATCGGGATTGCTTGTGAGACATAGTTGACGTTACAGCTGCTGGAGCGCAGTGAAAATGGAGGACAGCGTACAAACACTGAGGGCGGAAACTATAGCAGTGCAGGGCTGTCAATCAAACCCCGTGGTCCGGCCCTGTGCAGTGTGACGTCATACTGCATGAGAATCAAAACGGCAGGCCTAGTGAGACTAGGGATGCAACGATTATAGATTTTGTTGGTACGATTATTGTCTGAGGAATAATCACGGCTTTACAATTATTATGCATTTATTAATTTCACAAAATTATTAATGTATAAAATCAAATGGACACTCTTTAGATAATAAAGTGTTATTTATTGCTGGCTTTTGAAAATAACAGAGTAACCAACAATACAGCACAAAATAATAATAAACAAAAGACAAACAAAAGCCATCTCTCCCATTGGAATTAAAAAAAGGTGACCTCTGCTCTGTAAACATCATGACAGTATTTCTCTTTTGAAAATAACAAATGGAAATAGATCACAAAAGTATTTAATGTTTTCAGTTTGTACATTCTTTACATTTCTTTTGGACCTGGGGTAGAGAATGTGGAAACATGGGGGAAAAAAAATCTTGTTGGTTTTTACTTATGAATAATACTACACCAGGGATAGTAAATAACAAAGTTAATGAAGTAGCCTATTATTAATATACGACTAATATTAACTTTATTTGTCCCACAGGGGAAACTGTTACTAATGATGGAAATAAACTGAAATATTATTGTAAATCAACTGTCATCCATACGTATTCATCTTAATAATCTTTATAATAATTCATATAATTTTACATGTGGCCTGAGAAAATCAATCTATATTTGGTTTGTGAGATCAGAGATCGCACTGCGCACACATACAAACATTCAGGAGGACACAAAATTCTTGAGAACGCTGCCCCGCGACTTTTATTAATAAAATAGATTAAATAGTCTACTGGAGAGACGCACAGACGCAGGTAGGCTAATTCACACAGGCAACTGTCACCTCTCTCTCAATCTCTAATAATTAATGTAGCTAAATGTTATAATTAATTCAAATAAATGTGATCTTACCGCACTATTTCATCTCTTTCTGATCTGAAGCGGGCAGAATGCGGAGCTAACAAGCTGTAGCTTCGCATCAGGTGGTTCTTATCTTCACGTCGTATATTAAAATCGTTCAGTGTACAGCAAGCAAGCCGTGCATTATCCCTTATGTATTCTCTCTTTAGCAGCAGTTTTTACAGCAATATTTAAATGACACCCTGGTCATTCTTGGTGTACCCAAAATGGTCCCACACTATCGACAGGTATTTCTCAGGTGGAAATAAAGCTTTGCTGTTTGGTCCCTCTGTCACAGTTCATCTAATGCATGTAGTAGCCTCCGTGCCTCTGATAAGCATGTCAATTTAAGCTGGTGAACCGCTAGTGTAACTTTGTTTTCGTTTTGCGCAAGCTGCAACAGTTCCGTTCTGTGTAACAGAAACACTCGGTTTAGAGGAACCTTTACGATTAATTAACCGTGACGTTTTAAAGCGCGGTTAATCGCGAAACCGGTTAATCGCTGCATCCCTAAGTGAGACTGATTTAGTTTAAAGGGGATTAAAAAATTAGGAGTGGGTGGATTTTTATCGTTGTAGGGTGGTTGTTCACACACTGCCAACACACATTTATGTCTAAACATCATGTAAAAGTGGATTTTGCTATAAGGTGCCTTTTTAAAGTCAAACAGAATACAGTGCAAAAGTTAATCTCTGAAAAAAATGTGTTGTTTTAGTGTAATCTTGATCAAAATCGGATCATTACTTCCACTCTGGAAGGTAATGCCTTACTCAGAATTTGCTAACCAACGCCCCTCCAACCGTTTTAGTTTGCTATGAGTGAGAGATGAGAGAAGGAGCGCAAAAATAAAACTCCGCCTGCTACTCAATATTCTGTTTCGGTTGGAAATATGTCACCATACTGAAATCCAGTTGGCAGTAACTTCTGGTTTACGCAGACTTTAATTTTTTTTTTTTGAGGAGGTCTCTTGCACTCACCAAGACTGCATTTATTTGATTATTTGAAGATTATTTGTGACCCTGGACCATAAAACCAGTCATAAGTAGCATGGGTATATTGTAGCAATAGCCAACAATTACATTGTATGGGTCAAAATTATCGAGTTTTCTTTTATGCAAAAAATCATTAGAATATTAAGTAAAGATCCTGTTCCATGAATATATTTTGTAAATTACCTACCATAAATATATCAAAACTTAAATTTTATTAGTAATATGCATTGCTAAGAAATTAATCTGGACAACTTTAAAGGCGATTTTTCAATCATTTAGATGTTGTTTTGCCCCCATCGAGATCCAGTAATTTCACATGTAGTTGCATGTCGGCCAAATTGTCATATCCTAACAAACACTATTACAGTTTTGCTGAATGGCTAAAACACTAAAACTCCATTCTCGGAACCAAATTTCTCACTAGCGTAAACAATTTTGTCGAAATATAAAAGCACTCTTTCTGCTAAACTAAAAACACGTTCAGGCAGGTAGATCATTGCAAATCTCAGCACTTTTTCTGCAAACTCGAACCAGTCTCATTCACTTAAACACTTAGCACACTGTGAGCATTTCGTGCGGCAAAAATGCTACAAACAAGCGGACAAGAAATGTTAAACACAACTAAAGCACAGTTGTTATCGTTTACACATAACGATTCAGAATTGTTCACACTTGTTTCTAATGATGTGATCAAACCAACTGTACAAAATATGAGCCAGTTCAGAGTGCACAAATGGCACAGGTGACTGAATGATGATACAAACAATAAATGGAAACAATCTGAGAAGGAGAGGAGAAAGAGTACATGTAAGAAGTGGAGGATAAGGAGGAAGAGGATGAGGAGAGACAGAGTAAGGTTTAGAGAGTGTTATCAAGGCTGGATCTGTCAGACCAGAGGGTTTTTTCTCTTTGTCTAGCAAAAAAGACAACATTACTTGTGATGTGGAAAAAAAGTTCTTAGGTCGGACTCGAGCACAAAGACATGATGCTGAGACAGAATGAATCTCATTGACCCCGATTTTACAATTGCACAACTTACAATATTTGAGTGTTCTGTAACATGCTATTCATTTAGAGTTTAATTTGAGCTTTTTGGCCTTTGCAGTTGAACTGCAATATTTTTGCACTATCCAAGTGCTGAATATATACAAACATTCACTACTACAGTATTCAATATGCAGCACAATACTATTCTTGCAGTACATACAGTAGGCCTATACAATATATTCACCTTACTCAGTTGCCATTACTATACTTTTTTTTACAAAATTGCAAAATTGTTTACTCGATACAATATACTTTTTTCTGTAATGTTCTGGATGCTGTGTTCTCCATTCTCTGTAGTGTTTTCTTTATTGACTCCTGTGTGTGATCTGAAATGCAAGTGTTTGATTTTTGAGTGCAAGTGAAATGGTTTTGAAGCGATTGTTTGATTTTTTCTGAAGAGTCAGGGGTTCTGTGAATTTAGTTTAAGTGTTTGGATTTGTGTTTAAGGTTTTGAGAAAATGAGTGATGGTTTCAAGAAATGTTTTAGCAATTCAGAAAAACTGTAATGGAAAGCTTATTTATCACCTTTTTAGATGATGTACAATTTCAAAAGATTTCCCCTTATGTCTGGTTTTGTGGTCCCGGGTCACAGCTAGTCCAGTCATAGCAAAACTGAATTTTCAGTGTCACATGATCCTTCAGAAATCAGTCTAATATGTTGGTAATCAAGAAACATTTCTTGTTATTATCAGTGTTGAAAACAATTGTACTGCTTAATATTTTTTTTGGAAACCATGATTTTTTTTTTTTCAAGATCCTTTGAATAGAAAGTTCCAAAGAACAGCTTTTATTTGAAATAGAGAGAGTATGTTGTAGATATATACAACTTTAATGCCAATTCTGGACAATTTAATGCATCCTTGCTGAATAAAATCATTAATTTCTTTTTTTTTTTTATTGCATTGACCACAAACATATGAACAGTAATGTGTATAGGAATACATGTTACATGAGCACGCGATATGTTTTGTGCCTCTAAATAAGATGCTGATCTTTAAAAAAATCAATCTAGCTAAAATCAAAGCCATGTTTCTTTGAACTCTCAGTGAGTGTGGTTTCTAATCTAAGCCAGATGCAAACAGTACATGCACTCATCAGATGTCTCTCTCTCTTTGTATAGGTGCCAATGATCTTGGTTGGGAATAAGTGTGATTTAGAGGATGAGAGGGTGGTTGGGAAGGAGCAGGGTCAGAATCTTGCTCGTCAGTGGAGTAATTGTGCCTTTCTAGAATCTTCTGCCAAATCAAAGATCAACGTCAATGAGGTGAGTCACAGTTAAAAAAAACACATGCACCAGGTCACACAAAGACAGTCCTCTAATGAAAGTCCTTTGTGTTTTTGTCTGTGTGTATCAGATCTTTTATGACCTGGTAAGACAGATAAACAGAAAGATGCCGGTGGAGAAGAAGAGAGCGAAAAAGAAGTCAAACTGCATCCTGCTGTAACACAACTGCATCACTGCAGCAGCTCTGAGCCAGGTAGTCGATCAGAAGTTCATTAGGAATCAGTACATGCGCTATTAAGAACTCCTTTCATCCATGATCAATGATAGAGATTTCACCCTGTGTTTTTTGCATCAGCGATATCTACTAGGGATCCTCAAAATACCGGTTATTGAATGATAAATGCTTGATTAAATGGTTAAAAGCCTTTTTCTAATTGTTTTAATGTTACAGAGACCACCACGTGTATGTTAAAAGATCAATGAAAATTTTCTCATATCATGACCCATTTAATATCAGTGGATCTTTAATATCTGTGGTGATACCTGGAGAAAGCTATCAAAAAGCAATCCCAGTCATCTTAACGGCATTATTTGCATCTTATTGCACCATTAAAAAACAGCATCACTTGGAGCTTTAGCATTTTTGCATTTAGGGCAAGACTTGTATGTCTTGTGATGCTAAACCACATTTTTGGTTAAGCAGCTCTGCAAAGGGATTACTTGAGATGGATTGCATGATTTCCCCCTTCCTCTCATTCTTTTCAGATTGCCGAAATGAAGAACTGTTGCCCAGCTGGCCAACATTCCTGTTCCTCTCTACAGTTATTGGCCAAACAATTAGTAAGGCTAAACACCAGACTCCTCAATTAATACACAGACTTGACAGAAAAAGAGAGATGCAGCCTCTGCCTTTTCTTCCAGAGCAGTCTTGAAAATTTTCTTTCCCCCGCTCCTTGATTACTGTTTTTTTTTTTCTGAAGGAGATTCCACACTAAGGATCTGTGTCTGGAGCAGAAGCTCTGTCTGTGACATGGCAAAGGCGTGTTAGGCAGTCTGGGAGAGGACTTTCTCTGTGTGTCCTATAGAGAGAATGGGGACATTTCAAAAACATGCTCATGTTTGTAAAATGATCAGAAATGTTTATTTTTTTCCCCATAATGTTTGGACTATCACTAATCATTTGTACAGAGAAAAAGCTGTCCTTCATTCATCAAAACATTTTCTGAATGACTTTGAACACTCACTGCTTTCATGTTCCCCATAATATGCTTAGATTCTTATTTCCTTTTATCTAAACAAACTGTGAAAATGAAAAATGCCCTGTTTTCTTTTGGTGGTAAGGTTAAAATAAGAAATTTGGATCTGTCTATCTTGAAGATTAAGATGTATTGCACTGAAGCCAATGCATTTGATTTTTCACTATCAAAATTAGATTAATTTTCCAGCTTTTAAAGATAATTACATTTTAGTATATTTTCTTCCTTTTTTCCCTTGGTTGTATTTTGCGGTAGGCTGTAGCTCAGCCTGGGATAAATATCAACCGTTTTGTGCCTGAGCAGGAGAAGGAAGAAATCAGATCTATAATGCAGAGATGACTTCTCCTCCGATAACCGCTAAACCAATAATCAATAGTCAGTCCTTGACACTTCATTTGCCAAGTTAAATCAGTCTTGATGTGTCAAATATTTTATTTTAGTTTTCATTGTTTTGCTCCATGGTTTTGTTGAGCATTTCAAACAAAGTGTCTGGCTGGCTTTTGATTTGTTTTTAAAGTAATGTGTGCTTTGATTTTTTTTTTTTTTTGGACAGATTTAAATAAATGTATTTCATATTGATGTGGTGTTTTGTGTATTTCTAGATTACCATTCCTCACCAACATAGACCATTATACAGATACAGTGTTTCAGTGTGGCTCACTTTATGTACTGTAGTTACAAATATAGCACAAAGCCATATCAATAATTTCAATTATCTTACATTTTTCTACAAAGCTCTTTGCAGATATGGAATGCAACAAACATAGGGGCTTATACTTGCTGCATACCAGATTACATGCTGCATTAATTGAAAAAAAAGTGTCTCTTGATTCATAAACATTCACGATTAGGCATGAACAAAAAGCAGAGTTTCAGTGCATACATGAGTGGAATATCCCTTTGTAAAAGTTACTCTTATCACCTTTTTCTTCAATGTGGAAGTAAGCCTATGGGTGAGACTTCCAGTTCGTTAGCCGCTGTAGGTAAATAACGAGGGGAATAACAACGTGCAGTAAACGGTAAAACTGTTTTCACTACCAATACCAGTGTGTTCATAATTAAGATATACATTAAAATAATATGGTAAGACAACACCAATTTGCAAGTTTAAGCAGCAAAACATGCTGCTTACAGCTAAAAATAGCTGGACGGATGTGGCGCAGATGAGACCGGGATAGCCGTGATAACCATAGAATTTACAAATGGCCGCGCCCATTTTACGACAAGAAAAAGGTGGATAGGCTTACAGGAACTTTAAATTGATTTTTTTTATTACTTTAAAACAGTATCCCACATCACATCATGTATTAAATAGCTCTGAGAACAGGTATACAGACTATCGCAGGACCCACAGGCATTTATTTATTACAGATAACATGAAGGTGCTGATAAAAAAGGCAGGTTTTGCTCAGTTTTCATTTTTTGCGTGAGTTTAGCATCATTGCATAGTTTTTCTGTCCAGTACAAAGCAGGTTTATACTTGCAAAGCTAAGACATGAGTAAGACATTTGTGAAAAAGCACCAGTCAGGACTTTTTCATAGAATGATTGACAGTTAGGCCTAAACCTAAACAGATGGATACAAACGTCAGCAGAAACAGCATTAGGCTCTCAAGGGACCTCACAGAAACAGTAGGGCAACACAGTGTGACTGTATTAATATTTTTTTCCTGTTTGCTTCACTCTGCCATGTTTACATCTCAAAAAACAAAACAACAACAAAAAACATACAAATGCATTCCAGCAATGTTTACCTAACACAGGGCTAGGCAAGTTTGGTCCTAGAGAGCCGCAGTCCTGCAGAGTTCAGCTCCAACCCTAATCAAACACACCTGAACAAGTAGTCACTAATCAGTGTCTTCAGGATTACTAAGGCTATAGGCAGGTGAGTTTTAGTTTCAGGGTTGGAGCTGAACTCTGCAGGACTGCGGCTCTCTAGGACCGAAACTTGCCTACCCCTGACCTAACATATCTTTGGAATCAATAGCTTCTGGAGTGCTACTCCTCTCACTTGAGGAAGAAGGACAACATTACCTCAACATCGCAATCTGTAGTGAATGGTGTTTATCGCTTAACTTTTACGGGTTGCTTCACATTTAGGTGTGATACCATGATTAAGTGACAGAAATGAATGTTTTTCATCGTTCTGAATTCAGATTTAGTTATTTGTGTTTGTAGTTCACAATATAATTGTTTTGTTTAGACTACTTCCATATTACTGTATGTTTTTGACTTGAATGTGAGATCTTGCAATAACGAATGGCCGACCAGGTGCACTTAAGGGCAGCATCATGTTACAAAAATTTTGATCATAAAGTCCACTAATTATGTCTAACAATATGTGTAACAGTGTCTTCCATGTAGAATTATATCAGACCCACACAGCTGAGCTGTAATCAAACACAGATGGACGTTTCTCTACGATCTCCACCCATCCTATCAAACCCTCTGAGCCCTGATAAGCCACGCCCTCTTGTTGGCTGGGTGTGGTTTTCTTCTTCATTCCTCTTGTTCTCACCCAGAATGGCTTGCTGACATCTGATTTTAGCTTTCTGCATGTGATCTTTGGTTGTTTACAGACATCCATTCCTTCGCTTTCTTGGTGGTGTCGTGGCCGAACGCGGCGTAGGACCCGTTTGAAGATGCTAGCTGTTAGTGAGAGTTTCCTGGAGAGATCTTGAGAGTGACTACTAGATGATGACTCTTTCACCTGCTCCTCACCTGCTGTCTGGCCTCCAACATCAGGCAGGTCCAGCCAGTTTCCGACCAAATCAGCAAAAACATTGTCGCCCAATACCAATGGCTGTCTGTTTCTACTATGGTTCATCAATGAGGCTGTCCAATCAGTGGAGTCATCAATATCGTATGAGGAGAAATTGTTGTCGGTTGTGTCTTCCTGAGAGGAAAAAGAGGAAGAAGTGCTTAAACTTCCTCCGTAAACCCTCCTGGGTTCGTGTACCCTGGGAATACGGCAGTTCTCTGCTGGAGAACTAGTGAGGAACAAAGGCAGTTCCATGGTAAGCTCAGTCTGGAAACATCCTTGTGAAAGAATTTCTTCTGGATTCTGTGTTTGGTTCCGGTGGGTTATTCTTGAACTGTAGTTTATCTGATCGAGCATTGTGCGAGTGTATGAAGAGGCCTGGCTCGTTTTACTGGAGAACTCCAGCTCCTCCAGTGCAGTCTGGACCTGCAAGAGTTTGAGCTCCTGGAGAGCGCCGATCACAGAATTCATCTGAGCTTGGAGACCCTCATCCGACTGCCACAAAGAATCCTATAATGGGAAAGGCAAGAGAGCAATTACTATGACATAATGAAACTATTATCAGTGATATCTGTTGTGACTGAAGAGTAACGCTTATCTCACACTCACTTCACAGTAATTATCAAAAATCAGTATTACACCAAACAGTGTGCATTTTCTGCCCAGTGTGTCATCACAGATACCTGGCTCAGCATCTGCTTCAAGAGAATGCAGATGTTTTTGTCCTTGTCACATCCTCAAATGAATTGCTTAGGATTAAGGCATGATTTTTTTTAAGCTGCTTTGAAACTACTGTTAAAAAAAACTGGGGTCAGTGAGATTTATTTTTTAAAGAAACCAATACTTTTATTAAGCAAGGATGCATTACATTGATCACTTTTGATCAATCTAGACTTTCATGTAACTATAAAAATTTCAAATAAATGCTGTCCTTTTGATCTTTCTATTTACCAAAGAATCCTCACGGTTTACACATTGAGCAGCACAACTGTTTTCAACATTAAAAATTATAATAAAAAATGTTTACTGAGCATGAAACCAGCATATTATAATTATTTCCGAGGGATCATGTTTTATTGCATGTTTATTAATGTTATTGTTTGACAATTATGAATATATAAAGTTGTATGCATACCTACAAATTGTAAAATAGGTTGTTACAACAGTTTTTTTTAAATGTTAACATTCCCTAGACAGAAAATCATAATGCTTGTCTTTATACATAGTTATGAGCCAAAATCTTTATATCAACTTTTGATATCCCATACTGTATGGAGTATTTGCTTAGTTATATTTATTATTTATTGTATTAAATAATTTGTATTTATTATAATTGAATACATTCAAGCAAATTCAATCTCTATAAACTACAAAAATGCCCTTTTTCTTCTATTACTGAATAAAACCACTGTCATCTTACCTTCTTTCACCCTGCAGTCGCTCTGTTTCCCTATCTTTCCTTCTCTCGCCTCACTCCCTGTTTTCTGTCCCTTCTCTCCCTTACAAGTGTGATCGATCACCAGCCAGTCTGAGCACAGCAGCACACCACTGATGCTTTTCTACAGTAGTGCTGTGTCTCAAGGCATGATGGGAGATGTAGGAGCTCATGGGCATGTGGGTGAAATGACTAGACTGTGAGTCATGGGTGAACAGCTGAGGCATGTATTTTACTGGGTTGGTCATAAATGGAGGTGTAGGGTAACGTAGAACTTAACTTGTACTTGAAACATTCCATTCACTCTGAACTGGTTATTCAAATAGGATGTTATATTGGCTGCTTATGTAGGCAGTAGAGCCATAATGTCATCATAAAAGTCACTTTTACAATGAGAATTCAGTTTAAAGAGGAAAATTATAGCAACGAATCACTTGTATGTCTATAACTTGCCCTGTTTGCTAGTTGTGGCATGTTCCGTGTTCACTATTTCATCAGATTCAGCCGTAGGTCCTATTTCTCATTTTGGGATGTCACTGACTTCTCCTGTGTCAGTTTCCGGTGGGATGTGCCCAGATGGACAGCAGTATTAGTCAGACATCACTGATCCCACCAACAAGTGATTGATGTTGTGAGTAACATCCTTGTGGCCCTGTTTCCTCATATGGCAAGCACCTATTTACTCTCACTCGTTCATTTTCGGTCTCAACCATACAAATAAAGGTTATTTAAATATAAATTAATTAATAAATAAGAAAGACATTTTTCTGTCATAAGGGTTTATTGCAGGTTCTTGCCAGCAAGTTGGATGTGTTCACTGAGCTATAACAGTTCAAACCAAAATTTATTCGGACACCTTCAACATTTCTTATATTATCAGTTTATTCGCTATAGTTTAGGAAATGGTAATAAAATATGACAAAAACTCAGAGTTAAATTGTGTCAGAACAAATTCATCTTGATAATGCCAGATAACTTTGATGGAAAGGAATGTAATGAATTAGGTTGAATAGCTGTCAGCTGTTAATTTTAAGTACACAATTAGATAATACCAATTTAGGTCATCCAGTTACCAAGCAATGCTTAATTTTGTTCAGTATGTGGTGTAAAACGGTCACATTAGCAATAAAAAAAAAAACACTTAAGCAAAACATGGTCAGGTCAAAGAGTCTAACTAATTTTTGGTCCCAAATTTTTATAAATTATACTGGTAGTCCACTGTATGAAGAATTTTTGGGTATAACATGTCACAGTTTACTTAATTTTGCTATCCTCCACTTACATAAGATGAACTATATGCCAGGGTTGGCGAACGTCGGTCCTGGAGAGCCGCAGACCTGCAGAGTTCAGCTCCAACCCTAATTGAAACACCTGCCTGTAGCTTCCTAGTAACCATTCAAACCTTGATTAGCTTGTTCAGGTGTGTTTGTTTGGGTTGAAGCAAAACTCTGCAGGGCTGCGGCTCTCCAGGACGGACGTTCGCCACTCAGAAACTATAGTGTCCTGCACCCACTAGTATAAAAATATTTAAAAAATTATATCTGGTGTCTGAATAATTTTTGGTTTGACTGTATAATGTATATTACATATATAGTGTTCTCTATTATAGATCAGTTAAAGTGTTTTAATCTGATGATCACAAGGTGCACTTAAAGGATAATTCACCCAAAAATGAAAATTTAGGGCTAAATTAAAAATAGGTCTGTGCAAGAAACTGAACAGTATTTATATTGTTTTTTTTTTTACCTCTGATTCACCTCAATGTCCAAACTGTCGGATCGCAGACTTATAAGGCATTACCGCACCTATCTCTCATAATGGACCATTGACACTCCTAATTGAGATTTTAGATAGAGTGTCAATGGTCCATTTAAGAGATAGGTGGCGGCAATGCACTTATAAGTCTGCAATCAGCCGTAAAGCAAGAAGAAGAAGAAGATGCGTCACGCGCAACCTGTTAAGAACACGCTCAGGGACAGGTCGGACATTGGGAGTTGGAATTAGATGTAAAAAATTATATAAATACTGTTCAGTTTCTTGTACGGACTGATCGTTTCATGTCTTTACACATTAATGTTTCGTCACGAGCTGCAGGGTTTAATTTTGATTTTGGTGTATGTATGTTTTTTTTTTTACTCAAAACGCCGGGATTCACCAATTCACTCATTATCATGAATGACAGAACTGCAATGTTTGAGTTAAAGATCTTTGTTTGCGTTAATGAAGAAACTAAGTCACTACATCTTGGCTGCCTGGGGGGTAAGCAGATAAACATAAAATTTTCATTTTTGGGTGAACTATCTCTTTAAATTTTAAATCGTTACAGAAGGGCGAGTACCGGCCAATCAGCGGCCTCCTTTTCAAAAAACCACTGCCAATCAGGTTGCACCTTTTCTCCAGCGCCTGGACAACAGCTGGATCAGTGTTGCCAAGTCCGCGGTTTTCCCGCGGAATTGGGCTACTTTAACACTGTTGCCACGGGTTGTTGTTCATGTCCGCGGGTTGAAGCGACTCCAATAACATGATATTTATCCCCTTGAATGCGAATTTTAGCAGGGAAACCCAGCCAAAAACTGTATATTTCACCCCGGAAACAACGGGACCTCGAAACGCGATTGGGCTAATTTTGAGTAGCGATTGGCGGTTTTCTTGTGAAAACCTGGCAACCCTGAGCTGGATAAACATCAACACACATGGCACGAGAAAGGCGCAAAAATGTGTTAATGAAAACATTATAATGCAGAGTCATACTAATTATTACCTGTACATATCTGAGAAGATTCTTGCGATAAATAAACACACCTGTCTTGTAAAAGTAGATTTAGTAGATTTAAAAGTAGAGCAGGAAATCTCACCAGTTCATGTTTTAGACGCCGAAGGTTGCTGTCCATGTCACCGAGATCCGTTTGGTCTTCCCCCATAACTGCTGAATTACAAAATTAAAATATTGTATTAACTAAAAGCAGGTTAATTCATTAAAACTGAGATCCTCTGATCTCGCTATCCGCTGAGTTCTTTGGTTTCTTCCGCCTTGGTGTGTAATGGTCAGTCGTGAGGTATGACCAGCGATGTTTGCTAATATAATATTCCTCTCGCCTCTGACACACTCCTGATTACATATTCAGATGACATTACAGCCCAGCACAGGCGAGGAGTACAGTCAAGCCACTGAAGTGTATGTGGTGTCATGTAGCTTAATTCAGGTTGATTTGAAGGAAAAGTTCCTGAATAGGATTTACTAACAGCTGATCGTCAACAAAACGGGTCATGCTTTCACACCAGTGGTCAGTTCATGATGAATGGAGGCTTCATGCATAACAATAGAGCTACAATTGTACAGCTTTAACTCAGATTTTAAGATTCACTCTGACTGGATATTAGAAGGGGGAAGAGCCTTAGTCCGTTTACAATCTTTAAAAATATATAATAGAACTGAAATAATAATATAGAATTGAATTCCGGTGGCTTGATGTCCTCAAAAAACAGCAAATGTTAAATCGTGTTAACTTGATGGGACAATAAACTTTCAGACGACATGTAATTACAGTTTGTGGCAGGGAATGTATTAGATGTGGTATTCAAAGTTTGCTTTAATTTCAACCCTACTGAAGTCGAACGTATTTTTTATGCCTACATGTTTGCAGTTTCTATTTCAATTTCATCGCTTGTTTGTCAACCAAGTGTGTTTGTCGCCCTCTGCAGGATATTGCTGATATTTCAAGCGGCGTTTCCGTTTCTGTGCGCAAGAGGGCGACGTGATTCACTGCGCAACTCATTTATTCAGCGTCGAAGAACTGAACTTAGTCGGAACAGAAATATGGCGGCATCTGTGAAAGCAGCCCATGAGCTGCAATTCAGAACCCGGACAGAAGATGTTCTGATTAACGGGGGTGTCGAGTTCAGCTCGTTACTCCTCTCAAAACCCGTGCTTGAGGGGTTATCTGCCTCTGGCTTTCACAGACCGTCCCCCATCCAGCTGAAGGCAATCCCGCTGGGAAGATGTGGACTCGGTACGAGACCCGAAAATACTCGAAAACAGCACCAAAACAATTATTGACATTATTCACATAGCAAAACCAACTGCTCTTAAATGACAGGACTGTACTGTGACATTCAAAAATATGGTGCATCAATGAAAACGTTGTGCCTGTATTTCATGCTCCGTTAGAGGGAAATAATGTTGTTTATTGACGTTTTCTTCTGTCCAGATCTTATTGTTCAAGCCAAGTCTGGCACAGGAAAAACCTGTGTGTTCACCACCATCGCTTTGGACTCTCTTATATTAGAAAACACAACCACACAGGTATTACTTTTTCCAATATGCAATGGAATCTAATGTAATGTTTTACTAAATAGTGTCCTATTCTATAATAATTGTAAAACGGAATAAAGGAACTATGAACGTTTGAAAGACTCCTCTATCTTTTGATGTTAAATATAAGCAGCTAAAACACGAGTGTGTGCCTGTTTGACAATAATGTGCCCTTCTCTTGTCCCATCAGGTGCTGGTTTTGGCCCCCACTCGGGAGATTGCAGTGCAGATTCATGCTGTTGTTATGGCTATAGGCAGTGCTATGGAGGGCTTGGAGTGTCATGTGTTCATTGGCGGCCGTCCTATCAGTCAAGACAAACTGCACCTGAAGAAATGCCACATTGCCATTGGTTCACCAGGTATGAGCTAGTTGAAATTCTTTTTAGATCGATGTGTTAGATGGATTACATTTATACCTTAGTTTAGATTTGCTAGCATTGGATGTTTAGATGTCCTTCTTTATGTGTAGGCTTGATGATCTTCTGGCCTTATTACTACATATTTAAAGTTGATGTGTGTGTGTGCTTTTTTGTCATTAACATCACCAACTGGAAGTGATAAAATAACTTTTTTCACTGAACACTCCTCCACTCTGCCATTGGTCGGTCTGTTAGATAGTCCCACCCCAAACGGAACAATTGGTTGCTGATTTGCTCTGCTCAAATAAACAGCAATGTTTGACAGTCAGTGTTCAGACTTTTTGGGAAAATCATCTTATCAATAGCTATCAGTAGCCTTTATGGCTTCTGAAAGTTGACATGAAGTAAAAATTCAACCCTGTGTATTTTCCAAATACGTGGTATTGATTATGAACAATTAATTCATGTCTGCTTTCTTTTGGACCTTTTTAATCAAAATGTCTTGATTCTGTCTTCCAGTAAATGACAGACTTCTGTCTAGTGACATAAGCTGGACTTTCCAATTATTTAGTCTGCTTAAACTGATGATCAACTGCAAGCGTACATTCAGATCTGCCACCATCCAGTCAACACTGATGGATTGAACCAATTTTAATATTCCGGTTCGTTTGGACATGCATCAGTATATGGAAGAAAACATCAAATAATTTGGCAAAGTGTGAGATTTGGCTCATCTAATTAGGAAATTGGCTGGAATAGTATTTATAACAGTAACTAGAGGTTTCTCTAATAGAGAGTTTGTGTTTTTTTTTTTTTGTTAGGCAGTGTTGAAGTTTTGTTGTATTTCTAGGTCGTATTAAGCAGCTAATTGAGATGGGAGTCCTAATTACATCCTCCATTCGCTTGTTTGTTTTGGATGAGGCTGATAAGCTGCTGGAGGATGACAGCAGCAGCAGCTTTCAGGAGCAGATCAAGTAAGAGCTGAATAGGTGATTTTGATTCAGAGTTCGGTGTTGTAATTCAGCAGGTTTGAGTTTACTTTCTCTCTGTCTGTCTTAGCTGGATCTTCTCCTCTTTACCAGCGAACAAACAAATGTTGGCCCTCTCTGCCACCTACCCAGAATCTTTAGCACATAATCTGTCAAGATACATGAGAGAGCCGACGTTTGTGCGACTGAACCCGACAGACCCTGGACTTCTTGGTCAGTCTGCAGTCCTGTCTGATTTGTTGATGTATTTCTTCTTTGTGAATACCCTTTCGAATTGAAATGATATATTCTCTCCTCCAGGGCTGAAGCAATACTATAAAATCGTGCCGTCTCATTCATTACCTCATAAAGTCTTTGAGGAGAAGGTTCAGAGTCTCCTTGAACTCTTCAGCAAAATCCCATTTAACCAAGCGCTGGTATTCTCAAACCTCCATACAAGGCAAGAGCTGACACACCTTTCAATTATTCTGAAAACATGCTGATGTGTGCAATAAGAGTAACAGATACTATTACAGCACCGCTCATTATTATTCAAAGACTTTTATTAAGAAAAGAATTGTGATCTTTATTGAAAGTAATGAAAGACTGAGTTGATCTGTTGTTCTGCAGAGCTCAGCACCTGGCTGATATCCTCTCCTCTAAAGGTTTGCCTGCGGTCTGCATCTCAGGTGAGCTTCACCTTGGATCTCTTTTAAAACTTAGTGAATGGCCTTGCTGTATATTGAACAGACTTTTACTTTATGGCAGAAAAAATCCTTTGTTCCCAATTAGTGCTTTGTTGCATCATACTTTTGAAACTTTGTAAAATGTCAGTGGTTTGATTCTGTGGGTTTGATCTCAAGTGAATGAAGGAGTATTAAATGTATGGTTGTAACTGATCTCAATTATATAATTTAAGTTCATGAAAGGTCACAAAATTATTAATATTTTTTTTTCATTTTTAAATATTTTCAAAAATAAGATTACAAAATGTTTTTTAATTCTGTTCATAAAAAAAAAGAAAAGAAAAGTACTACAACAAAGTAATAATAGATTACATAAGGGCCATTCACACAGAACATGTAGACTGAAAAAAAAAACCCTGCAAGGTCTCTAGATGTTTTTAAAAAGTTTAACTTTTAACTTAAGTGCCATTAAAATTTTAGAGGGAAAAAAAATCTGAATTTAATGAAGATAAGATTGTTTATAAATTTATAATAACATTTCACAACTCCTTGCATTGCAGTCTAGAACGGCCTTCTTCATGAAGGATATATGCAATGCCACTTGACTTCAAATAAAAGAAGGCATCTCATCATGGATGATATATTTCATGATTAGGTTGCCTACCTTTTGATACTGAGTGTGTGCATATAATGCCTTACAATGCAGCCCCTCTTAGCAGCTCACTAGGTTTTGGATAAGAATGATATAATTTAGAACGTGGGCATTTAAATGAAGGCCCAAAATGTATGAAAGCCATTATTAATGGTTATTATGTTTAAACCCCTTGATGTGTGTTCTGCATGTAGGTGGTTTAAGCCAGGATCAGAGGTTAGAAGCGATGTGGAAGCTGAAACAGTATCAGTGTCGAGTTTTAATATCCACTGATCTGGTGAGGCTCTGAACCTGTTATAACACCTACACTGGAAAATACCCAACGTTTAATACCCAAACAACATTTAATTTGTTATAAATCTCTCTCTTCCACAGACCTCACGTGGTATTGATGCTGAGAAGGTGAACTTGGTGATTAATCTGGATGTTCCTCAGGACTGGGAGACCTACATGCACCGTATTGGTCGTGCCGGACGATTTGGTGTGTCCAATTATAAAACAATTAAGCACCAATATATGTGAAGCCTCTACTCTGTGGGTTTGAATTAATGTGTGTCTTGGGCATTTACATGAGAGTGCTTAATCAGAGATCATCTGCTGTGAGACAGGTCAGAGTCTGAAAGGGCAACTACAGCAAGCAGTTTCATAATTAGCTGCTAAACACAAACTCATCAAGAGCTTTTTAATGACCGCAGCACTCCAAAATCAGAATTCATAATTGGAACTTGAGCGTGTTGTTGTGGACGAATTTAATCTTCATTCTCATTAGAATTCTAGAAATGGATACGATCAGCAGTGTTTTTCCTCTGACCGTGGCCTCTGTCTGTCTGTTGTGTTTCAGGCACTCTGGGGGTTGCTGTGACCTACTGTTGCCATGGAGAGGAGGAGAACAAAATGATGGCCATCGCTCAGAAATGTTCTCTGAATCTCATTCATTTACCAGGTACTTCTAGAAGTAGAAGAATATTCCCGGTTCTGTGCCAGCTAAACTCGACAGCATTTATGGCATAATGGCGAAAAAATAAAAGCAAAAATTTAGGAAACAGTGATGCACTCACAATGGAAGCGAGTAGGGCCAGTCTGTAAAGTCACTCAAATGTAATACAAATATAAATTAAAGGAGTCATCGGATGCCCATTTTTCACAAGTTGATATGATTCTTTAGGGTCTTAAGGAAAAGTCTATAACATATTTTGGTTACATTTTTTTTCTCTATGGTAGTGTAAAACAACACCCTTTTTACCTTCACAGCGACCCATTTCGGTGCATGTCCCTTTAAATGCTAATGAGCTCTGCTCACCCCGCCCCTCTCTAGACGAGCAGTTTTCTAGACTGTTAACTTTAGCCGCATTCGTCGCAGAACTTGCTAACTAGCCTATTATTAGGAAAGGCGGTTTGCAAAGATTCATAAAAAAAACTTTATACTCACTTTTTCTGTAGGTGAAGCTGGATCACGAATGATTCACACGAACATAGACACATTTATGTAGATTGGGGGCACATTCCCTTAAAACAAAACAAAGGTAATCCACTGCATCTTCAGCAGCTCAGATGTCTGGAGTAAATGAATACTGCTGTGTTCATTATTACATCCAACAACAAAACGCCTCAATCGCTTAGGAGACATTCTTGTCTACACCTGCTCCGGTGTAGAAACAAAGGCAGTGAATTTTGCATCCGATGACCTCTTTAAAAAATTAAAACGTATACAAATTTATATATATAAAAAAAGTGTAAATAAAATTTCATATATACACTAAAATACAAACCAAAACATAGTCACACTCACAAGACATATGTGTTGGTTAAACTTGATTTTAGTGTAAAAAAAATGATTACTTACAGATTACTTTTGCATCCCCCAAGAACCTTTTTAATTGAAATATGAGGTGGGGGGCTATGATTCAGTGCTTTTGCAAGTGAACGCAAAACTTTTGAGAGAATGCAAAGTTTCTCAGATGAACTCAATACTTTGGCGAGAAAATACAAAATATTTTTTTTTGCATCATCATGTCCCAAAGTATACTTTGGCTGCCTGTGTACTGCGACGGTCTGCACGCTGTCCTTGTGATTTCATTTTCGTCATCAGGAATGTTTCCGGACGTCCAGAAAAGAAGTCTATCCTGGCCTTGAGTGGGCTTTTCCTCTGATGTTAACTTTGTTGCCATGGCAACACAATACTGTGAACCTTAAAATGGCTGTAAAAATAAATAAAGTTCTGGTTGAACTGTCATTGAACTTGGAATGTTCCTTTAACTTGGCATGAAGGATGTTAAGCATGTTTCTTTACCTTGTGTTACAGATCCAATCCCTCCAGGGATCATGGATGAGGCTTGTGACTGGGATGTGATAATTGAACCACCTTCAAAACCCACTCCGAAAATTCCTGACATTTCCAAACCAGAGATGAAGAAACAAGCTAAATCTGAAATGCTGACATCGAAACCCTCCAGAGAGCCTCACATCTCGACGGTCATCCCAGAAAGGACAACAGGTGATAAATCCTACAGTGGAGCTGAAACCAAGGTTAAAAAGCACTCACCCAAACCTGGGAGGCAAAAACCAATACAGTCTGCTACAAATCTCCAGCATGACTCGACTCTTACTCCGAATGAACAGAATGACACCCTTCCCAGAATTCCTCCACTATCGTCTTTTAAGTTGCATGCACGAAAAACTATGACTTTCAATGAGGCTGTGGCAGATTATGAGAGTTTCATAACAGAAGGTCCGGGAAGATCTGTCGAAATCATTCGCCAATATGATGGATTCAACAGGAGTCGAGATGCAGTTAATGGACTGCATAATGGCCATGCTGCTGATGATGATGATGATAATGATAAGGCTTATAAATCATATGCTCCAGAAGAATCGCACTCCCATCAAGATCTTCCTCCACCACAAGAGGTTTCAGAGTTGTCCTCTGAGCAGAAGACTCTTTCTGTGTTATCTGATGATTCTTCTTCAGAGTGTGAGATGGAGGAGGAGAGTGAACCAAGCTCTTCTGTCCCCACTCGGTCTTCACATCACACACCTGCTCTTCCAGACAAAAGAGTCTCAGAATTGAAAGAATCCTCTTTACCTTCAGCCAGAGGATCACAACAGACTAGCAGAAACAAGCAAAGGCCTAGTAAACCTCAATGCCAGAATCCTGCTACCCAGAAACACCGGCCGGCTTCCAGCAGGAAGGCTGTCTCGGCAGGACCGAAGAGGAGAAAAAGAGAGACTGATGAACTGGAAGAAGTGGCCGGGGAGGATTATTGGAGTTCATACAGAGCCTGGGTTGAATATTACAATTCATATTATAACCGCTCACCCTACAACTGGAAGACTGCGTTTTATATGAATTCTGTCTACATAAAAGAAATGATGAAGCACTAAAAAGGTTGCCAAGCATATGACTTTTGAGTTTGGTAATGTTCTCATTTGCATTCTGTATGCATTGTTCTCTAATAAAAAAAAAAATTCTTAAGATATTATGTGCAATCATTGGAAATATTTTGTCACAGCTAACTGCAGTTTTATTAAAATATCTGAAGCTATCATTATGAGGACATAATGAACATTTTACATAAATATCTCATATGGAAACAAAACCTTCAGTGTTTTTTGCAATCAGAGAAGCCACGCCCACTAATCTGAACATCCTGCTGGATAATAGCACTGATGAGCAGAAATAAATCAGTGCTCTCCTAATCAACCGAAGACCTCCAGAACAAGCGAAATACTAAGTAATAACAAGACAAAAAAAGCTAGGTGACCTTTCAAGACCAGTTCACGAAAAGGCAAGGACCTTTGAGCTGTTTAGCCATGATTAGTACATGGCTCTCTGGAATACTTGTTACTGATTGGTCAATTACGGAACCCCGTAATTTCATTAATTATATAAAATATGTTATATATATATATATATATTATATAATAAAATGTTATGATAATAAATGTTTGAAAGAATAATGACCAAGGTAGTCCTCTTAGGCCTTTTTTCCCCCAAATATATTTGTGTTCGCGTTCTGTCTCCGTGCGGTCTCTCTTGTAAACTTATAAAATAATTTAACCATTAAATGTCAACTCAAATTAGTATTTTATGTTCATTTATTTATTTGGTAAGCAGATGAGTAATTTGTCAGTTGGTCTAGTTCAGCGTTTTTGGAAAAGGGTTTTCTTCTCACATAATTTCAACTGAAATGAAGAGTTATTTTTTTTAAAGTGTTTATGTATTTTTTTAGTAAGTAGCCATGTAATAAAATAACGTGAACCGGCCATTTTTGCAAAGACAAACTCGTGAGTAATACAAGACCCTCATATCTCATAACAGCCTCACATGCTCTTGTGCAAATTGTTGCTTTGTATGAAATTATTGCTGATGAGATGGGGGAATAAGTTGGGTGGGGTGGGGGTCAGAAGAGTCTTAAACCAGTTCAACCCCCAAACTGCAACAGACATGTAATTGTTGAGTCATACGCAGGTTTATGCGATGGGAAATATAACACCTGTGACCCCAACATACTGCATGAACCATCCAGCACACGCTTTCTGATCTTTAATTCATTTCTCCTTAGTTTGGAAATGTGCTGGTTTTGTGCGCTGTTCTCAGAAGCAGAAGTTTGCAGACATCCAACAACGCGTTGCTGCTGAATGTATCTGCTGTGGCTCTTTTCAGATGTTGTTTAGATTCACCTGTGTTTTTGTTGTCTTTAATCGTGGGAGATTCGGTTGGACATTTGCCGTGTTGCATTCAGCAGTTCACTTTCTCTCTGTGCAGCTGTGGGCAGTTTCTGACACTCGTGCTCATAAGTGTGGAGAGATTCTGGGCCATCGCCTTTCCCTTCAAGAAGAGGACCGAGAAAATGGGGATATGGATATTGTTCATCTGGGTTTGTGGGATTTTCATCGCAGTTCTGTCTCTGGTTATGTGTGATAATTCCTGTTACGTGATCTGCCAGCATTTACAGAAATCGCCAGGGTCACGCACGGACCCCTTTGGTGTGTACGTGCTGTTTCCCATCTGGGGCTTGTCTCTGATACTGATAATTGTCACGTAAAACGAGGCTGGATTCAGGTGCGGGTTCAACAGGTGCTTTATTGTGCAGCGATTATCACCGCGGGCAATGAGCGCCTTCGCGGACAGTTAGTGCGGACATAGAATCCCCAACCACACCGATGGGTGGAGAGCAGTGGCTGGAACAAGCCGCAACAGCGGCAGGGGAGACGGAGCCGGAGGGGCAGCTCGCTAATCCGAGCGAGAGGCTGAGAAGCCCAACAACGAGACCGCAGAGTCCCAGGGTAGGCGGATGCCGGAGGAAGCCCACGGTTCCTGAACGCACAGAGAGGTGCGGGAAAAATAAACAGACCGCTACAAGCACTGGAGCCTGGACGAGACAAGACAAGACTTGGTAGTAATATTACACTGACAGTCAGAGCAAGGGAATAATCACAACAATCTGACACAAGACAGAGAAACACGAGGAGCTATAAGGAGAAGCTAATGAGATGACCAGAACCAGGTGTGAAACAAGAGGGGAGCAGAGAAACAAGGAGGGTGGGGACAATGATCATGCTGACATATGCGCACGTGGCGAGCTGTCAAAACAAGCCACGCACAACAACACACAAACACAGAGACAACAACAGACAGGTGATCAGACCCGAGACCCGACAGTACCCCCCTCCCAGGAGCGCCACCAGGCACCCCAGGAGGAGGCCCACCTTGTCGCCAACGGAAGTCCTCGATCAACGAACGGTCCAAAATGTCCCGGGACGGCACCCAGCATCTCTCCTCTGGACCATACCCTCCAGTCACGAGATACTGAACCACTCTTCCACGGCGCGCTCGTGAGTAATTCCAAAGTTTATAGGTAGGGGGAGCCATCCACAAGACGCGGGGGGGGGGGGGCAGGAAGATCGGCGGCAGGGTTAAGGGGAGAGGAAAACACAGGTTTTAACCCTAGAGACATGAAACACAGGTTGAACCCGACCAAGAGCAGGAGGGAGCTTGAGCCTGATCGCCACTGAATTAACCACCTTGGTGACGCGGTACGGCCCAATAAATCTGGGCGCCAGCTTACGAGAGGGCACCCAGAGAGGCAGATCCCTGGTAGAAAGCCATACCCATTGACCGCACACATAGGTTGGAGGAGAGAATCGGCGACGATCGGCTGCTGCCTTGGTTCGTCCCGAGGAGAGGACTAAAACCCTCCTGACTCTCTCCCAGGTGCGGCGGCAGCGCTGAACGAAAGCCAGGGCGGGGACGGAACCGCAGCATCGGGTTCCTGTGATGGAAACAGAGGCGGTTTATATCCCACAGAGCACTCAAAAGGCGGAACATAACTGAAGCCGCCAGGAAGGGAGTTACAGCGCTGTAAGAAATTATAGTCTGCCTCGACCCAGCTTCCACTCCAAATTGTGTATTAAACTATGCTCCTTTCTCTACAAAGAGCTTAATTATCATATAGATAGTTCTTTCCGATCTTAATCATATGTAAATATTAACATTACCTCCAGAGATAGCGTGGGAGAAGCAGCAGGTCGTCAAGAACCATCTGCTGACCAAAAGGGTACATGAAAGAACTGCTATGGATTCTGTTTAATCTTATCACCTTAACTTTTGGTTCTTCCCACTTGAGTCTACCGAAGATGTGGGAACGGAAGACTATCACTTTAATTGTCATCCGCAATTTACATTTAAAACGAAACTTAATTTACATGTTGAGAGGGAAGATAAACGTAATACTGTATAAAATGATTGAGCTTAGGATGTTCGGGGTTCAGTCTGACTCCGGTGAACCCAAGGTACTACATGTACTTTGTCACTACTATTCTGTAATAAAAGTTATTCTTCATCAAGATCTTCGACGTCTTCACTTTTTCTTACATTGGCGAGCCACCCAGCGCAGGAGTTTCCAAAAAGCAGGAAAAAAGGTAAGAAAAGCGGTTTCTTTCTTTTTGCTGGATTGGTCAGGGAAACCCCTTCGTTTAAAAAAATCTAGAAAAGAAATTGTAAGGATAGAAGATACGTTTATTCAGTATTAGCAGGAGGAGTTCTTAAGCCTATTTCGTATAATTCTGTTTAAAATTCTAACGGAACTGAATTAACCCGACGTAGTGTGGTGGCAGAGCTGTATTGGAATCATTGTTTCTAAAGTAACTGAAGCAAAGTGCTTAAGTTTAAAGTTTCTAAAGTAACTGAAACTTGTTGTTGGTCTCTTATAATTCTGTAAGATTCTAAAGTAATTGAATCAACCCGACGCAGTGTGGTGGCAGAGTTGTACTAGATCTGTTGTGTCTGAAGTTGTACGTTTCTAACGTTGAAACTGACTGTGATGATGTTATAATTCTGATTGAATTCTAAAGTAACTGAATTGATCCGACGTAGTGTGATCACAGAATTATTTCATGATAGTTGTGTTATAGTATAGTGAGTCCGACGTACCGCGACTCTAAAGCAGTAACCCGAAGCAGTGTGGTTTTTGCCCGACGTACTGTGGCACTGTTATAATCTGATAAATATTAGTTTGAGCCCGAGGAACTGTGGCTAGAAAAAGGCTGTTTGAGAAAATATAACAAAAATATATATAAAAGACCCGACGTACTGTGGTTTTGTCCGATGTACTGTGACAAACATTGTTATATTTTTTTAAACAGTTGCAGAAGTTGAAGCTGTAAGTGCTTGTTTTGCCTGAAGTGTAAGACATTTGTTATAATTCTGTACATTTCTAAAGTAATTGAAATGGAGTCAGTTGTGATAATTCTGATGAAATTCTAAAGTAACTGAATTGACCCGACGCAGTGTGGTCACAGAATTATTTCATAACTATGGTGTTTTTGTGTTGATTTGCCCGACGTATTGTGGCTAAGTAAACTGTTTTAAAAATATAACATAAAACCCGAAGTAGTGTGGTTTTGTCCGACATACTGTGACAGTGTTACATTTTTAACAGTTTAGTGTAGTGTAAGGCCCGACGGAGTGTGGAATTGAAAAGAAGACGTGAATAATTTGGTTTAGAAGCCCGACGTAGTGTGGCTGTTTTATTCATTTGCGGCCAAAGCACAGGAGCAGTGAAAAATTCGACTAACAGGTATCTTAAAGTAACTAGATAATGTTCAGGCAGTGAAGGAAAAGAAGCCTATTGAATTGCTGAACACAATTCAATAAGATTGTGAAAATGGCAGAGTTGATAGTTAAATACATCGCTAAGCACGGCTCAGTGGGAATGTTTGATGGGATAGAGAAGGCAGATGACCCCTACGAGTGGACTATGTCCCAATTAAAAAATTGTCCCAAAATGCCTAAAAGCAAAAAGGGAAAAGTTGCTAATGCACTTCAAGCTCTTTTTGCCTCATACAAGGTAACTAAGAAAAGATTAGAAGAAATTAAAACTGAAAACAAGTTGCTAAATTGTCAAGCTAAATTCTATGTCATGTCATTGAAAAATTGCGAGGCTGAAGAGATAATTTGGAAGGAACAGATAGTGAAATTGAGAAAAGAAATTTCAAAGTCTGAAACAGAGATGGAAACATTTAGATGTTTGTATGAAGGGACAGCTAGACAGTTGGTAAATGTTCAATCCAATTCTGAATATGAGGAGAAGAACTGCAAGGAAGCCATTAGTCGACATAATTCCTCAGATGATTCTGTGAGATTCCCAATAGCACCAGTGCGAACAAGACAGACTGGAAATGAGAGGGTTCTTGATCAAAGAAATGAAAATGGCCAAACTGTTAGACAACTGTCTTTTATGGACTTTCAAAGTCTTATTACAGCAGTGGGTTCTTTTGAGCCTGATAACATGGATCCTGTAGAGTTTTTGTCAAAACTGGAGAAGGTAGTGGAAGTTTATAGTGTGTCAGACGAAGATGCTTGTAGACTTCTTATGATCTGCATTCCTCGCTCATTAACCAGTGCTCTCTCACAGGAAGTTTGTGACAAAAGAGCAGACAAAGGTGCAAGGAGAGAAGCTGTACTTAGACTTGCTGGGACTAATTTGGTTAACTTGAGAAAGATAACTGAGGTGACAATGGAAATTGGAGAACATCCTCTAGCATTTGCATCCAGGTTGTGGGAAATGTTTAGCTGTTACAGTGGTTTGCCCAATGCAACTAAACAAAATCTCATGTTTAAGTCTGCATTAATTGCACAGAGTAGTTCACACATGCGAGAAGCCATTGCTCTGCATGTAGATGTAAATACACCATACAGGCAAATCATTTCCAAAATGACACAGCATTTCAATGCAAGAAGTCAAATGAAAGCTGCAGAATCTAGACATCCAGTCGCTGTATTCAGCAGGAGAGAATGTTGTAGATTATCTAACGGTTTCCATCAGAGACCAAAGAGATTAGAAAGAGTAAATTCAGAAGGTGTTACTCTCTGTTATGCATGTGGAAACGCTGGTCACATTGCTAGACATTGTCAAGACAACGAGAGACCTCATCAAAGCTTTGTCTGTTATGCATGTGGAAAGGATGGTCACATAGCAAGGCATTGTTTAGAAAAAGTTCGGAAAGATCAGGAAGTTGTTTGTTTTGCATGTGGAAGTTTGGGACACAAGGCAAGACAGTGTCACTTTTCACACAAAAGAAGGATGAGCTATCGGGATTTGCTTAAGAAGATAGGCAGTTTAGAAACCCAGTTGGCACTGTTGAAACGAAATAAGGAAGAAGCCATTCACACCTTGCCAGACACAGCACTGCATGAACAACATGACTGTAGCTCAGTCACAAGCAGATGCCTGATGTGAATTGTAGGAATAGTTTTATGATAGTATTATATTTTAGAAAATATGTTTACTATCAAAAAGGGGGGTGATTCTTTATCATTTTTTGTAAATGTGTTAATGGAATTAATATTTAAATTTATTTAATGAGAAATGATTGAATTGCATTCTGTGATTACATTTCTGTAGCTTTGGTTTTGAATGTGAAAAGATTCTTGTGGGGGAAAGGGGGGGAAACCTCTTCTTTTTTTTATCTCGTTTCAGGTATAAGCATCGAGATGCTGGAGAAAGATGATCCGGTCATCTGAAGGACAAGAAGGCCAGCAAAACCAGTGGAGCCAGGGGACTTCCAGAAGAAAAAGGACTTCTTAAAGAACAGAGTGATCATCAGAACCAGAAATTGAGAGATTTCCAGACCTACAAGATCCAGAACTCCAAGCTTAAAAGATCTAGAAACCCTGAGACCCACAATGGCATGGATGGACCTGATGAAACTTCACAAACTGCAACAACAGCTAGAAGGACCTTTCCAAATAGAAATGAATGGGCAATGGAAAAGAGAAACAAAGAAATCAAACTATCTTCAGAGACTGTGGACAGCAGTCTTATCACAGAGATGGAAAACAAGAAATGAGAAATGCAAAGACAGACTATCTGCACATGACACCAGAAAGAGACAAACATGTCTATGGAATGCAAACATGTGGACAAGGACGTCCCCACTGAGAGATGGACCCAAATGCAAGTGGCAAAACTCCATTGGGTTTTTTGTGGAGTGTGATCTTTGAAAACATAACCTTGTGTGGAGCACTACAGAATAATATGAAAATCGTGTGAAATCAATTTAACTCATTTCTCAAATAATTTACTAGGGTAAGCGTTGTCAGACAAGGAAAACCATGTATTACAAACAACTCTAAATCACTTCTCCATTGTTATTGATCCGTAAACAGGACATTCTTCCAGTAAATGCTACTTAATTTTGTATGACCCGATAAACCTGGTCTATCAAGAAATTCCTGAATTTGATTTTGAGTTACCAAAACTGGATGATATGCTAATGTCTTAGATGCAAAGGAAAGATAACCACATTGTTAAAGCTCAACAAGGTCTTGATGAGAAGGATAAGGCTTTAACTAAACAAATGCATGATGGAGATTTAGTCATTGCATACTCTGGTTTGATTTGGGATGTAACTTTTAAAACTGCCGTTTGTGTTTGTATCTTTCTAATTATGTGCCAATGCATGATGTTATGTTATATGTGTTCTATGGTGAAACGTCAAATTGCAGATAGTTCAATGATCAATACTGAACACTCCCATTGGTTGTGATGGTTCTTGATTACCTCTTCCAAACCCTAGAAACATTTTCCAAATTTAAACAAACCCTGTGATAATAAAAAAAAAACCTGTGATAATTTTGCTCAAATGAAACGGAGTTGTAACCAGTGTGCATGAGGTGTAGACCCAAAGACGGGTAAGATTCTCCTTTGGCCAGAGGGGGGCGACCTAAGACAGGGCTACACCGCCACTGGGCATCTGCCCTGGAAGGGAGGTGTAATCTGTGTAAGGGAGTGGATGTGATGCTTCTTTTGGGCCAAGAGCATCAAATGGGGGACCTTAAAAAATTATAGTTATGCTCGACCCAGCTTCCACTCCAAATTGTGTATTAAACTTGATCCTGTCTCTACAAAGAGCGTAATTATCTATCGAATAGTTCTTTCCGATCTTTATCATATGTAAATATTAACATTACCTCCGGAGATAGCGTGGGAGAAGCAGCAGGTCGTCAAGAACCATCTGCTGACCAAAAGGGTAGATGAAAGAACTGCTATGGATTCTGTTTAATCTTATCACCTTAACATTTGGTTGGAACACTTGAGTCTACCGAAGATGTGGGAACGGAAGGTTATCACTTTCATTGTCATCCGCAATTTACATTTAAAACGAAACTTAATTTACATGTTGAGAGGGAAGATAAACGTAATACTGTATAAAATGATTGAGCTTAGGATGTTCGGGGTTCAGTCTGACTCCGTTGAACCCAAGGTACTACATGTACTTTGTCACTACTATTCTGTAATAAAAGTTATTCTTCATCAAGATCTTCGACGTCTTCACTTTTTCTTACAACAGCGCGTATCTATCCAGGAGAGCTGTTGGCACCAGGAACTCGGATTGTTGGATGTCAGACAGCGGAGCATTCTTTCGAGATCTTGGTTGGCCCGCTCGCATTTCCCATTGGTCTGAGGATGGAAACCGGAAGACAGACTCGCAGAGGCCCCGATCTGTCTACAAAACTCCTTCCAAAACCGGGAGGTGAACTGAGGACCCCTATCTGAAACCACATAAACCGGCAATCCATGGAGACGGAAGACGTGATCCACCATCAGTTGGGCGGTCTCCCGGGCGGAGGGCAATTTGGGCAGGGGAATGAAATGAACCGCCTTGGAAAAGCGATCCACCGCAGTGAGAACCACAGTGTTACCCTTCGATGGGGGAAGCCCAGAGACAAAATCAAGGGCGATGTGTGACCATGGACGGGAAGGGACAGGAAGAGGATGAAGCAGACCATCAGGAGGATGATTCACTGGCTTACATTGGGGGCATGTGGGGCAGGCCAACACAAACTGTCTGACATCTGCGGCCAGTGTGGGCCACCAGAAGCGTTGACGGATGGCAAACAACGTTCTCCGAATCCCTGGATGGCAAACCAGCCTAGACGTGTGACCCCACTGAAGGACCTCAGGGCGCAACGCAGCCGGCACCGGCAACCTGCCCCCCGGGCACCTCCCTGGCACTTGCACCCCTCGACCGGCCTCCTCTACGCGCCGCTCGATACCCCACGAAAGAGCCCCGACCACCAACCCTTCAGGAAGAATGGCTTCGGCTGTAAGCTCCCCCTCCGGAGCCCCGAACAGGCGTGAGAGAGCGTCTGGCTTAATGTTTTTGGACCCTGGGCGGTACGAGAGGGTGAAGTTGAACCGACCAAAGAAAAGTGCCCAGCGGGCCTGATGCGAGTTCAGCCTCTTGGCCGAACAGATATATTCAAGGTTCTTGTGATCCGTCCAGACCAAGAAGGGCTGCGCCGACCCCTCCAACCAGTGACGCCACTCACCCAAGGCCAATCTTACCGCCAACAGTTCTCTATTGCCAATGTCGTAGTTACGTTCTGCAGGGCTGAGACGGCGAGAGAAGAACGCACACGGGTGCACCTTCCCGTCGCGGAGGGATCGCTGAGACAGAACTGCGCCAACCCCGACGTCCGATGCGTCAACCTCGACAATGAACTGGGACTCAGGATCTGGAACCAACAGAACAGGTGCAGAGACAAAACGGGACTTTAATGTGTCAAAGGCTACCTGAGCATCCTGGTTCCACCTGAAGGACACCTTGGTGGAGGTTAATGCCGTGAGCGGAGCAGCGATCTGACCAAAATTCCTGATATATCGCCGATAGAAGTTGGCAAAACCCAGGAAACGCTGCAGGGCCTTACGGGAGTCGGGGACTGGCCACTTGGCGACAGCTTCTATCTTAGCAGGGTCTGGTTTAATCCCCCTGGTAGAGATGATATGGCCAAGGAACGTAACCGACTCGGCGTGGAATTCGCACTTCTCCGCCTTGACGACTGGTTCTCTAATAGGCGCTGGAGGACCCGTCTAACGTGCTGAGTGTGTAAGTGGAGAGAAGGGGAGAAAATCAGAATATCATCCAAATACAAAAAGACAAACTGATTGATCATGTCACCCAGAACGCTATTGACGAGACTCTGGAAAATCAGAGTCATTATTTTGAGAAAAGCAGAAGACATTAGAGGTAGGGGGTACCTGTTCTTTACAGTAATGTCATTCAAACCTCTGTAATCGATACAAGAGCGTAGGGAGCCGTCCTTCTTCTGAACGAAGAAAAACCCCGCCCCAGCGGGAGAGGAGGAATGGCGAATGAGCCCAGCCTGTAGTGACTCACGTATATACCTGTCCATGGCCTCTCTTTCAGGACCGGAAAGGGAATATAAACGACCCTTAGGCGGAGAATTGCCCGGGAGAAGGTCAATGGCACAGTCATAGGGACGATGCGGAGGTAGAGAGGTGTGCCGGGACTTACTGAAAACCGCACGAAGATCGCAGTACTCCGCCGGGATGCCGGTCAAGTCAGCAGGATCCACCTGCGGAACACAAGACACAGAGACAGCAGGAAAAGCAGCACCCAAACATGACACATGACAAGACAGATAATCATTCACTATTTCCGCATCTTTTCTGTTGTGAGACAGCATACCAACAAAATCACTGACACAGGTGTTCAGTTTAGACCTTACTTTGGAAAGCATCTTCCTCGTTGGGACCGCGAGTCATCTTCAGCAGAAACCCAACACGCCTCTGTCACAGATCTGTTGAGAAACGCAGAGAATACGGTGTGTTTTCTGACCCCAGCGGCCCGCGAGCTGGGCAAGAAGAGGCTAGAGGAGATTTGGCTACATCATCATCATCATCACAGCCACTGTGTTCTGGTTTCCGCTGTTTATCATCCTCGTGCTGAACATGTTCGAGGACTTCAGACAGAATCAAGTGAGAACTGCTTCTTTTTTTTTCTCTGTATCTCATGACAAAACTAGGCTACTTTGTTTTTTTTACTTTTTTTATTTGCTTAGGCCTATTTATTTATTTGTCTGCTTTCTTGTTAGTTAGTCTTAGAAAATAAATAAAAACTTTTATTAATATCGGATAGGCCTACTAAACGTTAAATTGTCCACATTCATTTATATAGGCCACAGGATATAGGCTATATGTGACCCTGGAGCACAAAAGCAGTCTTAAGTTGCTGGGGTATATTTGTAGCAATAGCCAACAATACATTGTATGGGTCAAAATCATCGATTTTTATTTTATGCCAAAAATCATTAGGATATTAAGTAAAAGTTATGTTCCATGAAGATATTTTGTAAAAATCCTACCGTAAATATATCAAAACTTAAATTTTGATTAATAATATGCATTGCTAAAGACTTCATTTAGACAACTTTAAAGGCGATTTTTCTCATATAGGATTTGTTGCACCCTCAGATTCCAGACAAATAGTTGTATTTCAGCCAAATATCGTCCTATCCTAATAAACCGTACATCAATGGAAAGCTTATTTATTTAGCTGTAGCCTATATGTATTTAGATGTGTATATATCTAGCTTATATATATAGCCTCTCTCTCTCTCTCTCTCTCGCTATTCTCTTCTCTCTCTCTCTCTCTTCTCTCTCTCTCTCTCTCTCCTCTCTCTCTATCTCTCTCGCTCTCTCTCTCGCTCTATCTATATTCTGTGTGTGTGTGTGTTTAGTATTGGGATGCAATTGTTACCCCGAATAAAACAGTTCACTTGTCCACATTTTGAGTGATTGGTTGATTTAAAATTTTTCCTTAAAATAAAGGTGACTTGACTGTTGACATGACTTGTTGTTATGCTAAATAATATAGTTTCTCTAAAAAGATTTAATTAGAAAACATAAGTATTTCAAAGAAGTCGAACTGTCCAATATTTTCAGGTTCTGTCTGAAATTCTTAGCTACTCTAAAAATATAATTTTCACCTCAATTTTATTGTTAAGAAAATTAATTTTATTTAAACATTTTTTTTTTTTTTTTTAAAGTAAGCTTTGTACATTTTGGAGCTCTCTGTAATATTTTCTCTTTCTTTTAAATCCCTTTGATTGTGTGTGTGTGTGTTTGAGAGAAAGAGAGAACTGAGAACATGTTCTTGTTCATTCACTGTGTCCATCGGTCTGTGTTTTGTAGCGCTGGCTGCTGCGCGAGCTGCGCACGTGCGTTCCTGCAGCAGTGGAGCCGCTCATTTACACGCTGCTCCATCGACAGCTGCGCTCACAACTCCTCAAACTCCTGCCCAACACACTCATCAAACAGCTGACTGATGGACAGAAGCAACTTCAAACATGTGTTGCTTCATTTGTAATGTTAGTGAGATGTGTAGTAAAACGAATAGGTAGGCTATATAATTTGAATGTACATACTTATATGTTAAAGGTGCAGTGTGTAAATTTTAGTGGCATCTAGTGGTGTGGTTGCGAATTGCAACCAACGGCTCAGTCCCCCGCTCACCCCTCCCTTTAGAGAAGCTAAGGTGGCCTACACAGGTAAAGATGTTGACGTTAAAGACAGCAGAGAGCAATGAGATTTCTTTACAAAGGTAAATTAAGGAATTATATTTACTTAATCGTTCAATAAATCGATGTTATTGCGAATGTTAATGTACTTGTGCATCATTGTGTCAGTGTTTTATTGGCAATAACAACAAAGTGAGGAAATGCGCTCTGTAGAGCAGTTTGTCTGTTTAGGGCTACTGTAGAAACATGGTGGCGACTTCCATGTAAGGGGACCCGCGGTGTATGTAGATAAAAATGGCTCAATCTAAGGTAATAAAAACATAACGGTTAATTAAGTAAGGTATTTATACACATCTGAAAACACAGTTATGTATATTATATTGCATATCTTTCAATAGATCGTTGTAAATATTACACATTGCACCTTTAAGCACCACATAATCTGACTACTTTGTCAACTTGATCAATTTTTAATATAAAGTGTTACTTAAAGGCAAGATAAATGAAACATAGCTTATAAATGGATAGTTGACCCGAAAATGAAAATTTTATCATCAACTCACCCCATGGATAAAATATTTAGAGAAATGTCTTCACTGTTTTTTCCCTAGAAGAATGTAGGTTAATGGTAATCAAAAATGTATGGTTACCAACATAATCTTCAAAATATCTTCTTTTTCCACAGAAGAAGGAAAGTCATACAGTTTTGGAATGACATGAGGGTGAGTAAATGATGACAGAATTGTCATTTTTGGGTGAAGTATCGCTTTTAGGGTTTCTGATTTAACAAGGCTTGATAACCTTAAGAACACAATCATTTAAATCTTAAGTAAACAAATATCAATCTTCTATGAATCTATAAACTTTAAACTGCATTGCAAAATGTTAGTCAGCATATAAAATAAATCTAAACAGATTTAGATGAAAATATAATTTGAATAAAGCCTAAGAGGTTTTCCTAATGGTTTTTCCTACCCATAATGTAGGTTCAGAATGGAGGGTAATTGTTACAAATGTTTTCCCTCTCCCTAAATAACATAAAATAAAACTCTCAGATTAATGCTACCAGAGCTGCATGTGGCTAATGTTAATAATACAAAATCCAAAGTGACAAAATGGTATTGTGCCAAATAATGTTTTTAAATGATGCTTTGATATTGAATGATTTATATGAGATGCTCAGATAAATTCACGTTTAGGATGGAGTCTGAAAGGCCCAGCTGCAGCTTGTTTCTGTATCCTGCCTGACTTATCTATTTGTTGTGATGTCATATCTATACTTTATTTCATCTCCAGAATATTGTTATGAGTTTGTGATTTCATCATTAAACTGCTGTTAGATTGTGGTTCAGCATTGTTGAAGGAACTGAATAAACAGCAGATGTATTTGTGGCAGATACAATTCATTTATCAGGCGTTTCACAACTGTGACACAAGACAAGATCATAAATAATATTTAACATCTGACAGTGAACAGGAATCTGCTGAATAGAACAACAAGACTATCTCAAAAAAAAAAGAAGAAGCGAAAGAGTAAAAGAGTTAAACAAGCACAGACACACAGAGGAAGAAAGAAGACCCTCGACAGGTATGTAGATGCGCACATACAGATCTCCACTTGGTAATATATTCAAAACAACCAATTCTGTCATCTGAAGGAACTGCACAAATGAATTATTACAAAGCTGTTAGGATTCTAGAGTCACTTCTATTACATGATGGTTCTGTAGTGTCCCCTGCTGGGCTGGAAGGAAAGACAAAGCAAAAGAAAAACTCCAACACATTACTGCTCGCCAATGACCACAGGTGATCCAATACTCAACATTTATTATCTTAAAATTTAGAATATATTGGCCACACCTTCTCCTCCTGTTAATTAAACATTAGATCATTTCCATATTTCCCATCTATTATGTACACATGAAAATCAATAAATCACAAAGGGACCAAACATCATTTGGACCATAAAATCGGATCATTAGAGATGTGCTATGGATTGTATGTACAACAAACAGGAAGATAATCATCATATGAACACATGGGCCATCAAAGAACATTTTGGTAAGAACGGTGTGGGCCGGAAACCCTGATATTCCTAAATGTCACAATGTGCTTTTCCCTGTAATACTGGTGTCATGTCTAACTCATGTTTGTGTGACTGGACATCCACTTCGGCTTTAAAGTTCAAGTATAGGCTATGCATTTGTTATGCAATTATTTAATCGTATTTTTCGTCCTGGAAAATATGGCTTATTCTATCTAAAAAGGGCCAAAACAAGATTAAATATACAAGTGCATCTCAATAAATTAGAATGTCGTGGAAAAGTTCATTTATTTCAGTAATTCAACTCAAATTGTGAAACTCGTGTATTAAATAAATTCAGTGCACACAGACTTAATTGTGATGATTTTGGCTCACATTTAACAAAAACCCACCAATTCAAAATCCATATTCTAATCGCAACCAATCAGCTAATCAACTCAAAACACCTCCAAAGGTTTCCTGAGCCTTCAAATAGTCTCTCGGTTTGGTTCACTAGGCTACACAATCATGGCGAGGACTGCTGATCTGACAGTTGTCCAGAAGACAATCATTGACACCCTTCACAAGGAGGGTAAGCCACAAACATTCATTGCCAAAGAAGCTGGCTGTTCACAGAGTGTTGTATCCAAGCATGTTAACAGAAAGTGAGTGGAAGGAAAAAGTGTGGAAGAAAAAAAAAGCACAACCAACCGAGAGAACCGCAGCATTATGAGGATTGTCAAGCAAAATCGATTCAAGAATGTAAGTGAACTTCACAAGGAATGGACTTAGGCTGGGTTCAAGGCATCAAGAGCCACCACACACAGACGTTGTCAAGGAATTTGGCTACAGTTGTCGTATTATTCTTGTTAAGCTACTCCTGAACCACAGACCATGTCAGAGGCGTCTTACTTGGACTAAGGAGAAGAAGAACTGGACTGTTGCCCAGTGGTCCAAAGTCCTCTTTTCAGCAAGTTTTGTATTTCATTTGGAAAAACCAAGGTCCTAGAGTCTGGAGGAAGGATGGAGAAGCTCATAGCACAAGTTGCTTGATGTCCAGTGTTAAGTTTCCACAGTCTGTTATGATTTGGGTGCAATGTCATCTGCTGATGTTGGTCCATTGTGTTTTTTGAAAACCAAAGTCACTGCACCCGTTTACCAAGAAATTTTGGAGCACTTCATGCTTCCTTGTGCTGACCAGTTTTTTGAAGATGCTGATTTCATTTTCCAGAAGCAGTTGGCACCTGCCTACACTGCCAAAAGCACCAAAAGTTGGTTGAATGACCATGGTATTGGTGTGCTTGACTGGCCAGCAAACTCACCAGACCTGATTCCCATAGAGAATCTATGGGGTATTGTCAAAGAGGAAAATGAGAAACAAGAGACAAAAAAAATGCAGATGAGCTGAAGGCCACTGCAAAGAAACCTGGGCTTCCATACCACCTCAGCCAGGCCACAAACGGATAACATCCATGCACGCCGGAATTGAGCAAGTAAAAGTAGGCAAAAAAGGAGCCCCCTACCAAGTATTGAGTACATGTACAGTAAATGAACATTTTTCCAGAAGGCCAACAATTCACTAAGAATGTTTTTTTATTGGTCTTATGAAGTATTCTTTTTTTTGAGATAGTGAATTGGTGGGTTTTTGAGCCAAAATCATCACAATTAAAAGGAACCAAAGACTTAAACTACTTCAGTCTGTGTGCATTGAATTGATTTAATACACGAGTTTCACAATTTGAGTTGAATTACTGAATAAATGAACTTTTCCATGACATTGTAATGATTATTGAGATTCACCTGTATTGATATGAGGTCTAGTGTGTGTTTCATTGCACTGAACACTAAAACTGGCCCTGGAGCAATAACGTCCTGAGGGGGGAGGGGGGTCACTTCCTATGTATGCTGGTGTAAGAGGCACAAGTGAGTGGGGTTTAAGGAGATGGGTGGGGTTTAGAGTCCTGGGACGGGGGTTATGGTACAAAAGGTGGAGCTCGGGATCATGCGGTTGATTGCTGGCAGTGAAACGACACAGACGAAACAGGGACTTTCCATTAATGACCACAAGTTTTTTCATTGGCAATGCCGTTCTTGTGAATATGGCTGACAAATAAGGACAAAGACAGAAAAGGAGGGAGATAAAAGAGGTGGAGAATATCTCTAATCGATTCGTACGGTTGACAGTTTCTCCTCTAACAGCAACGTATGACTGGAAATCTAGTAAACAAAAACATTCACTGTTAATGAAAAACACAAACATCAAAAGTTTCCTACCCATGTAGTTTTACGCAAACTAGACACATTTTTTAAATACCCATTGAGCGATAATGACAATAACACTTAGATCAGAACAACTACAGGAAGCAGGCCAGCAGTGGACAGAGGAAAGGGGCGGGGCAGACATAAAAGGGCGGAGTGGACAAAAAGGGGGCAGGGTAGGCAGCTGCTCTGGTTTTGCCAAACAATGGCTAAATATTACAAAATATTCTATCAACAATATTCAGTTAAACCAAGGCTTGATACACATTGTAATCACAAAATCTCAGCGATGCCTTGTGCTTGTAGTCACAGAGTTTTTAAAAACACTTTCATGTTTCTTCTCTCTCTCTCTCTCTCTCTCTTTTTGTTTTTGGTTCTATATTACATAGTAATGTCTGATAGGTCACAACTAACGTTACAAAGTCGGCTCAAGGTTTTGGACTCGGGGAGAGACAGTGGCTTAAAGAAGAAGGAAACTCTCCTCCCCCTGAGAGGCACGAACTGTGTGAGAGGCTGAGAGTTTGAGGGACGATTCAGTAATTCTTACACACACGCACACACACACACACACACACGGGCAGAAAAAGAAATTCAAGTTAGAATAATCGGACCAACACACATATACAAAAATAAAAACTTAGCACAGTCTAAGAAACGCTGTCACACTCATACGGTCTCCCTCAAACCTAAAGCAGATTTTCTCTTATCCTTTAGGAATTACTCTAGATCAAATCACAACTTAATTGGGATAAAGAAAGCCGAGGCTTTGAGAGGCTGTCTGCGATGTTGGAACAGATTAACGGACTGATATTAAACAAACAAGACTCACGGATGAAAGCAAACGCTTGACCTCTTGTCTCCATCTGTAATCGATTAAAAAAACAGTAGGCTATGACCCAACAGAAAACAAAGAGGAAAAAGAAGAAGAAATGTTTTATGCACAGTGACACTGCAGTGACACCCTCATCTATATCAGTCCTGATGCAGAGTGATCAAATACTCATGGTTGTCCTGCTTTGCTTTCGCCGTCTCTCTCTCATTTACACAGAGGCATCTTTGTTGATCTTCTATTTCTTTTCAGAGAGTCTGAGTCAGCGCACTCCTTCTCCCACTAGGGGGCAGGCTACTCATCAGTTTCTCTTCCTGAGTTCTGCTTTCTCCTACAGCGCAGAGATTTTCACCACATCAGTGCCAGGGTTCGGAAGAGGCGGAGCGTCTGAGTTGGGAGGGGGCGGAGCGTCGGGACTGGCTCGAGAGTTGTTTGAGGGAGGGGTTGGGATACTGATGATTGCCGTGGTAACCAGTCCACTGCTCTTGCAGTTCAGACTCCCTGATTCATCTGACATCAGATTGAGACTGGAACGACTGAGACAGAGAGAGGAGAGAGAGAGAGGAGAGAGAAAAAGACAGAGGTCTTAAAACTCTTTTCATTCTCTCGTTGATTTAATTTGGCTGCTAACTGTTTATTAAATGTCTCTTGGACTAACAGAGGACATGCATGTATCACTTATTGTAATCTAAACCAACAAATGTCATGAAAATATCTGTGGGTGGAAATTATTCATTTTGAAATTTTAATAAAATGGCAGATTCCTTAGATTTGCTAAGGTTAATTTCAAAGGTAGCATTTCATAAATCATAAACATAATAATAAACACACATTTTGCCTTACTTAAATATGCAGTTATATACATTTGAACCCTTGAGATTGACTTTATATTTTATTTTTGGGGCCCCATGAGACCCTAATAATAATATGAAAATGGTTTATGTTTATTTTACACTGAGTTTTTTTTTCAAATTTAGAAATTAATATTTTCACATAGTTTAAGGTCTGGGTCTGTGACAATGGTAAACAATTAAAATTATACATTAAAAAGCATTTTAGAAGGAGTAAAATGATGAAGGCATGGTTATTTGTTTTTTTTATAACATGTCATGTGACCTTTATATTTTATATTTTCTGTGAATGAGTGAGACTTCTGTTTATTAGCCACTATGGAGAATAAGTATAACCATTGTAAAACTATTTGTGCTATACACTTGTGTTTATGATTATGATAATACATTAAAATGATACGACGATAACAAATACCAGTTTGTAACATTAAGCAGCATAACAAACTGTTTTTTGTACAGCTAAAATAGCTGGAAGCCGATGACACCGTAAGACTTGCACATTAGAGTCACAAATGGCTGCACCCGATCTAATGTAAAAAAATACTAACAATAAGGTGGATAATATAAAAAAGTTGAAGTCTTTTAGCTCTAATAAACATCAACTCTTTGAACAATGTTGTGCATGAAAAATGAGTGCTAACCTGGTGTTTAGTGGTTGCTGTTCCCCACACTGGATGTGTAATGCGCTGAGCTCTTGCAGGTTGTGTGTGTGTGTGGCACTGAGAGGCTGCATGTTCTTCTTGGTTCTCCGAGAGCAGCAGGTGCCAGTGATGCCCTCTTCACTGGAGAGAGATGGACTCTGCGATGGGAAGTTCTGTAGTGCTGTCTGCAGGTACCCCTGTTCATACAGCCGCTCGTCCACAAACTCATGATTCTGTTCACAGAAAGACAAAGATTATTGCTTTCTGATGTTTTATTTACTGTCATAAGCCTTTTTCTCTTATTCCCTTTACTTCAAAGACTTTGCAAGCATGTTAAACACTTAAATATAAAAGAGAATATGAAACAACATTGATGCATTTTTACTTCAGTAATGCATAACAAATGAGAACAAATCAGAATCAGATCAGTTCCTTTTTATGGCAGTTGTATGTTACATAAGATGAATTTGTGGATGTATTATTAAAAGCATCTCTAAAGAGAATATTCAGTGGTTATTATTGAAGGGTGGGACTTGATTTGATTGAACTGGCAAAGTGTGAATCTACTATAATATTGGTTAATATATGTCCACGTGAAGGGAATTGCAGAGGAAGAGAAAATTATTACATTTTGATGAAAGATTATTAAAACAAACTTTTTTCTATTGTCTTAGACATGATGCAATAAAGCATAGCCTAGAGCAACACCTAGCTAAATTTTGTATGTCGTACCTACTTTTAAATATCAACTTTGTGTTTTGTGTAAAGATATTTTGATAATATTATAAATAGTTTAACTGACATGCTTTTAATTTAACATTTACATTCATTTACATTTGTTAAAGCGGCTCCAAGTATTGTAGCATTTAAAAGGTTAAAATTGTATTTCAAACCTTAAAGCAACTGAAAAATACTTAATCCCTAATTAATTTGTTATAATTTGCGTTTACTTGTTTCGTTTATTATAAATAATTTTTTTGTGATAGGCTATTTTCTATAGGCTATTATGTCTTTTTCAATGTATGATGCTTGGATTTATTGTTATTCGATTATCATAAAATGATAATGCCTGTTTGTTTTTTTGAAAATGAAAAGGTTTATTGTTCATTCATTCGTTCGTTCGTTTATTTATTTAGCAGCTTGTACGTCACTTCTGCTGCTTTGCGAAGAAAAGCCCCGCCCACACAGAAATATAATTGGACCGAAATAACGCTACTCGTGTAAAACAAAATAGGAGGAGGTGTGATTGATTGTGGGAGTTGACAAATCCCTCAAGTTCCACAGAGAAACGCAAAAGACGATGGCGTCTGGAAAAGCATTGGGGATGTCATGAAAATACAAGGTTTTTGCTTGCTTTACGCTGTGAGAGAGAGCAAACAGTGAATATTTCCGATTGGTTGTTTTTTTTTGGTGCGTCACGCCCCAGTTTCTGTTCTTTGCTTGTGGCTGGAAACTTGTTATACTAATTATACAAATAGTTTAAATAGTGTTAATTTGAGATATGACTAACTTGAGAGAGATTCTTTCTTTTCGAAACTCTGAATCAGTTGAACCAGTTGTTTCGCAAAATTCACTGTTTCGAAGCATAAATGATTCACTGTAAAGAAACAGTGGAACGTTAAATGGAGTGAAAACTCAGACCAAACATGTATAATTGCAGATTTTACAAACCAATTGCAAATGTTTGCATTAAAGTGTAATCTACGAATAATTGATAAATGCCATTAAATATGAAGGTTCTGTAAAATTGCTTGTTTTGCGTGTCATTAGGCAGGGCTTGGCAAACTAGGGCAATTAGAATCAATTAACTATCTTTCTCCTTTTTGTATTATACACACTTAAGTATTAAAATTCATTAAATTAATAAAAAAAATACCTAGCCTACATATAAAACTGACCTGAGATCAGCTAGACACTTGTAAATGGGTTTACCAAGTCAATGGCATCTAGTGCGAAGTCTATGAATTTTGAAATGTTTTGAAACCAAGTGTCAAAACAATATTATGAAACTAGGTTTGTTGAAATCGTGTGACTTGGCGAGTTTGTATGGAGCCAGATCGGCCTCAAAAATAATACATTTATAAAACAAAATTCATAAATGCTCAGCACAATTTACATTTACAAAATCCGATTTGTAAATTCAAAACACAATTCATAAATACAGAAGTAAAAGCATAAATATTTCCCCAAATGCTCACACAAAAGCATCTTACCTAAATAAATTTAAAATGTTTACACAAATATGTATATATCAAGTTCTTGAATTAATTTCCATCACACATTTATGAATGATGTTATATGTATTTATGGATCGTTGAATCTGCATTTGCAAATCATCACACATGTGTGGACCGCTTTGAATTTGTGTGAGGTATTTTTGAGACCTTCCTGGCAGGTTAAGATTCATAAATATCTTTTTTTGGAGGATGTTCCGTTCAGCCAATCGCGGTGAGTTTTTAATCCACCAATCAAAACGCTCTTTACTGAACAGACTCAAGAAGCTCAACGCTGCGCTTGTACTGTGCATTGTTTCTATGATCGGGTCCTTGATGTAAAGACATTTTAATGGGTACTCTTTTTTTTTTAGCACCTGATTACAATTTCTACAAAATCACATTATGATTTATATTGTTCGCACAAAATACAGCTACCCGGTTAGCCAGCTGTCTTATACACCAAAGTTGCACATACCCTGTTTATTCAGATCAATCTGTAATGTTATCAAATAAATGTTAAATGTCCAGATATTTCATTTAATAACAACAATTATGTAATGTGTTCTGTTGTTATTAGTAGTAGTAGTAGGCTATCAGATTCGCAATAACTTTTGATCAGGCATTAAAAACAGCTACACTCTTAAAAATAAAGGTTCCAAAAAAGGGTTTCACAGCGATGCCATAAAAGAACCATTTTTTCCAACAACGCACCATTCAGTCAAAGGTTCTTTAAAGAACCATCTCTTTCTTGCGTTTTTGTAAATCTGAAGAACCTTTTCGCCATTTTGGGAAACAGAAAGGTTCTTCAGATGTTAAAGGTTCTTTATGGAACCATTTAGACAAAAAGGTTCTCCAATGGCATCGTGAAGCACCTTTATTTTTAAGAGTGTATGACCAACTAAGGGAGATTTCGAACACACACAAGCGAAGAGATTTAGCAAGGGGGATGAAAACCACACTCACGAGTGAGTAAAGTCGTTTTTTTTTATCTGATGGCATTTTCTTATTATTAAAGGTTGTTTTAGTTAATTAAGTGTACAGTGTTACAAAGTTATTAGTCCATGCCAGCTTTCGATGCTAAACTATTGCATAATTTTAAATACGATTTGTAGTCAGTGGGTTCTAAAGTTACCATTGCGACCAGCTATAATCATAAGAAAATGCCATCAGATAAAAACGACTTTACCAACTGGTTGAGTGTGGTTTTCATCCTCCGTGCTGGAATCTCTCCGCTGTGTGTGTTCGAAATATCCCTTAGGTGGTGATAGCTGTTTTTAATACCTGATCAAAAGTTACTGCGAACCTGACACTACTACTAACAACAACAACAGAACAGTTACCTATTTGTTCTTAATGTGATGCGTAGTTCGGTAGTAGTTAGGTAGGACATCGTATGTGATAGTACAGGTGACGCTCGTCATTGTCTGAATATATCATACCAGGGTCATTGCAATCCTTTGGGCCTTAGTAGACATGCAGGACTATAATCGATTTCCCGGTACGACATCATTTGTCCCCTTTCCCCCCCCCCCTTTCTCGCTTCTTTCCTCCCCCCCCCTGCGACACACACCTATAATCCCCACCTTATTCATGTGATTGTATATTTCGATTTACATTGCCTAACTCAGGTGAGTAAAATAACATATTAGCCCCATTCCTTGTACCCATAAAATGTCTTTACATCAAGGACCCCCGATCATAGGAAAACAATGCCCACAAGTAAAGCCGGCAGCGTTGAGATTCTTGTGGTGGTCAGTAAAGAGCGTTTTGAGTGGGGATAAAAAACTACCGCGACGGCTGAACGGAACATCCTCCAAAAAAAGATATTTATGAATCTTAACCTGCCAGGAAGGTCTCAAAAATACCGCACACAAATTCAAAGCGGTCCACACATGTGTGATGATTTGCAAATGCAGATTCAACGATCCATAAATACATATAACATCATTCATAAATGTGTGATGAAAATTAATTCAAGAACTTGATATATACATATTTGTGTAAACATTTTACATTTATTTAGGTAAGATGCTTTTGTGTGAGCATTTGGGGAAATATTTATGCTTTTACTTCTGTATTTATGAATTGTGTTTTGAATGTACGAATCGGATTTTGTAAATGTAAATTGTGCTGTGCATTTATGAATTTTGTTTTATAAATGTATTATTTTTGAGGCCGATCTGGCTCCATAAGTTTGAGGCACATTCTGAACCACTGATTCAAAGCAAAGGATTTGTAAAGTTTCAAACGCAGCCACCACTACTTCTGACTGACCGTGGTCTTCTCCAGGCAGTGCAGAAGATGATGATGTTGACTCTCCAGCAGAGATGTGGTCTTCTTCAGTTGTTGGTCCTCCTCCAAGGAGCCCTGCAGAAACACACAGACAGACATTCACATAATTTTTAAGGAATCACCACATCTCATGCGTGAAAAATGAAGTGGAGAGAGGGACAGAGAGTGTGTGTTGTTTGGCTCAGTACCTGTGGTGAAGGTTTCATCTTGTAATAGGGGAGCTGCTGTTGTGTAAGAGTGGGAGGGAGAGACATGGAGAGTGGTTTACTGCTTTTGGAAGGAACTTCATCCATAACAGAGCAGCACAATATATCATCCATAACTTAAATAAACAAAGCTTGAGAGAAAGGAAGGACGAGGGGCCTCAGAGGATTGGTGAATCAGAGTGATTCCACTTTTCTGTTTCACAAATCCATTGGTACGGTTACTAAAACTCCACATATCTGTCTCTTTAATTGTAGAGCTTTTGCCTGGGAGCTTGTGCTCGTGTACTGGGCCCTCCGGCTGAACGCACATACACTGGTCCACATTTTCACCATTTCCACGACGTCTTACAACGCGAGCACCAAAATAACGTGAGTGAGTCAGTGAGTGATGTGTGGGAGGAGAGAGAGAGATGGAAGGAAAAAGAAAGATATTGATAGAAATGAAGAGAGAGCAAAATTAGGCGTCTTACAGTAACATACCCTGAGTACTCTTATTCTGAGGAGACTGCATGTTTGCATGTGATCTGTGTGGTATTTATGAGCTATTCAGACAGGCTAACCTAGAAGCAGCTTCTTCAGTTTGATGCAAAGTCTGACCACTCTTGGGTGAATCACATTAAGAAACCTCAAATTAACCCCAGAATCAAAGGACTTCAAAGAAATCAAGAAGACGAAGCCCACATAAGCACATTTTCCACCATTTTGAGTGTTCTTGTGTGATTCACCCAAAAGAGCCTGTTTTTTGGAGAGGAAAAACCTGATGTGGATTTTTAACCCTCATTTTTTCTGTTGATATTGACTTTTTTACTGTTTATATATTTGGAGTCTATTGATGTATGTGTGCAAAATTAATCACTTATTGCCCTTTCTCAAATTTTTTAAATATGGTCCCTTGATCTGATCCAGCCTCAGCAGACTATTATTAGTCTAATGTTAAATGCATTAATTCATGCTTTTATAGCAGGAGTCTCTTCTGTTGTTGGATAAATTAGATAAAAGCATCTGCCAAATGTAAATGTAAAAAGAAATTAAGTAGTATTTAGTATTAAAATATATGTTACCATTTAAAAGTTTTGGGAGTTTTTTTTTTTTATAATTATATCCCGTGATTAGCAATTTTTTTGTATAAGATAATTTTAGGAAATTAATACATGTCATATAAAGCACGATAGTTTCACAACTAAGGTGATAGGAGCGGGGACCACGTGTTGAAGAAAGGCGAGACTATAAAGAAGAGGGCGATCCATATGAAACTCAGTGTCATCTTAGGTGACGCGGTCCTCAAAAAGGTCACTTCTGCTTCACTCTCTGGACCTTTCTGAGGACGTTCTGTGAAACTGGTTAGCTCTCTTTGGAGTGGCCTGCAATCTGTCTCTGTACTTGCTGTTCAATCTCCGCATGTTCCTCGTTCCTCAAATGAATTCGACGCATTCAGAGAATCGCTCCTTTTTTTTCCAGGAAGGCATTTTATAGGAGCTGGACACCTTCAAACAACCACAGTAATAAAGACCAGATCTCCCTTTCACACACATATGCTCACAGCCTACTCCCTAATGAGGGTGTTTAGCAACACATTAAGACATTTTCACATCAGTTCATCACTCTGTCTTGATAAATTGGATGACATTGAGTTAATTGAGCTGATGTTTGTGCAAATATGCAAACATGAAAAGCTCATAATCGCTCTTAAGTGCTGAAAATTGGATCACCCCATGTGAATCTCTAGCTTTAAACACTTTTAAAGCAAAACAACCTGACACTTTTATCTCTGCGCTAAAACACTGTCTGCAGGAGTTCTTGTTGAAAACCATGCATAATGTATGGATAATAAAAAAGAAGCCACCAGAAGTCAAACAGAACCATCTGGACACAATTAGCATGAATGTGTGTGTGTTTGTATTTTGAAACAATGTGTGTGAGTGTGTGTGTGTGTGTGTTTCTCACCGTTAGCTCCAGTGATTGGTTGAGCCCATTTCGTTTGCTATGCAGGAAGGCGCTAGAGCTGCCACACTTGGAAATTCTCATTCGGGCCAGTCGGGCTTTCTGTCAACACATACATACACAAAGGAAGTTACAACTCAGTTCACATCACAAAGGTCTGAGTTTCAATCTGATCCCTGTTGAAAGAGCCATTCAGATCAAAGTACTTTAAGAGACAAAATGGATTTTCACATAGATTGCTGTCCATCATGAGATGATGAAAAATGCAAGTGGCTTCAAACAACTACTGAACCAATTCTTGACAGCCATGCAATGAAAATGTGCACAGATCAGGGGAGAAGAAAGCGGTTGCTTGCTCACTCTACAAAGCATAAAAGAATGGTAATTTAGAGAAACGCAGCTGTGTAATGGTTAATTACAGTAAATGTCTTGTGTAATGCTGAATTACGGTTAGAGCAGCTGTGTAACGATAAATGATAGAGCAGTGGTTCGCATTCTCTCAGTCTATGTCATTTTTATAGGCACAGCATGGATGATTGGTGGAAAACCAGCAGTCAAATCCTCTGTGGAACATCAAATTTTAATATTTACAATGAATGAGAGTATTTTAATCTCCTCAGATCCAGAGGCATCAAATGATCTGATTTGCACTCTCATTCTCTCGTCATCTCATAGAAAACTGATCCTCTCTTTCGTTTCGGTTCCCTTAAGATGTAAGAAGCTTTATTGACATGATAAAAAGGGTTTACGTTGGCAAAGCATTAATAAATATGATGTATACACTAGATTCTTTTTGTGTGTGAATGTGTTAGGGTGTCTGGGTGTTTCTTTGCGGTCACTAAGGTGTTCTGACTGGATTCTAGTGAATATTTGCTTTGCTATTAAGTGTTGGTTCTTAGTTTTTATAGTTAAGTGAAAGAGCCCATTTAAGTCTTTTTATAAAAGGCGTAATTTATTCTGGTCCCAGTGCATTGTTTCCCCCCCCCCCCGCTCCTTCATATTACACTATTTACACTAGCTATGCCCACCAACGTGTGGTTGGGCTAGACAACATTACAAGCCCTTTTTACCCAAGCGCTATGTGTAGTAGTAAAACGCATAGTAGAGACTTTTTGACGTGATCGACCCGAGTTCGAATCCGCCTTTTGCCGAACTTGTTCTTCTCCCTTTTCACATCACGTATCAGATCGGAAAGGCATTTATTTTCAATAAAATGAAGGAAGTGATCGAAAAGTGGAAAATAAAGTGCCTCACGGGTGTTTATGGGTTAGTGGTAGGTGTAGGGAGGGCTTTATTGTCCAAAGAAGGTGGCATCCATTTAATAAAAAAGATTAATTTACACTCAGTACGTTATTACTTTTATAATGCACTTTAATACTGAGGTGCAAATATCTGCCACTTGCACTAAATAGTGTAAATAGCATCTAACTAAGCCCCCACACGGAGATGCGTTTAGCTGTATACGTAAACATTTTGTTTCGTAATGCCGTTTTATCCAGACCGATCCAGTGTTTTGGGAGCCTGAAACTGCTATTTTTTGAAACGGGGTCCCAGAGTGGATAAATCTGAAAACGACACCCTTGTGTTTTCGTGTGAACAGCCAATCCGTATATTTTGTCAAACGATGATGACATCACCCCATGTCTTGACAGTCATGCACTGCTACGTCGTGTAACGGCAACAACAACATGAACAACATAACACTGAATAATTGTCTTTTTATTAACTAACATTAAGATTAATAAATGTATTATTCCATGTTCATTTTCTTGTTGTGTTTGGTTTGTATACAGAGCGCAAGGTTTATGCGCATGCTCCAAGTCGTCCTCCTCTCCGTTTTTAGTGTAACTCTGTGGCAGAATAACATACTGGTCTGGCATGTATACTACATAATTTTGTGGTTTTGTGTGGACGCAGATATTTCTTGAGACGAGGAAAAAAAAAAAGATTGGATAGGGAAAGCTCTGGCTTCGTGTGGATATGGCCTAATATTGCAAAGAAAATACTGCTATTTTTACATAGTGTAAATACCATCTATCGCTGCTGCCAGTAATCTCCAGGCAGGAATAATTTGTAAAAGTTAAATAAATTTAAATAAAGAGAAAATTAACAAAATTAACTTCAAGCCAAATTATGCAGGATAATATAAAATATAATATATGTAATTAATTTGATTAATAGTCTTAAGATTATTATTTTTAAATAATCGAACAAACTTTAACAAGTCATTTAACTAAGCATAAAAAAAAATGTGCAGCTAAAAAAAAAAAAGACAATCTTATCATTTGTCAGGCAACAATAATTAATAAAAATATTTAAATAGATTTAAAGCTAACTTAATGTCGGATAAAATAGAATATTACATATAATCTGAGATATTATTTATTCTGTACACATGCGCGTGCGCACACACACACGTATATCTATATGTACTATAATGTTATGGTTTTTAGATAGTTCACCCAAAATGAAAATTCTGTCATCATTTACACACCTTTAGGTTACTCCAAGCCTGAGTTTCTTTCTTTTGTTGGACACAAAATATATTTTGAAGAATGTCGCTTATAGTTGTTTATTCTTAAAAATATATCTTCTTTAACCGAAGAACCGAAACTCGTATCGGTTTGAAACAACATGAGGGTGAGTGAATTTAATTTTTGGGTGAACTATTCCTTTAAGAATGTCTTGGAGAAGATGATAAAATTTTTAATTTTTTTAATTTCCTGCAGTGTAGTATTAGTTTTTTAATAATCTAGCTGTGTTTTCATTCTCTCAAGCACAAAGAGGCTTTTGTGTGGCCCCCTATCAGGTGTGTAATAGGACCATGTAACTTGATTTTCTTGTTCATGGAGCTTGTCACCTTCACACACAGGTGGTAAGTGTTCATGGCCTGGACTGTTAATAGCCCAGCTAAATGCTGGATATCAGCTCCATGGGTAGCAAATATCGGAGCAAAACACTCAGAGGGAGACTAACAGTGTTTTGGACACCTAAAGTCACAGTATGTTGTGAATAACACCACCTCTTGTCCACCGTTAGGGGTCATCGGCTTACCCACCACAATTGATCTAGGCCAATTGGCTGCTCTTTCTCGGATGCGGGTTCACAAATACATTTCATCTCAAAGAGTGTTTGTATGCGTGTGTGCATTTTTAAATTATTGAAGAGGAACAAATTGTGTCTCAGTTGCATCAGAGACCTTGCTGAGATCAAACTGGTATTCTGATGTTCATTAATTTCTCACACACACTAGAACACAGATTGAAAGAACATACACCATCATTAAAACCCTCACACACAAACACACACACACACATGCGAGTCCCTGGGTGAGTGGAGTGCTAACTCTGCTCTTTTCGCAGGAGATTGCCATCACATAATGGAATCAGTTTGGGCCTCTGAGACCATTTGTGTTTCCAACAAATGCTGCAACAATTTTCGCCTATCGTGGAAAAAAATGATGAACATTTTTCCTGGGGATCTGCCCCTTCAGAACGTGAGATGGGGAACGGCCGCAGTAATGCTGAGGTTCTTTATCAATGTGACACAGAATATCGCTGCTGAGAACTGTTGTTCAGGACTAGGCCAAAGCTAACCGCACTGTGCTGAGATCAGATAGGCCAAACAAAGCAGCAGCAAATTCACAGATTACATTTCAGTTATACACATAAAGTCCACTGTGACACACCTCATGGCAGTGGTGAGGCCAGAAGTCTGCTCTCTAATTTCATCAGGAATATTATGAAGCGAACAGCTTTATGAGGCAAATTTGTGGTCCGTGACCAATTTCAATTCACTGTAATCATATCAAAGTGTTCCTATTTAAATAAAAATAAATTTTTCACACCATGTATTCAACAGAAACATAAAAATGGGCCATAAAATGCAGTTTCATTTTATTTCCAAGCTATTGCTATTCTGGTAGATTTGATTGGGTGGACAATATGTTTGTCCAGGTAGATGGTGTTCCTTCCCTTTTGAAAAATAAGGGCCCTGCTTAGCACGCTTTTAAATTACTTTTAATATGCTTTAAAGAAATATACTTGTGTGCAAATTGAATATAATGTTTATTGAATGTTAATTGAACTTGAATGAATATTATAGTTTTCATTTATATTAAAGGACAACTATTATGCCCTTTTTTTACACGATATAAGTCTCATGTGTCCCCAGAATGTGTCTGTGAAGTTTCAGCTCAAAATGTCCCATAGATCATTTAATATATCATTTTGAAAATGCCTGTTTTGAGTGGAAGCAGAAACACGCTGTTTTCGTGTATGTCTCTTTAAATGCAAATGAGCTGCTGCTCCTCTCCGCCTTTTCCAGAATAGGGCTGTGCCTTTACAGCTCTTACCTCAGATACTCTGTCAAAAAACATCTGTTTGGTTTTGATTATGTCTATCGTGCTGAAAATATGCGTTTTAAAGCCATATCAGTTTAAGCTCCTGATGTACGGTTTTCTGAGCGCACACATCCGAGGCACGCGCACAGAAAGCAGCTGTCACATGGCATGTGAGCACTAAACGAAGTTCTCTTTCACACACAAGTTTGTTAAAAACATGCGTAAGTTACAAATACACATTAGGTTATGTTTGTGAAGTTAAACTGTTGGAAAATAAATCACATGTTTATGTTAGATCTGTGCATTAAGTGACGGCTGCGTAATAGAATATAGCTTACCTATACTGCTGTCTATGCTGTTAATGTGACCCAAGCAATAAAATAAAAGCAGAAAATAACTCACTTCTCTGGACTGAATAACATCTATAGCTTTAATAAGAAGACATTTCTTACTTGAATCCTGCTTTTAAATGCTCTAGCACAGAGGTGGGCAAACTTTTTAGACCAGAGGGCCACATCAAGTTTTGCAAACCAAGTGAAGGGCCGCATGCCAAATCCTTGATAAAATAACTTTTATTTACAGTGGAGGTATGCATGGAACATATTATCTGACAGAAACATTTGTCACATTAACACATTAAACAAAAATTCTTATTTAATATCTATTATTGTGTCAAATTTACAACAGACAATCTCACTTGCACTGCTATTAGTATTTACATATCAATCATCATAAAACTTGATAAAATAACAAATCCTTGATAAAATAACTTTTATTTACAGTGGAGGTATGCATGTAAAATATATTATCTGACCAAAACATTTGTCACATTAAACAAAAATTCTTATTTAATATCTATTATTGAGTCAAATTTACACTGCTATTAGTATGTACATATAAATCATCATAAAACTATGTCTGATAAAAACTGAAGGATTACCTTAGTCTTTGACTTTCCAAGTCATGGTTATGAGTGTGTTAATGTGAACAATGAGCCTGGTCCCCTCTCCTTGCAAGGGTGCCAAAGTCTGGAGTGATCTTTGATGTAGAGATCCTCAGGATAGCTGAAAAATATGGGATTACAATTCTGCCACAATTCTGCGCGCGAAAGGTCATATTATGAAACTAGGAAAAGTGTGTTTTGCATGCGCGCAAACTGAGTTTTGTGGCGAAAATGTTTGTCTCGCAAAGAAGAAAGTATTTCAAGCGCACGAAAATCAATTTAGCATTTAAAATACGTTTTTGGATGTGTGCAGACCTTCTCTTTTGCGCGTGCAACGTTTCACTAGCTTGCTCACCTGATGCCCGCCCTCAGTGCTCGCTAAATGCCAACAGCTCGCGTGCTCAACACAACCCAGCGTTACAATGCGCCATAATTCCAGCGAATCAAAGACAGAGGCTGCTAAATTCTGATTGGCTGCCTTGACAACCAATCACAACATTTCTTGCATTACTTCGACAGCAGAAGAGGAAAAATACAGTGCATGCATAATTATTATGCAAGTTGATATTCTGATTATATTTTTTTTTTTTTTTTCCAAGCACTTTTACCAATAGATTAGCCTACTCTATTTTTATTTAATCACTTATAATCTATATATTATTGTTCATGAAGGCTGGAAGTGAAAAACGCCTTATATTCAGGTGTGCATAATTATTAAGCAGGTTATCTTCTACAGATAAAATCTCGAGATGGACTAAAAATGAACTCCCAAAACTTAGCTGCCAGATTCTGGAGATAAATTCTTCAACAGTGGTACAATAGGAGGTTTGCTGGTACCTTCAAGAGTCACTCTCAACTATCTGTCTATAAGCATTATAATATATATAATATATATATATATATCAGTCTTCAAGTATTTTACTACACTTCAGTATGTTATACTTATTAAGTAGGGGTTATTTTTTTAGGATTCTATACTTCTCCTAAGTCTCTGAGAACCTGACACCTTGTACTTCTGGAGACTCCAGGTAGGTTGCAGTTCTGGAAAATGGTGGCGCTGGAGACTAAATGGTTCCTGGTGATTTCACACCTAATTCTTCACCTTAATTCCTAATTCTTTTGCAGTTAACATGCATCTTTTCTTCTTCACATGTTTTTGACTGACCCTGCTGAACCACTGAGCATTTTTCTGTCCAATGGTTATGTATTAACTTTGCAATTTCTAGTATTGTATTAGTTTTGAATATTTCTCATGGGCATTTAATAGTTTTTTACTTTCAGTCTGAGTTAAATCTCTTTTTTGGCTAATTTTATCTGTAAAAGAAAATCTGCTTAATTATGCACACCTGAATATAAGACATTTTTCACTTCAGCCTTCATGAATAATTATATATCAATTATAAATTATTAAATACAAAATTAATAGTAGTTAAGATTGATGTGGTTTGGAATTTGTAAAATGTGCTTGGAAAAAAAATATGATCAGAATATATAATATGATCAGAATATCAACTTGCATGATAATTATGCATGCACTGTATTTTTCCTCTTCTGCTGTCGAGGTAATGCAAGAAATGTTGTGATTGGTTGTCAAGGCTGCTGTACAGTTCGTGCTCAAAAACGTCCTTTCCCTGAAGTCTCAAATTGAGATCGTTCAGATGCCTCAGTGTGTCGACACCGAACGCGAGGTCGGCCAGCCAGTCTGTGTCTTGTCATTCGGGGAAGCATCAGTTTTGCCAATTGTATTGAGGAATGTTGCTATCTCACCTTTTAGTTCCCAGACACGGTGAAACACATTGCCAGCGCACATTTGAATGGTACAAGAGGTCATGGTGCTCTGCCTCCGTTTCGTTAAGCAGCTGAATGAACTGCCGGTGGTTCAGCGCTCTTACCCGTATAAAGTTGAGAAGCTTCACAACCACTTTGACAACATTTTCTAGTTTCAACACACTTTTACACAAGGCTTCACCGCTTATGATTTATGGGTATTTAAAAAAAAAAAAAGGAGCGGGTGATTTTTTTATCATTATAAGTGGTTGTGTACAAACACTGCCAACACACATTTATGTTCAAACAAGTAAAAGTCAATTTTGCATAATACGGGCTCTTTAAAGGAACAGTTCACCCAAAAATGAAAACATTATTGTCATATACTCACCATCAAGTTGTTTCAAACCTGTATGAGTATTGAAATATTGTATATGAAAAAATTGTATATGAAACCTGTACCTGTATTTCTTTCTTCTGCTGAGGACAAAAGAAGATATGTTTCAGGCAGTGGGTAATAAAACCATTGCTGGTTCCCATTGACTTTCATAATATGGAAAAAATACCATGGAAGTCAAACAGTTTGATTACCCACATTCTTCACAATACCTTTTTTTTTTTTTTTGTGTTCACCAGAAAAAGAAACTCTACAGGTTTGGAACACCTGGAGGGTGAGCGTCTAGCCCTTGGTGATCTATCCTTTCTTTTAAGTGCAATTCTTCTTTACAAGGGTTGCTTTGGCTGTATACCTTCAATCTCTACCCTCCAGCAGAATCAGCCAAGTTTTTCATTAAAGTTTGTGCTCAAGTGTTGCTGTTTAGTCCCACAGGATCAGATTCCTGTGGAGTGGAAAAGTGTGACCTGCACAATTGAACCACGTAGAAAATGGGGCTGTGAATAGGGGAGACTTCAGAATCATACACCTTGGATAGTAATTGGATGGTATGATCATGTGTCAATCAATCAAAGTATTTAATTCCCTTTATAAATGAAATTGATACTAGGGGGGGAAAAAAAAAATTGCTTTCTAGCATCAACATTCACATTGTTTGATGCCCTGAATCTTGGCTCTAGTACAGACCACCAAAGACTGGTGCTGAGAGGCGCTTTCTTCATTGCGCTGTTCTCTGAAACGACAGGCAGCAGTGCAGAGAAAATATCAACAGTGAGTGAGAAGCCAGTGCTTGTCAAACTGTACATTTGCTGTATCCTATACAGTCACACTGGGCCTGTCTCCGGTTCTATATACTGTACTTAAGCATTTATGTTTTTCTGTACAGCTTGCAAGAGTTTCAAGATGCTTTCAACTTAAATAGAAAATTAAACTGCATTTATTTTTTACAGTATAGGGAATACAGTGACGGGTATAATTTTATTAATTTTACTTTGGACATTTTCATTCAGTGTAGAAAGTAGTGGCCAAATACTTACTTGCTATAAATGTCAGGAAAAATTTCTTTCCCACTAGACCGTTTTGGGCATTGGTTCTCAACCTTTTTTGACTCCAAAGCCCCCACAACGTTATTCGATGACGCAACACTTCTAGTTTCTGTAAATTATCCGTTATGGAGGATTCCAAAAATTTTAAGAACTTGAATGTTCTTCAAGGTTCAAACGTTTTTTAACCAGTTAATTTGACTTTTCCAGGCAAGTGTGAACATGACTTTTCTAGATAAGGATTAAGAATAAGCATCTGTAAAAGGTGTATTCACAGTTTCTACCCAATAGAATATTTTAAGATTTGGCATAACTAGAAAAATATAAATTCATTATAAAAATGCCCATAGAGTTATATGATTGTATTTACATGACTTTACCAAGTCTAGAAATCACACTTTTAAAATTAGGCATCCATATGCAATGCAGGTTCTTAAAAAAACATTTGAGGGGATTAATTAAAATAAGAAATTTATTAAAAATTTGTTTGTTTTAATGCTTCTTTTGTCTTTATTTTTTAATGAGTTTAAGTTTAAGGCTCCCTTGTAGCGCCCCCTAGTGGGCCCTTGTCCCCTGGTTAATAACCACTGCTTTTTACAAATACGAAACAACTGATAAAACAAGCTGTAAAAGGTAATCTCACAGTGTATGTGAAAACATGGTACATCTCTTTAGTTTAATTTTAAAATGACCGAAACCAAACCCATGTTGTTGGGTGAGGTAGAGAATGATACCTAGAGCTGCAATATAATTACAAAACTGCAGGACCTGAACAAAACTGTTAATCTGTGAGTCAGTTCAATGATGTCCATAATACCTACATCCTTTTGCTTTACTGTAGTTTCTACAGCCGTAAAACAAGAACATTCGTAGAAAAGGAAGCTCAGGAAGCTTAAGTGGATTATTTATGTCAATTAAATGAAATCCCTCCATGCACTTTCAGTGTTTGCTCAGTGCAGTTCTGTCCACAACAAAGAGCAGATAAGAGTTAGCTGTCAGTGCTGTGAATACAATTTTGAAGAAAATTGTATTCTGAGAGGGTTGTTATGTGCTTGCTAAGGTGTTTAGATTATTTTGTAGACTGCTTGGGTTCCTTTTTTAGTGCAAGTCTGTGGGATTTTTTGTCTGTTTTATGATGGCTTAGAGAAGCAAGAACACTTCTCCTTAACAAGCTGCATGATTTGAGGTATCATTCATGTCCGTAGCTCAAACAGAGCGTGAAGAGTTTCGTGTCAATCAAAGCTTAATATTAAGAGTGGAAAAACCTTGCCTTAACATTCACCACTATGCTGTTAAAACGAAATCACAGATCATGTTCATATTTGCATTGTATGTGCATGTAAAGCAAGTGCTGAATTAATAATGAGTAAGTCATTAACATGCAGTGAAGAAGCACAGCTAACACTTCTATTGTCAGGACTAATAATTCAACCCCAATTACTAGACCAACTTTGATCAAAACTCCTGAATTAACTTTGAACAAAACTCAGACCTTTGTATTAACCATGAGAGTTTGAGCATAATGAGACCATTGAGTGATCAGTCATGAAAGAATTGTGTGATGTCTAGGAAATGATCTGTTCTTTTTAGTTTGCTGGCTGTGCAGATTTGCATTAGTTATTAATAAGCTGCCCCGGTATATGTTGTTTTCTGTAGTCCCTAAAAAAAAAACTGCAGCATGTTCGTGAGGTGAGACACAATCAGCCAAAGGAACACTAAATCAGCGTATAAAATCTGAAGCTTTCCGCACTTTGATCAAAGTTTCATTAAGCTGATGCTCACTTCGATGGTTCTGCATCAAACCCAGCTGTCATGTCTGCAATGTTCTTAATTCAGAGTCTTCTGGAAAGCCCTGGAGTGTTCTAGAAGTAAGCTAAAGCCCTTGAACTGAACAAATCTCATCAGGCTAGTACAGATGCGGCAGAAACCGATGATGTTGTGTCTATGCAACACTGGAACAATAGTTAAAGAGGTAGTTCACCAAAAAATGACAGTATGCACTAGGGTTAGGTACCGAAACCCGGTACCAATATGGCAACGGTACCTATGTAACCGGTATGTACTAGAACCGAATCCGAACGCAGATTTCGGTGCCTCATTTCGGTGCCATGCCTGAGTGATCGATTTAAATATTTGTCCTCTGGTTCTCCGAAACGGACGTAAGAAGCATCATCACTGGCACCGCACGTGAAAAATAATTTCCCAACTGAAAAAATGCACGTGAACTCAAGTCGGAAAGCTCTAATAATACAAATCCAACACATCTTTGTAGTAACGTGAGTGTCAATGTTGTTTTCACATTCCGACTTAAAAGCACAACTCGGGAAATGAGAGCATCCGAGGAGCGCGTGAATGCAGTAATTACACTTGCTCTGATGGCAGCAGGTAGCCTTCCGTTAACTAAGCTAAACATGCTTAAATTAAAATGCCTAAAGCTAAACCTCCCTTGTGTTCACATTTCTGTTTTCCAACAAAAGAGAACATTATAATGTTTTTATTCCACAACACCAGTCAAATGCTTCCTTTTGTGATCTGATGAGGCTTCTTGTTACAGAATGAGGCAGAAAATATGTTCTTTAAGCTACTTTAAAAAGAATACATCGATTAGCAATAAATTAGGGTGACCATACGTCCTCTTTTTCCCGGACATTTCCTCTTTTTGGACCTACAAAAATGCGTCCGGACGGATTTCTTAATTGCCCAAAATGTCCAGGATTCAGGTGTTTTATTAATCCCACTCCCGCTGAATCTCTGACCACTGCCCCCTGATCCCGCAACATGTTTCGCTCCCGCGATTTTCATGTACACTCCTTTAAACATTCTAATGTTGTGTAGAATTTTGGCGCATCAGGGAGCCGCTCTCAAGATGTGGTGTATTTAAATATTTTTGAACGAGCGTTTGCGCTGTTTACTTTCACTCTCGATTTCGCAATCACACGCACTCTGTGAAAAGGGAGCACATCTTACAGGATCAGATATTTGTCAATGAGCTCAGAACCTGTTGAGCAGCAAATACTCCAGCATGATCTTGTCATTTCCCTTCATTACTTGAGGCTCGCTTCGAGATCGCTTTGGGAACGCCCTTGCGTGACCGTGTTCTGAAGCACGTGTCAAATTTGTCCAATGGAGCAGCGAGACGTCACCAGTGGGGTGACGTAAGCACTAGAAAGCATAAAAGCGCATCCGGCCGGCCGCAAACCAGCTTTTGCCCTTCAGTAGCGCTCTGTGTATGTGTCTGTCTATTTAATGTTGTCTGTCCGCACAAGCACTCATATATATAAAACAATGAGAAAGTCTATGGCGAGCGAACTGCATTACAAACGCTGTGTTTCTCCCTGCCCACGATATCTGGCGGCAGGGAATACACACGATTTGTGTGTCATTTGTTTAGGAGCGGAGCATGCACGGTCAGCTTTCGAGCAGCTGATTGTCATCACTGCGAGCTCGAGGAGAGCGAAAACTCGCTCGCACGCTACGCTCTCTCTGCTGTGTTTGATGAGAGCGGCCAGGCTCGTGATCCCGCTGGCAGCGGTCCCGCTGTGGCCGAGGCACAGCGCAGACTGTTGTCATGGGGATCGCGGGTGGATTTAGCGGAGGGATCCGAGACGGGTTCGTCCTTTTCTCGGTCCTCACCCGCTAGATCCGCGGCTCTCTCCCTCACGGTTCGGAAGCCCGCGCAGCGGTTTCTTCCCCCCCCCCTTCCGGGTAGGTGGATCTGATGAGTGTAGAGACAGAAGAGACTGTGGACTCGCCACCACAGTCCCTCGCTTATGAGGTGTGATTCGTGATTATGGGTGTGTTTCGTGCATTCGCCAAAATAAAATATCGTTTTGCCAGCCTAGAAACAGGATGCTCGTCCTAAAAATAATTAGATGAGCATGTTTTGAATCCAGATCACAGCCTTCACGACGGTGGCCTTCCGTTTTTCCCCGATCTCCATGTTGAGGTGTCAAGATCGTGGGAGAAACCATGTTCATTCCGTATCTACAGCCCCACAGTCTCAAACTATTCCAAAATTGTGGGGCTGAATGAGAGGGGATATGGGGCGATGCCAATGGTGGACCAGACGCTCGGGAGCTATCTTTCCCCATCCTCAGCATCGTCCCTGAATGCTCCGAAGCTTCCCACCAGGCCCGTTAGGCTTACATCGAGTCTGGTTGGGAAAGCTTATATGGCGGTAGGTCAGGCTGGCACATGTTTGCACACCATGGCGGTGTTACAACTGCTCATGGGTGGGACTGCTGAGCGGCAGCAGCCCAAGCCATCAAGCTCCTCATTTTGCCAGTCTCAAAAACAGAGCGTTGCACCCGCACCCCTCCACAGAAAGATCGGGGGTCGGGCGATGCTCTCAGTTGGGGTCTTCTAGAACAAAAACGGATCTGCGGACCGTTATTTTGTCTAGAGGACCTGGCGAGGCAAGGATAACACCTCAGTATACGGTGCCCAATCCTCCTCATTGCCCTCACGGAGGCTTATTGATACCACTGCCACCCTCAGTGCTTCAGGGCTCAGTGAGCTCAGACAAGCGAATTCCCAGCTGCCGCCCACCAACGGTACGGCACGGGAGAGCTCGACCACTCAAGTGAAGGGGCTACAGCAGTCAGGTCAGTTGTTCCCTCATTGCCCTCACGGAGGTTCATTGATACCCATGCCACCCTCGGTGCTTCAGGACTCAGTGAGCTCCGACGAGCGAAATTCCCAGCTGGCGCCCGGCAACGGTACGGCACGGGAGAACTCGCCCCCTCAAGTGAGGGTGCTACAGCAGTCCCGGGTCTGTATGTTCCCTCAGTGCCCTCCTGAGGTTCGTGATACCCCAGCGACCTGGAAAGAGCCCCTCGGTGCCTCAGGGCTCAGTGAGCTCAGGCGAGTGAAATTCCTAGCTGCCGCCCGGCAACGGTATGGCACTGGAGAGCTCGCCCCCTCAAGTGAGGGGGCTACAGAAGTCGGGTCGGTTGTTCCCTCATTGCCCTCATGGAGGTTCATTGATACCCCTGCCACCCTCGGTGATTCAGGGCTCAGTGAGCTCCGACGAGCGAAATTCCCAGCTGGCGCCGCCGTCAACGGGAAAACGGCACTGTGTGGGGGGGGGGGGGGAAAAAGAGGGGGAGAGGCGAGCTACACTCCCCTCAGTGAGGGGTGCTCAGCAGTCCGGTCGTTCCCTGTCGGTCATCCGCTTCAGGGCACCGAACTGTCTCCTCTAATAATACCAGACGCCAGCCTCGAGAGGCTGGTTCCCTTAGTAGATTTTCTGGTAGCGTGGAAACTTCTACCAAATATCTCAAAGTGGGTCCTGCAGATTGTAGAGAAAGGTTACAGAATCCAGTTCGGTTCTCGTCCGCCTCGTTTCAACGGGGTCATCCCCACACTAGTGGGCCCCGAGCAGGCTCTGGTAATGGAACAAGTAGATACTCTCTTGAGGAAGGGGGCCATAGAACGTGTTCCTCCTCTCTCGAGAGCGTCCGGGTTCTACAGCCGTTACTTCATCGTTCCGAAGAAGGATGGGGGGGTTGCGTCTGATCTTAGATCTCCGTCTTCTGAACCGTGCTATCAAACGGCTTCGGTTCAAGATGCTCACTATCAGCAGATAGTATCTCAGATCCAGTCCGAGGACTGGTTTGTTACGATAGATCTCAGAGACGCTTATTTCCATGTTTCCATCCTCCCTCAACACTGGAAGTTCCTGAGGTTTCGGGGGCGAAGCATACCAATATAGAGTTCTTCCCTTTGGCCTGTCACTCTCACCCCGCACTTTCACGAAGTGTGTGGATGCTGCTCTGGCTCCACTGCGACTCCAGGGCATCCGCATACTCAATTATATCGACGATTGGTTAGTACTAGCTTAATCGGAGCAGATGGCGGCTCGGCATCGAGATGTCGTCCTTGCCCATATGAGAGAGCTGGGGTTAAGACTAAACGCCAAGAAGAGTGTTCTTTCTCCACTACAGAGAACCACTTATTTAGGCGTGGTGTGGGACTCAACCTCGATGCAGGCACGTCTGTCTCCTGCTCGAATCGAGTCAATCCTCATGACAGTCACGAGAGTAAGAGAAGGCCAGTCACTCACTGTCAAACAGTTTCAGAGGCTGTTGGGCCTGATGGCAGCAGCGTCCAACGTGATACTTTTGGCCTGCTGTACATGAGACCCTTGCAGTGGTGGCTCAGAACCAAAGGATTTTCCCCGAGGGGGAATCCGCTTTGCATGATCAAGGTCACGCGGCGATGCTTACGTGCCTTAGATATGTGGAAGAAACGTTGGTTCCTGGTTCAAGGCCCGACGTTAGGGGCTCCTTGTTGTCGCGTAATGCTAACGACGGATGCCTCTCTCACGGGCTGGGGAGCGGTCATGAGTGGCCTGTGGGACGGCCATCATCTCTTGTGGCACATCAACTGCCGGGAAATGCTGGCCGTGTTTCGAGCTCTGACACACTTCCTTCCAGACCTAAGGGGGCATCATGTGTTTGTCCGCACAGACAACACATCGGTGGTCTCCTACATCAATCGGCAGGGGGGTCTGCGTTTGCGCCCCTTGTACAAGCTGGTTCTCGGACTTGGTGTCCCTCCTCGACAGCTCTCCGCTGGAGATTCCGATCAGGAGGGACCTCCTCTCTCAGGCGGGGGGCGCCATTCTTCACCCCCGCCCGGAGTTATGGAAGCTGTGGGCATGGCCCCTGAGGGGGCACAGCTCCTAGCATCTGTTCTCTCAACTGAGGTTGTTGAGACCATCTTCCAATCCAGAGCTCCCTCCACGAGGAAATTGTATGCCTTGAAGTGGAAACTTTTCACCTCTTGTGTGGACAGCGACTGCAAGACCCAGTCCACTGCCCAATTGGTACAGTTCTGGAGTTTCTGCAGGAGTGATTCTCTGCAGGGTTATCTCCCTCCCCTCTGAAGGTATACGTGGTGGCTTTAGCTGCTTACCACGCCCTTCTGGGTGGTCAATCATTGGGAAGACACCCACTTGCCACTCGTTTCCTCCGTGGCACCCTGAGGCTGAGGCCGGTACAGCGCACCAAGGGGCCCATAGTACTTCTGGCATTCTGTCCTCCTCCATTCCAGGAAGTAGGCCAAGAAAGGTTTAATCTGCTCTGTCCAGTTCGAGCACTGGACGCTTACGCACACAGAGCTGCCCGTGGCGTAAGGCAGATCAGCTTTTTGTTTGTTTTTGGTCCGCCAAAGAAGGGATTTCCGGCGACCAAGCAGACTATGAGTAGGTGGGTGGTTGAGGTCATCTCACTAGCCTACGAGTCCTCTGGCCTCCCGTCACCTATGGGGGTCAGAGCGCACTCGACCAGGAGTATGGCGGCCTCCAAGGCTTTCAGCTTGGGTGTGGCCTTGCAGGACATTTGTGCTGTGGCGGGCTGGTCCTTTCCGCACACTTTTGTCCGCTTTTACAACCTAGCCCTGGCTTCTACCCCAGGTTCCCAAGTTCTATCTTCGTGATGTGCTCATAAGATACAAACACAGGCAGGGACTTGGTAGTATGGTGCAGTTGGTATTCTCGTTCCCAAAGCGAATCTCGACGCGGCTCGAGTTCCTGAAGGGGAACGTCTCTAGGTTACGTATGTAACCATGGTTCCCCGAGGGAACGAGACGCTGCGTCTCTTTGCCATACTCCCTGCATCCCTGCAGGCGCTACTCCATCGAAGCTGGGTGGCGACCGGCCGATAAGCAATCAAATAAATAAATAAATATGCTTTCTGGTGCTTACGTCACCCTGCTCATGACGTCTCGCTGCTCCATTGGACGGATTTGACACGTGGTTCAGAACGCGGTCACGCAAGGGCGTTCCCAAAGCGAATCTCGACGCAGCGTCTCGTTCCCTCGGGGAACCATGGTTACATACGTAACCTAGAGACGTTATCTCTCCTTATTCTTGACCTGTGATCAGTCAAATCTGACTCCTGCAGCTCTTGTTGGATGCAGGGTTGCCAAGTCCGCGTTTTTTCCACATAATTGGGCTACTTTTAAACTGTTGCCTTTTTCCCAAGTAGGTTAAAGGTTTGAAATATTGCATGAATTACATTTGACTGAAATGCTTGTATTGAAACATTTTGCATTCTACCCATGATAAAAACTTTCATGGACTTCTACATTAACTGTTCCCTCCCGGTGGAATGACCTGCCCAGCTCAATCCAAGCAGCTGAGTCCTTAATATTTTCAAGAAACGGCTGAAAACATCTCTTTCATCTTCATTTGACCCTCTAACTCTAGCACTCTCTATTCTAATGCTACTTCTAATTTTATCTGCTTGTTTTTTTTTATTAAAAAGCTTGACACTCTAACATTTGCGCACTCTATTCTATTTATATTCTAATGGCCAATCCATCATTTTTTTTTTATAAGTATCGGTTCAAGGCACCGGAACTGTTTTAAAAGTATCGATTTGGCACCGGTATCGAAAAAACCCCCAAACGATACCCAACCCTAGTATGCACTCTCAGAAAAAAGTTATATAGATTTGGAATGACATTTAGGATGAGTAAATTAGGACAAACTCACTGAAAAAAAAGGTACAAACGCAGTCACTGGGGCAATGCCCTTTCAACAGGTACTAATATGCAATAATATTTTGACATAATTTACTCACCTTCAAGGCATTCCAAACCTATATGGCTGACTTTCTTTTGTAGACACATAGTCATTTGAATTGTAATTTGGACATTTGGAGCCTTGTGGGTTTAAATCTGGCCCAGATTGTGACCCAAAAATGTAATTGCTGATGTTGTTATTATTGTGATGCTATTATAGGTCAGTAAATGTTTGCAAAGACCTCGAAGTGCTGCCATAACAATTAGTAGATGGTAATAGTAAACACACCCACATATACATATAAATGCACTTCTAACACCCCCACATGTGCATATTTTGTTTAACTGGTGCACATGATTAGGAGAGCTAATTCAGTTCTTCAGTTCATCACATACGGATTGGGATGAATCTAGAGTGCATCCAGTAATATGAGATCTGTAATATTAAAGTTTGAGGATGTTTCAGTAATAATGGTCTAGTGACTTGGTTTATTAATACTGATACATGGTTTTGGTGCAGTACCATGCTGTTTTTTGGCTACTGGACGACAGGTGAAAAGGACGAAGGTCACCTCCCAAAAGTGACTGCTGAAATAAACAAACCCCTCCCCACAGGTCTCGTCTGGGCGAGCTATTTGTGGAAGGTCTGTCATTAGGATGAACATCCCTTCTGGCTCTCTTTCCCTCTCCATGTCTTTCTCTGTCTCTCTCACATGTCCTTTGGACAGTAAGCACAGCTGTTCCTGTGGTGGAGGTTAACTCGGGGCTTGAGGCAGGTTCGTGCACTTAGGCCACTCTTTTATTAGTTAACCATGGGATGTGTTTAAACACCCACCCACACACACAGAACACATTTTTAAAGATGGTCCTAAGAGGTTTGGTCGCATCTGGCAGCTTTAGTTTGGACTTGAAACTGAACTCGCATCCCCTGCGGCTGTGCAGAGAAAAGGACAGAAAATGTTTGGCGACGGATTTTTCACATTAAAACTCCGTTTAGGCTGATCCAAGCTGAGATAATGTGCAGACCGGTAATGTGCACTGCGGCAATGGGAATGCAAAGAATTCTGGGTAATAATCTGCCATACTGGATAAAGTTTAAATTAACACTAAGTAAAATGCTAAAGCTTCTGGGAATCTTGCCTGCGGAGACAATGCGGCCCTGTAAGCCCACCCAAAACCTTAGCATACATTAATTCCTCATTAGCATATATTAAATCCATAACTGCCAGCATAACATACCGCTGAGTGCAAGAGCTGACGCCTCTCTCTCTCTCTCCGCACACGCGGGATGTCATAGGAGTTGGCTTGGTGTTGTTTTTCTGTGATCAAGCTAATCTCCAGTAACATTCGCAATTATTAGCATAGCAAAAGCAAGCTGAGAGGCCCATGGTGATTTAACAGATAATTACGCCCAAACTAAATAACCTTCAGAGAGAGATATAGAGACGTTTCAGAGGAGGACAGGGAGGGATGGAGTGATAGATGGATAGACGCAGGGCATGTAACCCTGCTGGGATCTCATTCAGAGTCTAGACTCAATCTTTTGACGCCATGCTGCCATTAAACGAGTGACAGGTCATCCCTTCATTCCCCTGGGGAGAAAAGAAAGGCTTAATTTAAAATTAAGGCTGTTTGTTTGAGGTGTTATTTCGTACGAGGACGGAAAAGTATGGCGGAGTAGTACTATTATCCTTCATGCACCCGGAAACAAACAAGTTTAATAACCTTATTCATCAGACAAGGGAAAAGAGCAGCAATATGGCTGAGTGAATATCAACTGAGAAAAGACAAAAAGAGCTATAAAACACCGGTGGTAAGACAACAGGCGATTGCGAGAGAAGACATTCCCCTACAACCCGCCTTAGCTGCTCAGACTATCAAAGCTATAAAAGTAGATTTGGGATTTTCTGTGAGGGATTATGTATTTTATTGTGAAGAAAGTATAAGAACATCAGTGTCCTGGCAACAATAATAATAAAAAAAGGCCTTGGTAGTACCATTATATTTTTGATCTACCTTGGTAAATACCATGGTAAATGAATATGGTAAACATTCAGTACCATGCGTATATACACTAGCGTTCAAAATTTTTGGGTTGGTATGATTTTTTAAAATGTTTTTGGAAGAGGTCTCCTGTATTTAAATTGGTGATGTTGTGAAATATTATTACAATTAAAATAAATTATCTATTGTAATATATTTTATAATGCAATTTATTCCTGAGATGGCAAAGCTGAATTTTCAGCAGCAATTACTGCAGCCTTCAGTGTCACATGATCCTTCAAAAATTATTCTAATATGCTGATTTGCTTCTTATTGTTTTCAGTGTTGAAAGCAGGTGTTTTTTTGTGGAGATTCTTTGATGAATAGAAAGTTCAAAATGTTTTTAATGTCACTTTTGATCGATTTAATGTATCCGTCCTTAGTGACCCCAAACATTTGAATGGTAGTGTAGTTTTAGAGTGCCATAGCATTACCGTCTGATACTATCACTTTACCATGCCGCCACAGGGGAATGACATCCGTCGCCTGATTTTACCCACAAACCCCATGTCATTTCTCCATCCTAGAATAGTAGCTTTCAAAACTGCTCTCGGGACCCTAAGACAATCACTTATCTTTATTTAATCATAAGATGGAAAAGGATATGATGTAATTTAACAGGAGCATTACTCCGAGGTAAACATTAGTGACCTGCTTCTCAGCCAAAGCAGTTTCGGTCAGAGTCAATGCCCCTCAGGGAGTTTTGAGCCCCACTGACCTGAACTTTCTGAGCCCGACGCTTGTCAGCTCTCTGGTTCTGATGGTAGATGCGGCTGAAGTTGGAAACAATGACGGGAACAGGCAGAGCGATGACCAGCACCCCACTGAGAGAACAGATGGAGCCAAAGACCTTTCCTGCTATGGTCTTAGGAACCATGTCTCCGTACCTGCAGAGAAAGAGCAAGAAATAGAGACATTAGTCACTGAAATATGCACAAGCGGCTTTTACACATGTTCTTTCTTGTTTAACAGCCTAGCAGCAATAAAAATAAAGACAGATACATGATATCACACCTACACAACTGTAGCACCTCTTACTAATTATATTCCATCTGTTTGTATTATTGCGTTCCTCCAAATGTAATGAATAATCACAAACTCTGACTAAATATATTCATATGGTTTTACTGAAGATTGGCACTTCCACATGCCACCTAATTAGTGTGATACTGACATTAGAGGTGCCAGATTTTAAAAGCAATTAATTATTATTGAAACCGGAGGTGACAGAGGTGTGAGTGGGATGATGCTTTTATTGGAATATCCATTTGTTTAAAGAGCCATTAGTCTGCAAAGCTGTTTGTTTGGAAAGTCCTTTATTTTGACAATGCTTTGGAAAGTCTTTTTATTTACTAAACGATTTGTTTGGAGAGTATTGAAAACGGTTTGTTTGGAGAAAGTTTGTTTTGAGTTTGTTTTTTTTTATTTAGTAAGCCATTGTTTGGAAAGTCTTTTTATTTAGAGATCAGTTTGTTTGGGAAGTGTTTTATTCCAAAAGCTATTTGTTTGGAACGTTATTTCATCTGAAAGCTGTTTGTTTGCAGAGTCATTTGTTTGTCAGCTGATTTGTTCTGTCTGTCCCAAAGCCATTTGTTTACAAACAAAATCTTTGTCTAATGAGAGTGTAGTATAGATGGATAACATGTCCTTCAAGATGAGGCCAATATTATCAGCATGCTGTGAACATCTTTTAAAAATGGGGTGAACTGAACGGAACAGGAGCAAAAGCAAGCAGAGAATGAAAAAGTCATTTAAGATGTTTAAATTAGAGCATTTAAATCCCTCAATCCAATGCTCTGGCTACTTCAAGGACATCAAATACAATTCGATACAGTTATTTAAAATGAAAATACAATTACACGCACCACTGTAGATCTTCCTCCGCCAGTGTGATGGCCTGCCATCTGAATTAAGGCAGTGAGGAGTGGAAGGACGTTTTTTTTATGATAAGAAAGTGACTGACCAAATATCTATTCAAACAAATTGGATGGTTCAAGGTGGCTTTAGCAAAAAGGAAGACATTAATTCAAAAAGCTACAGACTGGCAGAATACTGCCACAAAGCGAACAAGAAAATAAGACAGACACCTGGTGGAACGGAAACAATGTAAACAACCATAATTTACATATATTCATTGTTTTAAATACATATGTACAAATGCTCAGAATTAAAATAGTTTTCTTTTCAGCTAATCCAAGTCCATGCAGTGACTGCCAGTGAGGATTTAATTAACAATGGATAATCCTGTTCCTTCATTAAATTAATTTGGTGCAAGTGAGGCACAATTCAAACAAACACAATCAAAAAACATGCAGCCAGCCGAGAATTTGTAAAGAGACACTAAAGTTGGAATTTAAATGTCTCAAATAATAAGAATAGCTCATTAGGGGGCAATGCTGTTGTGGGTCGTTAAAGTAGTGAAGGAGATATTCAGGGTTCAATACAAGTTAAGCTCAAATGACAATGAAATGGGAGTGAATTGAGGGCATTTTTGGAGGATTTTAAAAGCAGAAATGTGAAGCTTACAATTTGGTAAAATCTAACATTAAGATTCTTATATAAATTATTCTTCTGTATGTTATTTGAGCTGTAAAGACATTCTTGGCATTTTTATGGACATTTTAGAAGTTATGCTGCCATAGCAAGTTGTAAATTAAACATTTATACAAAATCTCAACATAATAATTGTTGACATTATGTGGATTTACTATTAAAACAATATTTTAACTTCACATATTGGCCCCATTTATTTCCACTGTAATTGACTTACTGTTAACCCAGATTTTTTGCTTTTTTTAAAGAAAAGGAGGGACAAGCCTAAATTTAATTTTTGTGGTAATCAACATTATGCCACAAGTGATGTTGATTGAATATAACTCGAATTGAAACTTGGAATATCCCTTTACATAAGGGTGCTACTGTACACATTCACATAAAAGCCCTCCAGTCTGACAGTTGAACAGGTTAATTGCTGTAGGCCAATGAGGAATGATACAAATAACTCTGTCAACACTAGGACAAAGAAAAGGCTTATTCACAAATCTGTGCCATTATTTGTCTTATTTTTGTAGGCTCATTTAACACTTTCCCAAACTAATTTCAAGAGTCGATTAGAGTGTCATTCTAAGAGGACTGGACTGTGCCCACTTTGGAATATTTCTGAGAGAGAGATCTCACAGTGTGTTATATAATCTAAACTAATTTACACTTTACACATGCAATATGGAAGAACACAATACAATATGGGACACAGAGATGATACACACAAAAAAGACACCACTAAACACCCAGCAGGATAGAGGGCTTAACAGCGCTGACTACACAAACTATAGGCCAAACAAAAGCTCCCTCTGGACTGAGTTAAGGATTACGGCTTACTTCTAAATGGCCCCATGTATTCTCATTCTGCTTTGATCTAAGAAGACGAATGTGTGTGCCTGTGTGCCTAGTACTTTTCCAAATTATCAGGAAGTGTATTTTGGACCTGAACAACCTGGAGCGAATCACTGTTTGAGAGAAGAATCGCACCTGAACGGTGTGTTTACCCCAAAAGACAAAAGCCGTAATTGCTTGAAATGGTGTCTGTATGAAATATTCAAAAGCTGGGATTGGGTACGTTAACACAGACAGCAAAATTCAGTTTTTATTTCAGTAGCATATTTTCTAACATAAATAAATGTCATATTAAAGTAGTTAATTTTGAATTTCATTGCTCAGAAATAATATCACAGAGAACTGCATTTCAAAGAGGCATTTGTAATTCAGCTAAATGAGAAAATTGGTTAAGGGTTTCAATGCTTTTGCGAGCCATTGTGAATGAGTGCATATGCTCAAAGCAAATGCGCTTTGATGTGAAAAATAGGCGTGCAGGCTCTCGCGGCTGATGCGCTTGTGTACGCCGTTCCTTCCATGTCTCACTTAATACAGACGCTTCAAGTATTTGAGGTTTCTGATTTAGGCCATTGCAAGAGTTTTAATGGTGTTTGTAATCAAGGCTTTGACCTTTATTCATTCAGCTGAATCTTAAATGGATAAATTAGACGATAAGATCCTCGGCCATGTATTGATTGTAATCAAAATGCAGTATGCAGAATACTAGCTCACACACATAGAAAAACTCCCTTTAAAACTCTCACATGTAATCTTTTTTTTCCCCTGCTTTCTCTACACTGATCTTGAAGTGTATCCACCTACTGATGTTTATACCATATCTGCTTATCTATTTATTCTACACCTATCTGCTTTGGATCTGACTGAAAGTGGAATATTAATGGAAGAGTGAAAACAAAAGAGAGAAACAAATGAGTGTTGGTTGTGTTGACTGTCAGAGCAAAGGTATTCACATGCTACACTGAGCTAGATATTTGTTCAGAGAGTTCACTGAAGTTTTCTTTCATTTATAGAGCTAATGAGCTCTGCTCTTCTTGACATCAGGGGACTGATTCAAACCCAACTCTGGATCACAGAGAAGTAGCTCACATTATAGCTTATTGTGTCTGTATACATAAAAACAATAATAGGGTTTGGTCCAGACTCCAGCTGGTAGATGCCATAACTACACCATTATGGGGGCACAAAGGTAACGGTGTACACTGATGGAATATTATTATTTTTTTGTAGGCAATATATAAATTGCAAACATTATCTTGTAGTAGACATTGTGGCATATATAAAAACACTACTGTTAAAAACCTTGCAGTCGGCAAGCTCTTTTTCCCTCTAATGCTCACCAAGGCTGCATTTATTTGATGAAAAATACAGTAAAATAGTAATATTATGAAATAACATTAAAAATGAACTGTTTTCCATTTCAATATATTTGACGTAATTAACATTTAATCCAGTGATGCGAAGATGAATTTTTTAGCACAAATTATGCCTGTCTTCAGCGTCAAATGATTCTTCAGAAATCATTCTAATGTGCTGATTTGATGCTTAATAGTTTTGTGAAAACTGTGTTATTTCTCAGGATTCTTTGATGAATAGAAAGAATAGCATTTATTTAAAAATAGAAATTAGGCTAGGTGCAACACTCTTGAAGAAATACAGCTTTATGGTTAAATATATATGTGATGTGTCGGCCATTATCCACAAAAATAGAAATTATTTGTAATATTATAAATGTCATTTTTTACCAGTTAAAAAAAAAAGTACAGACCCCAAACTTTTGAACTCTATTGGATTTGGTATTTATTGATCTTTATATTGTTGGTGTCATTAGGACTGTCATTTCCAGGGTGAATAATCAAATGGCATTTATAGCTCAGGTAAAAAAAAAAACACCTGCACCTCCCACCTGTACTCTAAAAAAAAAATAAAAGTTAGCAAAGTTATCTCCATATTTCCTGCTGAGTAACAGCCAAGGACAGCTCCCTCCAGCTATTATAGACCTCCTTGGTCTCCCTGTGTGTATTACAGTGTTTAAGATGCAGAAATCAGCATTTAAACACCCAGGTGAAGGAGAGTGTCTTTATAACAAAGTTACAGCAGCCACATTATTCATGGTTTTGAACTGAAGCCAATGATAGTGCAGCAAAAAGGACCGATTTAGAACAAACGAGTGAGTGAGAGTGCAAAAACATATAATGCTGAACACTTGAACTTACACAAGCTGTTCATATCTATAGATTCGTTCATTGCCCTTGAAACAGTCAGTCCATGAAGCTGCATATAACATATCAAAGGAGAAACTAGAGGATTGTGGAACAAATCTGATGCCAAACTCTCTGTTTTAGAGTCTCACGAGTCTCCGGGATCTGTTGCAGCTGTCATAAAGGACAGAATCTGAACGTCACATGGTGTTAGCGTCTCTTTAATGCACGCAGTCACATACAGTTTCTGTTATGCTTGACGACTGCTTGATTCGACTGCTTTTATTGCCGCTGCGACTCCACTGGCGTGGTAATGAAGAGAGGGATGTCGTTAGCATGGAGAGCGTGTCAATAGCCTTTTAGCGTTGCGGGCCACAGACTCACAGTTAGCGAGCGGTGCGGTGTTACACAACACGCAAACTCCCAAACCCAAACGCTTATCCCACTCACATCTCAAGCTCTGTCCCATCCTCCTCAATCCTTTCTTTCCCTCTTCCCACCCCCTCACGCTTTCAGATCCGCCTCCCACGGTGAGTCGGTGTGACCCGCTTGGAGCCACGATTCCCTCCGAAATTCACGAGCCCCAGTGATGTCTGAAACAACAATTCGACGGCAGATTAGCTCAGTTCATTCACCAGCAAATCTGCTTTATGAGCACAGAAGGATTCCACTGAATAAACTGAATTCATACCAATCGCCTCTACGTAAACAACCTCCGCTTTTGTGAGGAATTGGACCAGCTGCGGGGCTTCACATGCATTATTGAGCTTTTGAGCAAGAGTCTGTAGTAGGGTTGTTGTCACGATACCAATATTTCAGTAGTTGATACCAAAAACAGAGGCTGCTTTCATTGTCTTTAGGCCTAAATGTTGTGTTCTGGACTCATACGTGAGTGGTTTTCTCTTTCTCTCATCAGTATTCTTCTTGATTAATGTAAACAACATAACGGGCAGTAGCAGGTCATTAAGCTCATTTACACCACAAGGCTCGTTGCACAGATCCAATATTTTGACACGTATTGGACTTTTGTGTTGCGCTTGTTTGTATTCACTTCAGGCACATTATCTGGCCGCTTGTAGGCAATTGAAAGTCTGTCAGACATATATATATTTTGAAGTATAATTATTATTAATAGAGAAATAAGTCTACAAACAATTTTGTGAAAAATAATGCTCTGTTTTTTTTAAAGGCAACATTCAAAACTGCCTTGGAATTATATATATGTATATTATTATAGATATAAATTGTGTATTTAATGAATTAAAAATCCTTATCTTCAAAGCCAGTTATTTAACATCAATATGTTGTCTTTATAATATTACGCTTAATACTTTCATATATAAAGTTTTATTCTGTGTGAAAAAATAAGTACCTGCTTTTATGTTTTAGGAAGGGGCCCCTTACAAGGGGACCATGTTTGAGGATCCTTGGCATCAGAAAGTTAAAAAAAATCCCTGCACAAATACTGAATTCATTCAGTGCTCGGTATTAACTGAAAGTTTGGGCTCAGGCCTGACAGACTCATCATGTTGATACTCTGGCTAAAGGGATCTAAACCCTAAGGTAGCTCACACACCAGAAATTTACACTTGCCACCTGCTCAGATCCAGTAAAGTGTCAGTTTCTGGGGCGATTGGCTTCATTTCAGACGTGCACACATATACACACACTCTAACTTTTGGCATAGATTCAGCCACAAACATTCCTAAAGGATTCATCAGCTCATCTGAATTCCACCGCCCGCTTAAGTTTTGAAGTTTGTAAGTAGGTTGCTGAAGAAACTAGGCCACTCCTCCTCCACCACCGTGCTCCAGACGTGATTTTTCTTCCTTCTCTGTCCTCAGTCGAGGAGACCTACCACCCCAGTTTTTAATCACCCCATTACACAAATACAAACATAAACACTCTCAATCTACTCCAGATGTGACATCCTGGAAAATGGAAAATATCTGCAATACAGGATGAGTAAAAAACACCTGTACACTCTTAAAAATAAAGGTGCTTCAAAAGGTTCTTCACAGCGATGCCATAGAAGAACCATTATTGGTTCCACAAAGAACCCTTCAGTCAAAGGTTCTTTAAAGAACCATCTCTTTCTTACCTTTTTGTAATCTGAAGAACCTTTGTTCACCACAAAGAACCTTTTGTGAAACAGAAAGGTTCTTCAGATGTTAAAGGCTCTTTATGGAACCATTTAGACAAAAAGGTTCTTCTATGGCATCATGAAGCACCTTTATTTTTAAGAGTGTACACAGCTGAATACACATTCCACATGAAACTTTGACCTGTTACTCAACCCTGTATCCTCTTTATCAGTATTTTTGCCTTATTTCCCAGTAAAAATACAGATTTATTTATTTTTCATATTATATTATATTGATTTTATTATTTGTTTCCCCCCTAATTTTAAGTCAAATCACATTTATTTATATAGTGCTTTATACAATATGGATTGTTTTAGAAGCTTCAGTTCACATAATAAACAAGAAAATAGCAGTATTTATGTTGAAATAAATACAATTTCAGCTGTAAAGCAGCTCTAAAAAGACAGTAGAGTTATTATTTAGCTCAATTTAGTAAAACAAAGTTTATTAGTTATGAAGCAAACTCAGTTCAACTATAAAGCAGCTCTACAGAAGATAATATTGACATTTTCAGCTCAAGTTAGTTCAGTGTTGATTAAGTTTAGTTCAATAATAGTTTTTTTTAAAAAGCAAGCAGGTAATTCAGTGTCAACTCAACCAGAGGTCCCCAGCTCAAATTTGGGATTTTGTGAAATTTTTGATCTTAAGAAAGATAAACATGTATAGTGAGGAAAGCCAAAATATAAAATGTTGTGGATTAATATTTACTGAGTGGTCCACTATTTTTTAGGGGGACTTTTCAAGTTTTTTTCCTCCAAAGTTTGCATGCCTATAACTCAGGAAGTATTAAGCATAAGGATAATGTCCTTTTAGATATTGGGTCTTAACAAACTTTCCTTTTGACATCTTAATTTTTAAGGCCCTGTATGGTTCAGTTCCAGAGATATTGGGATCGAAATATGGCTCCAGGAGTAAATTGTTAAATCTTTCTGAAGTAATTTTTACCCCCCGTGTAATTTGGCTCTGAATCTCAGGTGAAGATTTTTCAGGTGATCATTTTGACTCCCCTCCTCAAAATAGTGGATTACTCAGTAAATACACATCCATGACATTTAATATTTTGGCTTTCCTCACTAAACATGTTTATATTTCTTCAGAAAAATATTAACAAAATCAAAAATTTGAGCCGGGAAAGTTTCTAAAATTTGGTTGATTTGACACAGAATGACCTAAGCTTAATTCCACAATATGTAGACCTAGAGAAGGCAATAGCCTCAAGTCAGTTCAATGATGATTCAGTTCATTAAGTGTCGATGATGCAGAGCTTGTTAATTCTAAAACAAAAATTCAGTTTGGCTATAAAGCAGCTCTATTGACAATTGTTATTATCCAGCTCCATCTTTAAAGTTTTGTTCTCATCTAATTTGACTCTGATCTTAAGCAAATCTCTGTAAATTTGGTTATGCATGAAACAAGGAAAAAATAAGGATGTCTGATATTATTTTAATAAAAAAAACAACTGGAAAAGATTTCTCTAAGTTGTATATAAAGGTTATTGGATAACATTTACAAGACAGTATTAGCTATTTCAGTTTTTATTCTTCCAATTTCACATTTAATTGCATTGCTTGCTGCTTCTTGTGAAATTTACTAGCAATTTGTGGCAATTGTCTCTTCTTTTACTGTATGCATGCCTGAAAATGGACATTCTCTTCGTCGTTTTTGTCATCTTCTATCCCGTTCCAGTTCTGAGGTGAGAACCTCACCCATATCATCAATACTCATCTCCAAATGGTCAATCTAATCAAGGCTACCACACCCTCTCCTGACGGCAGCACCTGTGTCTTATCAAATGCAGTTGCGTCACAGTCCCGATCTGCAGTATCATGACTAATTCATTCGTCTTCTTTCACTCAGCTAAATAATGCTGCCCTCTGAACCCATGCCATTTCTTTTTGGCAAGGGATCGGTTACACACGCAGGTCTCAGTAAAATGATACAAGGTCCAGCAAACACTGGAAAGGAAGCTAATATCCGAGGACACGCATTTTCGGGTCAGTCAGAATGGAGATGTGGGTTAACGCAGGAATCACCAGAGCGATGTGCAGCGCTAATTGATCTTTGACCCAGGCAGGAGCGCAGCATCACCCGGCTCTAAGCCAGTGATCGAATTTACTGATTGGCTTTTAATGAAACCACAGACAGTCATTGATCCTAATCAAAGCAGCTTCAGTTACTGCTACAGATATGCAGTTAGCGCACTGGCGCACACCTGATGCTTCTCTTTGTTTCGCAGTAGATTTCAGCGCTCTTAAACTGGCATGTAATTGGTGATGACAGCCACCTGTCATCTGCCAGAGTCTTATCAGCGGTCAGTCAGATTGCACTTATTCACAGCAGGGTTGGCCATTTTACGACATTGTGCACCTTCATGCATATTTGAAAAACTGGCAGGCTCAATGGAACTAACACCGGGTCTCAATAACACGATCCAAAATCGTCCAGGCCCGCAGAATTAAACGTATCCAAGGCTGATGATGTCATGGCGGAAGGTTTTAGCACCACAGTTGTCCTGTTCCTGTGCCAAAAAACGACCTGAGAACATGAATAAACTAGATGTGTATTTCCTGAAGAAAATACTGTTTGCAAGGCTGAGACAGAACATAGACCAATGCTTGGTTCAGGAAGTATTTTCCATTCATTTTCTCCACAGGGGGTTTCAACAGATGTGAACCAAACCAACCAACTCTGGGATGAATCACAACATTGCAAACTTTGATTTGAAGCAAAAAAGTATAAAAAAATCTGAGAAAGGTACAGTTCGGGTGCACTTAGTCTTTTTTGAGGCAGTGAACTATGTATTCTATGGAGCATTGCGAAAGATGTAATTGAATCAAATGGTACACAACCAATGATACAAAAGTGTTGACCCCAAGTCATAGTATAAAATACAATATATCTGAAGCTTATTGCAAAATGTAAGTAAGTAAATATGTTGTTTAGAGAAGAGTAGAGAAACTGACATGAATCACAATAATTTATGGGAAGGACAGTAGCTGCTAGACTTATAATTTTAATTATTATTCGGAAATAGCTTTTATAATTTTTATTACTATTCATATAGAATTTGCTTTTATTATTTTTATTTCTCATTTTAATGCTAGTGTATTTTTTTATGTTCTGTGCTATTGTCATTTGCTTAAAAAAATATTACTATTTAGATTTATTTTTTATTTAAATTTGAGCTTTTCTTCAGTTTTTAATTCTATTTCCAATTAATAATTTTAGTGCTTCCACTTATTTCAGTTAGCTGCCAAGGCAACATTTCTAATTTTTGTTTACATTTTTTCATCTAATGTTTATTTTATTTCTGCTTTCATTTTTTAATTACAACTGTTTACATACTTTTAGTTAATGATAATATCCCTGCTTGAATCTACTTTACTATCGCTAAACCTTGGAGCTCATGGTAGATCTGTCTTGAAAGTTTTATTGTGGGCAAGTTTGCATAATTTGAAAGTTTCAAAAGAGTACTATTCATTTCTTTTTGCATCAGACTGTCTTAATGAGGAAAAACGTACTTGGAGCACCTTTAACTTCAAACCTCAAACCAGGATGTTTGAGGAATGGCCTTTTATGTGCTCCATAAAGGGAGTTTGTAGAGGAGAGGTGCCTTTTGGTGGTGTACTGCAAGATACATATCCCACTTACATAGTGTTGCAGCCTCTCAATGTGGCATGATACATTTGGTGAATTTGAATATGCTAATTTTTAACAATGCAATTAGTTGCCAAGGTGACAGAATAAGACTGAAGGAAGACTGCTGTGTTATGCTCTCAGAAGCGGCAGTATATTAGAAACATTTGTCTCTCTCTTTGATCTTCTACCTCTGCTTGAGACATTAACCGTGAAAGAAACGGGGGCAGAGGAACGCTCTCCGTCTCCCGTTTTCCTTAAAGACAATTTCTCTTGACATCTGGAATCATTACCATGACTCCGATACCCAGGGTCTCAAACACCGGGGCCAATCAATACGTGTCTCCATGGTGACTTAAACAGCAGGGGTCTCAGCTGAAACCTGCTCATTCGTCTCATTACGCCAACCATCATCCATATGATGGCCTGTATCATTCACTCATTCTTACTTTGATGTGTCTGTGTCCACAGGCATACACGTGTGTGTTTAAAGTAGTCAAAGGTACAGCAGATGCCCCGTTAATGGATTCTCATCGATCAGAACGGAAAACATTCCAACGTTCGCAAGCTGGCACCTGATGTCCTTTATCTGTGTCTGTCTTTCTCCTCGTTCTTATCCAAGTCTGTCTGTCTCCCTCTCTTTCAGCTCACCTCTAGTCAGCCTACTCCCTGGGTTTCCTTCGCTCGGGAAGATTTGTCTCTGTACGTGTGTGTTTTTTGTCTTTCTACTTCTATATTGACTACATTAAGCGGAAGGTGTTGATCTAGATGAATCATGGGGCTTCATGAATACTGTAACATGGAGAACACATAAAAAAGGGCTGCGAAGGGTGTATACACCATTTCCGACGTACATTTTAGGATTGATTTAAAACAAACTCGACTTGAGAATGTCCATGCAGCCAACTTACTGGTGCCTGCATTTTAATGTCAGTAATGCCTCAAAAATGCACTTTTCAGTCAGAAGTGAAAGGCTGCTATTGACCGTTTTACATATTTAACTGTGCGGTCAACAGCATCTATGCTCTTTCTTTCTTTTTTCTTATTTTCTAATCTAAAAAAAAAGACTTTATCTAATAATAGTGTAGATAGATAACTCCTGGGTCAAGTGGCCCAATTTCCTAAAATATTTACCATTACCGAATTATGATGATGGTGATTTATTTATTTATTTTTAAATTTTGCCAAAGTACTTATGCGTGGAAGCCTGTTTCCACCACTGATTAAAAAAAAAAAAAAGTTAATTCCTAGTTTACATATTGCAATTCAGACTTTTTTTCCCCTCAGAATTGTGAGGTATAAACTCGCAATTGTTAATTATAAAGTCAGAATTGCAAGGTATAAATGGGCAGTTCTGACTTTTTTAGAATTGCACGATTTAAACTCGCAGTTGTGAGTTATGAATTTGTTGTTGTACGATATAAACTCGCAATTCTGAGAAATAAAGTTGCAATTGTGACTTTGTCAGAATTGTGAGATATAAACTTGCAATTCTGAGAACAAAGCAGTCTTTCCCCCCCTCAGAATTTGACTTTATAATTCGCAATTGCATTTGCGAGAAAAAAAGCTGAGTTTTTATCTCACAATTATTTCTATATCATGCAATTCTGAAAAAAAAGTCAGAATTGAAAAAGAACTTGCAATTGCGAGAAAGTCAGAACTGTGAGATAAAAAGTTGCAAGTACATTTTTTTGTATTTTTTTTTTATTCAGTGGAGGAAATGGGCTTCCATACTTATGTCAATCCCCCGGGGGGTCGCCCCCCCCCCCCCAATAAATGTATATAATAATAAAAATGCATGTTATCTAATAATAGTGGAGATGGTCAACTTCAAAGTAAAGTGATCCAAAATAGTGGACATCTTCATGATGTTTGACTGTGAAATGACAATGGGAACCAGTTAAACCCTGGTTTCTCACACTAATCACCAATAACCACATGTTTCATGTATGAGACCCTGCGAGTCTGTGATGAAGGGAGAGAAAATCTGTCTCTGTTCACCCTTTTAAAGATCATTCACAATGTTATTTTTTCTGTTCCAATTCCTCTTCCAGGCTTGTGTGTGTGACTGAAAGCTAATCAATTGGACAAGGAGTCTCTTGAACACACAAACACCTCCACTTTTTCCCCTCTCTGCCCTCTGTTCATTGATGTCCCTGTCTGTGATCCCGACTGATAGAGAGAGACAGGAAGAAAGAAAGAGAAAGAGGGAGCATGAATGTGGTTTTAATAATGCAACAAAGAGCAGCCACACCTGTGGCATAGAGGCCACAGTAGGATCAGAGCCCAGTGAGGAGCCACTCTCGTGTGTAACAAAAAAAATCTCCTCCCTCATAAAACTGACCTTCAGAAGCCCAGCAGAACACAGACCTGAGACGTCAAATGCAAACACAGTTCGCTGATGCTATTTGTGAATATACATACTGTACAATCATAAATAAGACTTTACAGTAAAGTCCCATTCATTAACATTACTTAATTGCATTAGCATTGAACTAACAATGACTACGTTTACATGGAAATCAGTAATCAAATTATTTACCTTATTCTAAATAAGACAATATTATGATTATGGTGTTTACATGAGTTGTTTTTAGAATATTCCTTTCATGTTCCCGTTTTACATATTATAGTACATAGTTCGATTAATGGCACACGTCATTACGTCCACGTGACGCCATCCGATGTCCCCTCCGGAGTTTCAAGTATAAACATATAGTTCGTCTTCGTGATGATGCCATGTACAGTTTTGGGTGTTTCATTAATTTTATGAAAGCTTCAAGTGCAGTTGGTTATTTGTACGTGCATACAGATGATGGCGGTGTTGATGCTCTTTTATTTGCCGTCAAACGGTTGAGCAGTGCCGTGTGTGTCCTGTTGCAAAATGCGTCGAAAAGTCCTACACAACGGTAATAATGTGATTAAGGTGTTTACATGTCTATACTTCACTTCAGTAATGCGACTAAAATAGGAATACTCCACATGTCTTAATTCGATTTCTGTTTACTTCGAATATGACTTTAGCTGGATTAAGGTAATAAAAAATCTCTGTTTACATGGTAGATTCTTAATCAGAGTATTGTCTTAATCAGATTAAAATCGGATTATTGTTGTCCATGTAAACGTACTCATTGAATGTTACAATGAATGTGAACAAAGGTAGTGTATACAATATTATGCATTACATTTTTTACATTGTCTACCTTTGGTATTGCAAAAATCCTGAGGAAAGCTGTTTGAAATGGTCATTATTTCTGCAGGTTTGTTTGATGACACTAGTGCTTTAGAAATTATTCTACACCTATAATGGACAAGAACTGTTGATTCTGATGACTGGGTGGGATGTGACCCAGACAGATTTGTGTTTTAAGTTGTGTAATATGAAAATATGAAAAATGTCTAGTGCCATTAGCGTTCCATCAGTCCTATATCATTGACTACAGCTCTTCACACTGTATTAGTTCAGCAGTTGATCTCATCTGCAGTGTTCTAGTATGACAATGTGAGTGCCAAAGAAAAAACTGACACGTATATCATGGTAGGGACTTTCATTTATGTTTTTGTTTTCATATTAAGCTAATTATTATTGCAAATTGTTTTTTTTAATTAATTTTTTTATAACAGCTACAGTAGCCCTACGGAAACATTTTTAAAAATTTAAATTAAGCCATAATTTAATCTATTTATTAAAGTCAACCAAAATGGCATTAGCAACCCATACTTGGAATTAGTGATCTGCATTTAACCCATCCAAAGTGTGCACACACACAGCAGTAAACACACACACACACCGTGAACACACACCCGGAGCAGTGGGCAGACATTTTTGTTGCGGCGCCCGGGGAGCAGTTGGGGGTTCGGTGCCTTGCTCAAGGGCACCTCAGTCGTGGTATTGAAGGTGGGAGAGAACTAATGAGTCCTAGGACAGGACTTTATTTTGTCTTGTTAAGTCTCTATATTATGGTTATTGGAAGGGAGCAGTTGAAAAATATATGGTTTTGTGATTTTAGCCAAAAAGGAAACTGGTCTTAGATGTTGAGCAAGTTATTTTGATTTTGATAAATGTTTATATTTCAAATAATGTATAATGGTGATTTAAGACCAGTAATGTGTATAAGGAAAGTAAACACAATTTTGTCAATGTAGATGATTTCAGACTATCACTGTGGGGAAATTTGGTTCCCACAAAGACCACCAAACCTGACCCATGTTGTAATCAACACACATTCTAATTACTGACAGCCTGAGCCCTTAACAAACTATAAACTATATAGATGGAAAACACAAAAATACACACAGCCTGACTGTAGACAGGTATTGAGAGTACAGCTCTGTAATTAAACAGCAACCTGCTGTCAAAACATTTCAGCATCACGACTTGAAACCCAAGAGACTGAATGTGTGAGTGTGTTTGTCCTGTCTCTGTGTCTGTCCTGGTGTGGTGCATTCAGACAACTGTCAGTGTGTCCTTTCTTTCTCGCTTTCTTTCTGTCTGGATATTGACCGACTATGGAAAGTGCAGTGAGCAGTAAATAATTTAGCCACTGTCTTCTCTGAGAATCAGGACGTACGAACAGCAAACATCAAAAGATGAGAGTGAGGCAGCAATTTTAAGTCAGTTTTCTTTAGAAAAGTGCTATAGTTAACTCACTTTTTCTGTTATGTTGTTCACTAGCATCTAAAAAAAACGCCTCGGGTTACGTTGTAACCCTAGTTCCTCGAGGGAACGAGATGCTGCGTCGGAAATGCTAGGGGAACGCCCTTCAGCGTGACGGGCTCTGAACCTCGTGTGTAATCAGACCAATAGATGGGTGAGACGTCACTGGCGGGTGACGTAATGACCAGGAAGCTATAAAAGACCAGCATCAGCTTCTAGGAATGAAGCAAGCACTGGCAGGGACGCCGGAGGAGGCATACGAGACGCAGCGTCTTCATCGTTTCCCTCGAGGAACTAGGGTTATCAACTAACCCGAGACGTTCCTCTTCAGGAACTCGAGCTGTGTCGGAAACGCTAGGGGAACGCGAATGCCCATGCCGCCAGACTTCTAAGTCTCTGCCTAGTGTGGAAGACTGCACAGCTAGGGCGAGAGAACAGAAGAGCCAGGAGTGGCTCGCATGTCTAGGTCATAGAACCTGACGAAGGTCAGGGGCGTGGACCATCCTGCAGCGTCGTAGATGTCCTGCATTGAGACACCTGCCAGGAAGGCCTTGGAGGCTGCCACAGTTCTAGTAGAATGAGCCTTGACCCCTAGAGTGTGAAGGGAGATCAGAGGACTCATAAGTGATAGAAATGGCATCTACTATCCACCGCAGCTCTGTGGACGTATGCGTCCAGTGCTCACACTGGACACATACAGTTAAGCTTCTGTTGGTCTGGATCCCCTAAGGGACGAGGAATGAGGGCCTGGAGCATGACAGGCCGCGGTGTAGAGGACCTTAGGAACATACCCCGCTCGCGGGTACAGAAACGCTTTGGCCAGACCGGACGCAAAGTCAAGATAAGAAGGGGGCACTGAAAGGGCCTGCAGATCCCCACCTCTCTTGAGAGAAGATATCTCCAGAGGAAGGTAGTTTTGATAGTAAGTAGGCGATCAGATATCTCCTCAATAGGCTCGAAGGGAGGCCTACAGAGAGCCTCTAGCACCACAGCCAGGTCCCACGTGGGGACACGAGATCGTACCGGAGGCCTCAGCCTCAGCGCACCGCGGAGGAAATGTGTAACTAGGGGGTGTCTGCCCACTGACTGGCCACCAAGAGGGGCGTGGTAGGCCGCAATAGCCGCCACGTAGACCTTCAGGGTGGAGTGGGTCAACCCTGCGGAGAAACGGGCCTGCAAGAACTCCAGCACTGTACCAACCGGGCAGTTAACTGGGTCGAGCTGGCGGTCTCCGCACCAAGAAGTGATAAGTTTCCACTTCAAGGCGTACAGTTTCCTCGTGGAGGGAGCTCTGAATTGGAGGATGGTCTCAACAACCTCGATTGAGAGACCGGAAGCTACGAGGTTTGCCCTCTTGTGGGGCCCACCCACACTTTTTCCACAGCTCCGGGCGGGGGTGGATGATCATACCCTCCGCCTGTGGATAAGAGACCCTCGTGACTGGGATCTCCCATGGAGAGCCGTCGAGAAGAGAAATCAGGTCCGAGAACCATAGTCGGCCCGGCCAGAACGGGGCTACTAGCAGAAGACGGACCCCGTCCCGGCGCACTCTCTCCAGAACTCCCGGGAGCAGAGCGATTGGGGGAAAGGCGTACAGACGAAGCCTTGGCCACGTCTGTACCATGTCATCCATCCCCAGTGGAGCTGGATGACTCAGAGAGAACCAGAGGGGACAATGCGATGTCATATGAGTCGCAAACAGGTCCACCTGGGCCTGGCCAAAAACTCTCGATATCTGCTTCACCACCCTGGGGTGAGGGATCCATTCTCCGGGCCTTGGCAGGATGTCTGCTCCCAAATTGAGATGCCCAGGAATGTAAACTGCTCTCAGCGGGAGAAGTTTGCCCTGGGACCACACAAGGATCTGGTACGCTAGTTTGTACAAACGGCGTGAGCGCAGACCTCCCTGGTGGTTGATGTAAGAGACCACCGCTGTGTTGTCGGTGCGCACCAACACATGGTGACCTCTTAGGTCTGGGAGAAAATGTTTCAGTGCTCGAAACACGGCCAGCATCTCCAGGCAGTTGATGTGCCACGTGAGATGGCGACCACTCCACAGACCGCGGGCAGGGTGGCCACTCATGACAAGGAGCTCCCAGCACCGGGCCCTGAGACAAGAACCAAGGTTTCCTCCACGTGTCCAAGGCATGTAGGCATCGCCGCATGACCTTGAACATGCAAAGCGGGTTTCCCCTCGGGGAGAACCCCTTGGTCTTGAGCCACCACTGTAGGGGCCTCATGTACAGCAGGCCAATAGGTATCACATTGGACGCAGCTGCCATCAGACCCAGCAGTTTCTGAAACTGCTTGACAGTGAGTGACCGGCCTTCTCTGAATCTCACGACTGTGGTAAGGATTGACTTGATCCGAGCAGGGGACATACGTGCCTGCATCGTGGTCGAATCCCACACCATGCCTAGATAAGTGGTCCTCTGTAATGGAGAAAGCACACTCTTCTTGGCGTTTAGTCTCGATGTCGAACCACCATCTGCTCTGACTGAGCTAAAATCAACCAATCGTCGATATAGTTTAGTATGCGGATGCCCTGGAGTCGCAACGGAGCCAGGGCTGCATCCACACACTTTGTGAAAGTATGGGGTGAGAGTGCTAGGCTGAAGGGAAGGACCCGATATTGGTATGCTTTTCCCCTGAAAGCAAACCTCAGGAACTTTCTGTGAGCGGGAAGGATGGATACATGGAAGTATGCGTCCTTTAGATCGATCGTGACAAACCAGTCCTCTGACCTGATCTGAGACACGACTTGTTTGTGTGTGAGCATTCTGAACTTCAGTCGCGTGACTGAGCGGTTCAAATGACGTAGATCTAAAATGGGACGCAACCCCCCATCCTTCTTCGGAACTATGAAGTACCGGCTGTAGAACCCGGACTGCCTCGTATGAGGAGGGACCCCCTCGATGGCCTCCTTCCTCAAAAGAGTAACTACTTATATTCCATGACCAGAGCCTGCTCGGGACCCACGGCATCCTTGGCGTAATCCCCTTGAAATGAGGCGGGGGAGAACCAAACTGGATTCTGTAGCCTCTCTCTGCAGTGTGCAGGACCCCCTGAGACACATTTTGCAGTAGTTTCCACGCTGCCAAAAAGCCTACTAAGGGAATCAGTCTCTCGAGACGGTTGGCTGCTCTGGTTGTTCCAGCCGGCAGGTCGGTGCCCTGTAACGGCGAACCGGCAGGGAACAACCGAACCCGCTGCTCTAGAGACCTCCGTGGAGGTTGCGAGCCTCTTAGCACCGCTACGTTGGCGGGCGGTGTCTGAGAGTGGCGCTCGCGGGAGACCGCTGCCCCCTGTAACTCCGGCAGGGTTAGCAGCCGATCTCCTGAGGGCACTGAGGCGAGACGGACACAGTGTAATGTGGTGTAACCCTTTGCACCCCAGAGGGGACTGCCCTCATTAGTCTTGGGCCAGTAGTGTCAGGACTTTTTGGGCGAGGAGCTCTTAGTCTTAAGTACGGTCTGCAGATCCGGCTTAGACTTTGAGGCCCCCGACCTAGAGCGTCACCTCTACCCACTGTCTCGACACGGGGGAGTAAGTGAGGCCACGCTCTGTTTTTGTGCACTGCTGACCGCCTCAACATCCTCAGAGGAAGAGAGGTAAACACGTACTCTTACTCGAGAAATGTTTATTTATTTATTACATACGTGTCTGGTGAGTAATATTCACATCGAAATCGATGATTGTTATATACCATAGCGTTGCTCCTCGCAGCGCGCAAGCCTCAGTCACACCACAACATCATATCCCTCAGAAAAAGATGCCGAATCAGCAATCTCTCACTCAGATGGTGAAGAACTCGCAGTCGCGTGTTCACTCTAGAACGAGGTCTTCTAATCTAGGAACACGGGTTGAGATAGGACGGCCGTCTCCAACCCGTCCCACCAGATCATCTTGCGATTCCCCGAACTCAGGTCGCCGCCGTGCCTCAGCAGCACGGGACTGGCAATCGCAATATCACATGCACGGACCCCTCCTCGGAGCGTGCTCCGGCGAAGCGAGCGCTACTTAAACTTTTTTTTTGAGAGCTGCCTGCGCGAGTTCTCCCCATTGATGCTGTTCATTATAATATGCTTGTGTAACTGGTGTTGGTGCAACTGGCGAGCTCTCTGACGCCCTCCGTATCAATCTCCTTGGAGAAAGACAGGCGGAGCGTCGCGCCCTCTCCCCGGGGGGGAAGGACCGCAGCGCGGGCTTCCGAAACCCCGAGAGCGGGCGCAGGATCTGGTGATTAAGGAGTAATAGGTACCGCCCGGCACATTCCCCTCCCCGTATACATATGCGAAACCCACGATCATCAGCCGCCGCTCCGCCTCGGCGAAAGCGGGGCCGGCACCGCGAGAAACGCTAGTGAAAGCCCTCTCCTCAAAGAGAGCCCTCTGAGAGCGAAGCCAGGCAGTAACAAACGCTACAAGACGGCCGTCAGCTCCCTTTTTTTTCCCCCGAGAGCTGACTTTGCCTGCTTGCTCTGAAGCAGACAACAAACAAACTGTGTGTATCCCCACCCGTAAAGTAACGCGGGCAGGGAAGAACACACAGCCTGAACGCTGCCTGCCCTCGCCTTAGTGTCTGGTTTTGTCTTGAGATTCGTTTTGACAGACAACACTAAATAAGACTCACAAACAGATATCAGACTGACACACACACACAGAGCGCTTGCTGAATGACAAAAAGCTGATGCTGGTCTCACCGCACGTGCTTTTATAGCTTCCTGGCCATTACGTCACCCGCCCATGACGTCTCGCCCATCTATTGGTCTGATTACACACGAGTTCAGAGCCGGTCACGCAGGACGGCGTTCCCCTAGCGTTTTGATGCAGCTCGAGTTCCTGAAGAGGAACTCAAACTCCAATTGTAACTTTAAAAAATATTTTTTGAAGTTGTAAATAAAACAAAAATGATTGGAATATGTTTTACAAGAAAATAGTCTTTCAGTCTTTCTACTTAAAATTTCAAATGTAATTCAGTGTGTCCCTAGTAAAGAGGTAATATATTTAAAATACGTTTATTTCATACTAAGTATGGTTCAAATCTGTAAACATATTAACTGGCATATCACTTGAGACTTACTGATTTAAAAATTATAATTAAAATTAATTTGGAGTTCTACTTGCACAATGTGTTTTAATGTCACTATTGATGAGGATTGTATATATTTGTAGTATACTTAGCATGAAATAAATACATTTCAAATGCATTGTAGTATATTATTTTTCACTAGAGATTACTTGCCATTTCTTTGTAATTATTTGTTCCAGCACGTTCGCTTTATGTCAAGAGGTTGGAAATCTAGTGACAGGGAGTCAATACCAGCAGCTGTAAATAACTTTCCCATTTCCTCTTTCTATCTATATCTTTCTTCCTCCATCTCTCTCGCTTTCTTTCTCTCCTCTCAACCTTCTTTTGAGAGATCCATTAACATGCAGGACAAAGAGCAGAATGTTCCTGTGGAATGTAATGACATTGAAGAGTCTGAAGCTAAAACTAGCAGCTCTTAAGGTTCATGAGGCCCAGTCGGGAACTAAAACACTGTTCGGTTTCGGCTCTTTACAAAGAAATGAGACAAATGTGTGTCAAAACTAGAGCCCGACCGATATATCGTTTAGCCGATATTATCGGCCGATATGAGCCTGTCGCCGATATATCGGTAATAGCGAATATTTTTTTTACAGAACATATAACGCAGATTAAATGCTTCTGAATGGTGTAATTACTTAGTTTGTCCTCCATTGTTTGCTACTGGCAACCCAGGTCAGTGTAGTGTAGAGATGCGCGGATGTGCTCAAACTTCACCCGAGTCCGTTGCTTAAATAATCTGTCCGCCACCCATCCGCACCTATATTTGATCGTCACATTACAATGATTCTAATTCATAGTTTTGCATGATGATATGATTAATGGATGGCTCATTTTTAACAGCAGATTTTGTGACGTTAGAGACTAGAGCTGATCTGCACATCACAGCACGCGTCTGCGGTGCATTAAAGGCTGTGTTACGGCCACCGGAGCTGATTGCGGCCACTGTCAATGCTGGTGTTTATACCGGCCACGCCGCGGCACAGAACTCGTGCTTATCCCATTGGTTACTTCACATCGCGCGGCGCGCGACCGGTGTATGTTGTCTACATCGGATGCAATAAACTGATGCCTCGTTCTATTTATGATGTGCTGACACAAAGTTCAAATTATTTTCAATGGTCGCTTTTTCGTGTCCTGTTGCGGCGCAGACACGGTGTCAGCATAGTTTGTCAGTGCAGTCAGTAACGTAGCAGATTTAAAAGTTAGTATCTTTCTGCAGTCCAAGACGGCAGTGCGGTGGTGGCTTTTGTCTGTTGAATGGTGATTTAATGCTACATTTTCACCTAGTTGGAGAGACTCAATGCTAATTAAATAAACAACAATGTCCCCGTCTTTCTTTTACTTTCACAATGAGCTTATCATGTTCGTTTGCTACATTAGTAAGGCCCTATGATTTCCTCGATGCAGAAAACATGAACGGAATCGTGGAATCAAGTCATTAAAACGGAATTTACTGTACAACGCGGAATTCGGAATTGTCTTATTTTTGATTAAAAAAATTTACAGTGTGAAAATATGTGTATATATATCTCTATATCACATATATAGACTGTGTCTGGTGAATATTAACTGCAAAGGGACAATTTAAATACCACATTTGAGTTATCATTGCAAAAAATTTTGTTTATGTATATATATATATTCTGTTTATGTAGGCTATATACTGTATTCTATATACAGAACCAGTCAAAAGTTTGGACACACGAATGGGAAGTGTCCAAACATTTGACTATACTGTACTATAATATAGCCTACACATAAAGAATATCGGCCGATATATCGGTATCAGTCTTTTTTACTCCCTAATATCGGTATCAGCATCGGCCCCCAAAAAACCCATATCGGTCGGACTCTAGTCAAAACTTCACATCTCGCTGTTTTTTTACTGATGTGTTTGGAGCAGAAGAAGTTTAATGTTTCCTGCAAGAGGAAAAAAGTCTGAAAGCAAAGCACGTTATCATCAGCTGGAAACTCAAAATACTAGCTATTTCCATTGTCTTAAAAAAACAAACAAACAATTTTACTCTCTCTCTCAGGTTTTTAATCTGTTTAATCCTTTTTTATATTTTGTGAGCAGCTGCATCCCGGTGATGTTTCTATGAAGCGATTTCAGTCGGCTCAGAATAGATTACTGCTGACATTTAACCGAAATGTGTTGGCTAATTCAGTCGAGGGCGGGCCTGGCAGCAGACCAGATTCGCACAGGACCGTAGAGCCGGGACGGATCGGGACATTAAGAGAATCTGATAGAACCTGTCCTTATTAACCCAGCAGCTGAAAGGGAGCAGTGGAAGCTGTTTTCCAGGATTTTCATGAAAAAAATCTGCTTGCCGACCACCAATGAATTTTGGGTAAAAGCTTTCTCAGTGATCTTCTGATTACACTGGAGATTAACAGTCTGAGAGCTTTGATAAATCTGACCCGTGCTGGAGTGGTTTAGCAGTAGGAAGTTATCTGCATAGGGCACGAACGGTCTGAATCTGAAAATAGTTGAAAAGTTTTCATAGAGGTATGCATGGCCTAAATTCAATCATCTTCATGTTTGAGGTTAGTTTCTCATGCAAAACTGTAATAAATGCTGATTGTCGTATTCGTCTTCAGACATAAGTCATTATGTCATTATACAATTTCTAGTCTTGTTTTTGACTTTCCTACAAGTCTTACTAAGCCTTTTTATATCCATTCTAACCAACAGGCAGAAAACCATAATTGTATATCATAGGAAAATTATATCATGAGAGGACTACTAGACCCTCATGACTGGTTGTGAACGTCAATAGGCTTACGTATTCTTTATTGCATATTGTACCTATTTTTTATGTTATCTCAATAATTTTTTATTTTCTGTATATTATAAACACTACCTGTTTTACTGAACAAATTGCTCTTTCGTTAAATCAATTCAGATTATAATCCACATTTTCTTTTGATAAAAATTGACCCTCCCTTCTCTTTATATATATTATATATATATATATAATCTTATATATAATATAGTATATATATCTATTATAATATCGATAATATATATATATATACAGTATCTCAAAGAAGTGAGTACACCCCTTACATTTTTGTAAATATTTTATTATATCTTTTCATGTGACTACACTGAAGAAATGACACTTTGCTACAATGTAAATTTGTGAGTGTACAGCTTGTATAACAGTGTAAATTTGCTGTCCCCTCAAAATAACTCAACACACAGCCATTAATGTCTAAACCGCTGGCCACAAAAGTGAGTACACCCCTAAGTGAAAAACAGGAACATTCTGCTGTTTTTTGTTGTTGTTGAAAATATAGATTTAATATGTAGCCAAGTGTATTCAAGGCATAAGGAACATTATTTATTTCTGTGTACATGACAGACAGTGAGGCATTAAATACAAAATAGCAAACAAAAACAAGAAGAAATGTGAGAAATAAAGCAACATGTCCTATGCATTAAAAAAGAAAGAGAATGTAAGCAAGAGACAGAGGGTGAGGGAGAGATGCTTGAATAACAGACTGGGACATGGACAAGAATCCTAACAGGAAAAAATTACAGATCCAACACAAGCCCAGAGTCCAAAAGTATAAGCTCAGAATGAAAAAGAAAACCTAAAGCAGAACAACTGTCTGTCTGCAGAATGTAAGACAGCACGGTGCTAAAACCCAACAGGTTAGTCTTTCTCTCCGTTTCTCTGTTGGAAGCCATGACCTTTCAGCAGTATTTCTCTCTCTCTTTCTTTCTGTGAGCAGACTCCCACTTCTGAACCATTCATCAATCTTGCTGTTTGTTATTTTGCTTTTTTATTCTTTATGATCTGCTCCTGTATTTTAGCTCTTTGCTGCTCCTTTGTTTTTGTTTTTATTGTTGTGCTCTGATTCTGTATTCCTCAGACATAATCTGTGCATGGCAATTCAAATAAAGTAGATATATTTAAATATCTACTTTATTAAAGTAAATATTTAATTCCATATACTGTAGTATTTCAAATAAAATGTATGATTTAGAAATTCAATGGTAATGTTTTTTTATTTAATTTTATCTTTTTTGACATATGACTTCTTAAAGCTTAATTTCAGAATTTTTTTTTTTTCAGAATTTGCACATATATTTGCAACTGAACGTAGTTAAATCAGTCAAAGTGTTAGTAAACAAACATGTAGTAATTTTATGAGTGATGGGCATTCTGCAGACCTGTTTATCTGTAACTCTGTTTTCAAGAAATATTACTTTGATGGTACACATACAAACACATTCACATTCAGAGAATGCGGTCTTTCTCTTTCTAGCTCTCAGGTTGAGTTTTTTCCAGTCCAGTGCTGCTTAATTTGCATGACTGTCAAACCACAGCAGTGCAAAGCACTGTAGCGTAATCTATGAATTAAACAGCAGAAATAATTTAATAAATAAAGTACATATAAATGTATTCACAAGCATGAAAAGAAAATAACATTAAAGGAAGAAAAATTAATATGTTTAGAAAACAAATTGTGAATGCACTCTTTGAGATTATGTATGCAGTGTTGGGTGTATAGCATAAATGGGTGTATAGAAAAAAGGGAATTTTTCTATTTTGCATAGTTTAAAAAGTAACTGGCAAGTTTTAGAAAAGTTACCTCCATTTAGTACATTATGGCTATTTGTACGTAAATCTTTATGAATACTTAGGTTTAAAAGTGACATGTTTGTGACCATAACACTGAAGCTGAGTTCAGTACTCTCACAATCCCATATGAACTCTCATTTATCAGTGACAGAGAAACCTTGCCTGAGAAAGGAGCAAATTCATTTCTAAATGAAATCCAAATGGGACTAATAAAAGTGAAGTCATTTGCATTTTTTGTATGGCTGAATTTAGCATGTTTTACTCAGGTTTGGTGTTATTGCTCTGTTAGTTTGATTTATTTGAAGAAATATGAACGCTGCCTTCTGAACCTTGGTGTTCAGCAAACAAATAGACTGATACCCCCGAAAAGGTGAGTCTTGGTCCACTTCCAAAAAAATCTATATTATGATAACAACATATTATATGCCTGTTGTTTAGTATATTTAGGTTTGTTGTTAAAAATGACAGTGTGAACATTAAGTGAACCAGGACTAAATGTATCCTTCATTTCTGGACCAAATGAACCAAGTGTAAACACACCCTCATTTACTGATTTCTGTGTGTTGTCACAGTGGCTTCAACTTATTTGCCAATCATACAGAACGGAGTAAATCGTTATAATGTCAAATTAGGCAAATGTGTTAGCAGCATTGAATAAATGCAATATAAAACGTTTAATGTAATTTACTATAAATACAACAAAATCAACATTCTGTGATCCTCAAAGAACTTGTAACATTTATACATTTCTATTTGTTGTAGATGCCTTTAATACCTTGGCATTGTATGTTTCAGTGTTTATCTAAACTTATTTACATTTATGCATTTAGCAGACGCTTTTATCCAAAGCGACTTACAGTGCATTCAGGCTATACTTTATTTTTTACCAGTATATGTGTTCCCTGGGAATTGAGCCCACAACCTTTTGCGCTGCTAACGCAATGCTCTACCACTGAGCGACAGGATCATTTACAACATACATTTTATTTTATAACATACACTTATAAAAATGTATGTATGCTAATAAAACACTTAAAGGGGTCATATGATGTGATTTAAATTTTTCCTTTCTCTCTCTTTGGAGTGTTACAAGCTCTTGGTGCATAAAGAAGATCTGTAAAGTTGCAAAGACTAACGTCTCAAATCCAAAGAGATATTCTTTATAAAAGTTAAGAGTCAGCCACGCCTACCTAAAACAGCTCGTTCTAACACACCCCCACATATCTACCTCACTATGTGGGAAGATTTGCATAACGCCGCCCAAATGTTCACGCAAAGAAAGAAGGCGTAACTTTTATTCTCACTGTAGTATTGTTGCCGCTCGCCGCCATGTCCTGAAGACGCCGTGTGCTTCATTGTTGAAGCGAAACTACTTTGTTGGTCTTCCAAAAGAGGGCGATATCTGCTTCGTCATGCCTAGAGCTGATCGTGCTGGTCGCTGAGGAAATACATAAAACTTCGTGCTGTGGATCGCTGGATCAGCTTTCACCGTGGACGAAACCCGGGGTCGTCACATGTGCTTGCCGCTCCTTCGTTGGATCCGCCGGCCACGCCGTTCTCAACCCCACCGCCTCTGCTCACTCTAGCCTGGCCATCACAGCTCAACGCAGCCGGGGCTTCCACTAGGCCGCTGTGTTTTTCATTGTGAAAGCGAAACTACTTTGTTTGGTCCTCCAAAAGAGGACCACAGGAAAAACGGCGGAGTTGTTTTTTAACAGAGTTAATATTTTTTTTTTCCTCAAAATAGTCCGTTTTTTACTCATTTTGAGTGTACAGAGTAAAATGGTTCAGTAGAGTGGGAGCAAAATTATAGAGTAACTGTGACTCCTCCCCAAACTGTTCTCCTCCCTTCGTTGATCCGCCATTACTGTTAATCACGGCCATCGACCGCTGCTGCTTGTGGGTTTAGAAGAGAAGATGCGCTTCTGCTGGATGGTAAAGTAAGTAAAGTTTCAAAGTCTTAGTATTTATTTTAATAATATTCGCCTCTGTTTTGAGCTCAGATTATTTTGCCACATTTTTGAACATTATAATCGAGATCGCTTCATGTTAGCTTGAGAACTAAATTAGGCAAAGTTATCTTGAAAGCAAATAACTGTTAGCTAACATATACAGTATGAACATTAGGAACGTTAATTGACACCAGTGAAACTAGCTAGCTGCCTATCAATTGTCTGTCCACTAAACTATTGTGACGAGTGGTTCAAGTTGTGCACCACATGTACTTGAACCGGTAAAGAGTTAAGTTAACCTTAGTCTTAATTGTATTGTTGGAGCATTTTGATGTGTATTAGCCCTATTCGGACGGTATGTTAACTGTTTCTCATGGGAACTTAAGGTATTTTCAACATTTACAGGGGCTAGTCGGTGATTTTATTGCAGAATGTCGGTGTTTCAATTCAAATTTCACCGTTTGAATCCTTTTTGATCACTGCGCAACACCGTACGATAACTTTTGCGCTTCACTGTAATTTGCATGCATTTTTAATGTACACTTTTATTACTGAAATGCTGGGAAGTAGGCTATTTACAAGAACAATATTTCATCAGTGCTCCTCCTCAGCCAGAGGAGAAAGAGGGAAAAAACAGATAAACATTTGAAATGGGCCGTACAGCAAGATGTTAATATTAGCCTACAATTAGACAATATACATTAAAGATATAAACCAAGCAATTTAACGTTTACCTCATGTAAATATAAGGCTGAATTAACTTATTTTAATTATTATATTTTAAAATGACATCCATCACTTTGAGATAAAAAAATAATTTCTATTGCATATGTCTTCCTATTTTTAAACAGGATATTTAAATAACCACATAATACAAATGATATTATAATATTTGATTTATTTTTACAGACATCCACATGAGAAACAATTACCGTCCGAATAGGGCTTATGCGCCAATGCTTTAACAGAAACTATTGGACCGTTATTACACATAAAAACCCATTAGTGAACAAAGATAACGCATGTTGTGTAATGCACTAATGAATGATTTTTCATCATCTGACTGTGAGTGTTATCGCCCTGTTTAACTTTGTCTTTTTGGTTCCTTCAGGATGCAAACCAACATTGTCAGAATGAAGTTCAAGGAAATATATTTTTTCTTCAAAACCTTTTACATTTGAAATGTTTTTGGAATGTGGTAAGAAATAAACTTTAACATTGTTAATATCATTAATACTTTCCCCTAAATTAATACTTTTTTTAATAGTAATATAAGTGTATGATTGTGCTTATGTTGAATAAAAAATAACTCTCTTACTTCCTTTGGCATTGCTGGCCTTTGTCAATTTTCCATTGGTGTGTCTTCCTTCAGTTGCTAAGAAATTTGATCTTCCTACAATGGATGTTAAAATCTTTGATGACTCGAAGACAGAAGTTGATGAAGAAGCATTCGGATATCTGCTGATGCGACCAGATCTTGGTGTCCTAGAAATTTTCATCCCAGGCACAGCAAGTCCCAACGGTAAATTGTTTGGCATGCTTATCAAGTTTTGTGTTTATTCTTAGCAGTATTCACCAATTCACTGATTTGCATAGGCTAACCTGTCTATTGGATTAATTCTCAATAGCTGTATAGCATGCTATCAAAGTAGTATGAACAGATAATCAGACCATTGATATGGTTTATATGGAAAATTCTTTAAGCTTTAGGAGATACCGAGGGCACGTCAGAGTCTGATGACCCAGCAATGTTGATTAGAAGTCCTCCTGAAAAAATCAAGTTGAGGAACGTCGTCTTGCCCAAGTAAGAATCACCAGTCTTGCCTCTGAATTACATCTATATAGAATTACTTAAATATTAAAGATATTTGGAGCTACTGTATATACACTTGTCAATTGCTAATTTCTCATCTCTGCTCTGCAATATTACATCATTCCTTCCTCCAGATGTTCGAAGATATCCTAAAGAGCAGCCCTGGAGGTGAAAAGGTCATAAATAAATACGCACACACTAAAAGTCTGTCAGATGGCCGAAGACGTGACATGGTGAAAATCTTGGTAGCACATTTGACAAATGAACATGGGGTAGGTTGTTCATACAGTACTTTGTAAATTGATGTTTATGATGTTATGGGTTGTAATTGGTTTATGTTTGTTGCGTGTAGAACACGCCCTTCCGAAGTTTAAAAGAAGAATGTGCAAAGGGAATCATCGGATTCAAAGGGAGTCAGATCCAGAGCTGACCGCTATGCTTTCCCGGGCCACTGAGAGTGTCGGGCTGCACTGGAGGCCTCCGCCTTCTCCTGAACGCTCGAGGCTGGATGATTGGTTTCTGGGGGCGCAGGCCGGGCGTCGGCACCTGCATCCGGTTCCATTCTTCCTGGAAGTGCATTAGGAGGTTACTAAGTCTTGGAAGGCATTTTTTTCTGCCCGAAACAGACTTGGTGCCTACTCTGTCCTCACCACCCTCGACGGGGGGGGGGGGCCCAAGGGTATGTGGACATCCCTCCGGTCGAGCGCGCGATTGCCATGCAGCTCTGCCCGCAAAGCGCCACCGCCTGGAGGGGTAGTCCACGCCTTCCGTCCAGGGCCTGTAAGTTTTCGTCCGCTTTGACGGCTAAGGCTTACAGTGCTGCTTCCGCCCTGCACGCCATGGCCCTATTGCAAGTCCACCAGGCCAAGGCGTTGCAGCAGTTGCACGAGGGTGGTGCTGACTCGGGTGTGCTGCAGGAACTGCGCACGGCGACGGACCTCACGCTTAGGGCGACGAAAGTCACGGCGCGGGCCCTGGGTCAGACGATGTCAACATTGGTGGTCCAGGAGCGCCACCTAGCGCCACCTATGGCATATGAGGGAGGCCGACAAGCATCGCTTCCTGGACTCCCCGATCTCCCAGGCCGGCCTATTCGGCGAAGCGGTGGAGGGCTTTGCCCAACAGTTCTCCGCCGTGCAGAAGCAGATGGAGGCGTTTCGACACATCCTGCCCCGGCGGTCTGCTGCTGTCTGCACCCCACCGCCGGCTTCAGCCCCTCTGTCTGCTCGTCGCCGAGGGTGCCCTCCTGTGGCCTCCACCTCCGCTCCGGCGTGGCCTCAACAGCAGCCTTCACAACGGCCGCAGCGTGGAGCTGGCCGCAGGAAACCGGCGCAGCCCGCCTCCGCCCCTGCCAAGCCCGTGAAGCGCCAAAGCAGGCGGCGTCCCTGAACGGGGACGCCGAGCTCTTGGATCTGCTCTTCAGGAGATGGTGAACGCACCACTCCCTCCCCGGAGGAGGGCCGGGTGGAGAATCTTATGTTCCCATTTGTTTTTGTTCCGCCACTGGCTACCCAGCCAGTGGTACCCAAAACTTCAATAAAAGAGCAGTTTCCTTTGCCTCCGGGACCCAAGAGGGTGAGGACGGCAGTGCACAAGACCCAGTCTCCACACGGCCGTCCCACTCTCCTTTCTCCTATGGGCAGCAGGGTCCGGTTCAAGGACCCTATGCCTCCTCACAAGCCCCCTGCCCAGCAGTGGAGACAGGTAAGTGGCGCGCCGCGCACTCAAACCCCACCCTGGGACGCACAGAAGCCTCCCGGGCTGGGTCCCTGTGCTCCACTTCGCTGCCCCACTGCAGGTACGTCAGTGGTCTCCCTAGTCCCACTAGTTCGGTCGCTGGGGGCCTGGTTAACGCTCCCCAGGCCGTCTCGCTGGCTCATGAGAACCATCAGACTCGGCTACGTGATTCAATTCGCCCGGCGCCCTCCCAAGTTCAGGGGCATTCGGTTCACCTCTGTGCCGGACAAGGATGCTCCTGTCTTGCGTGCAGAGATTGTGGTCCTGCTAGCGAAGGCCGCGATACAGCCGGTCCCTCCAGCCGAAATGAGGTCAGGTTTTTACAGCCCCTACTTCATCGTACCCAAGAAAGGCGGTTGGTTACGACCAATCCTGGACCTGCGCGTACTGAACCGTGCCCTTCACAAGCTCCCGTTCAGGATTTTGATGCAGAAACGCATCTTTCAATGCGTCCTTCCTTTCGATTGGTTTGCAGCGGTCGACCCCAAGGACGCGTACTTCATGTCTCGATTCTCCCTCGACACAGACCGTTTCTCCGCTTTGCGTTCGAAGGGCGAGCATATCAGTACAAGGTCCTCCCCTTCGGGCTATCCCTGTCGCCTCGTGTCTTCACCAAGGTCGTGGAGGCAGCCCTCGTTCCGTTGAGGGAAGCGGTCATTTGCATTCTCAACTACCTCGACGACTGGCTCATACTGGCCCAGTCCCGAGCGCACTTGTGCGAACACAGGGATATGGTTCTCAGTCACCTCAGCCGATTGGGGCTACGGGTCAACTGGGAAAAGAGCAAACTCTCCCTGGTGCAAAGGTCTCTCTTCCGGCATGAGCTGGACTGGTCAACCATCTCAGCACGTCCTGCTCATAGAAGCGTGCGCAGGTCGATGCTGAACTGCCTGGTGTCTTCCAGTGCGAAGACGCGGTTTCCACTGAACAATTCAGAGGCTCCTGGGGCGTAAGGCATCAGCAGCCGCAGTAACGCCACTCGGTTGCTTCATATGAGACCGCTTCAGCGTTGGCTTCACGACCGGGTCCCGAGATGGGCATGGCGACACGGCACTTACCGGGTTTCTGTTACCCCGTTCTGCCGTCAGACCCTCAGCCCGTGGACAGATCTTGCCTTTCTTCGGACAGGGGTGTCCCTTGGGCAAGTATCCAGGCATGTTGTTGTGTCAACAGATGCCTCTGCCAGGGGCTGGGGTGCCATGTGCAATGGGAATGCAGCTGCGGGGCTCTGGTCGGGGCCCCGACTGCAGTGGCATATCAACTGCCTCGAGTTGCAAGCAGTATGGCTGGCTCTGCGCCGCTTCAAATCGCTGCTAAATGACAAGCACGTATTGGTCCGTACGGACAACACTGCGACCACCAGGGCGGTCTACGCTCCCGTAGCATGTCGCAACTCGCCCGCCATCTCTTCCTCTGGAGTCAGAAGCATCTGAGGTCGCTTCGCGCCGTTCACATCCCAGGCGAGCTCAACCGTGCAGCTGACGAGCTCTCACGTAAGCCCGCACTTCCGGGAGAATGGCGACTCCACCCATGAGACAGTCCAGCTGATTTGGAGACACTTTGGGGACACTCAGGTAGACCTGTTTTCCTCTCCCGTACACGTCCCTTGCCAGTTGTTTTACTCCCTGCCTAGGGACCCAATCAGTTCCCCATGGCGAACCCTGTTGGAGTTCCTCCTGCACCCTCGGCTGAGACGGAGCGTGGCGGAGCGCCAGACGCCAGGCTCAGCACTCGTGTGCATGCCCAAGGTCAGCCCTTGTGTTGGGCTAGGTGCCCGTGTTTAGTGATTCCCCCTTCGGGTGATCCCACGTGTGTATTCTTCCACGGTACGGCTTCCCTTATGGTGAGCCTGTGTCTTTCCCTGGCAGTCGTCTCTGTCCATCTCTGTTGTGTAGTCGTCTCACTCCAGGCGGGTTGAGTCTACCGCAGGACTTCCATATGTAGTACTGCCCGGGGCCAGTCCATATGTGTAATTCCACATGAAACCTCCTATGTGCTGGATGTGGCTTCCGTAGCGTTCCCAATTGGGTACGCTTTCCCAGTGTTATCCAATGTACCACTGTATGGAACAGCAGTGGCGGACACCTCTGCCTAGCCGCTGTCCTATCTTCCGCCCCAGCTGGTTTGGGGGGACTTGCCGGCTTCCGCAGGGTACTGGAGGGGGTCAGCAATAGTGGCGCTTTCCATTCGGATCCCAATTCTTCAGTCACTGACGTAACGTTGAACGTGGCTGACTGAAAGGGAACGTCTAGGTTACTTGTTGTAACCCTCGTCCCTGAAGGAGGGAACGGAGACGTTACATTCCGTCGCTACTGTTGCTGTACCACCGCTGTACGGCCGAGGCATACTGTCTTGGCTCCTCAGCGAAAAACTGATGTGCTTTTGCACGTGCTCTCGTCGTCACTCTCCTTTTATACCCGCGCTGCGGGCGGGGTGTGCGTGGCGAAACACGCAAGCCAACTGTCATAGGCTTGTTTAGTTAACACTCTAAGGTGATTAGGCTCTCGGGCGAGATCCCAATTCGTCAATCACGACTGACGTAACGTCTCCGTTCCCTCCTTCATGGAACGAGGGTTCACAAGTACCTAACGGGAATTTGTATTTCAACACTGTTCCAGAACAGTTTAACCCAAATCTCCAGATGTGTGCAGCACATTTTATGAAAGACTGTTTACTGATCCTGGGAGAGTAAACTTAGACTAAAATGCCGGCAGTTCTGACAAGTACGTTTTCATTTAAAGGATTTGCCACTGATGATTCAAACGCGAGTTTTGGGCTGTGTAGAGTAGCACTTGTTGTTTGTCTTTTCTTTGATCACAAATGCAGACATGTTTTTTTTGTTTACGCGGCGCGGCGCGATGCAATGCAACGCAATGCGTAAAAAGACAGTATAAGTCATTATAATCAGTAATTATGTCCCCACTGGATGCAACAAATGCCTCGTTTGTAATGGGTTTTAAATGTTTTTGTCTCGTCGCTCCGGCCGTAACAAGGGGCATAACATTTCCGTCACAAGCTTGAGGTATTCGGCCAATCACAACGCACTGGATAGCTGGCCAATCACAGCACACCTCGTTTTTTCAGACCGATGAGCTTTGTAAAAATTTACGTGTTTCAAAAAGGCGGGCATAGAGGAGAAACAATAATTTACAGTATGTGGAAAATAATGTTTTTTTTTACTTTAAACCGCATAAACACATTTCATTACACCAAATACACAAAATAATGTTCTTTTTAGCAACATCATATGACCCCTTTAACGTGCAAATACTGTACCTATGCATGCAAATGAGATCACTTTGCTCTGACAGACAAGTAAATAGGATAATAGAAAGCAAAATAAGGCTAGAGATTCTGAACTTTCTCTGATTTCAATTAGTATCGCCACTATTACCTCTGCTCTCTTTGTATAACCTACAGACGACTGTCTTTCTTTGTTTCTTTCTTTCTGACTGTTTCTGCCATGCATTTTGCATGAAAGTAAAGTAACCCCTGTTTGAGTTTCAAATTGATCACTCAGCTCTTTTATCTCGATTAGACCGCACTGACTTTTCTTTTTTGACCCTTTTTATTCATCCATCTCTCTCTCTCTCTCTCTCTCTCTCTATTTGGCTTTAACTCTGAGCTGTTCTGTGGCGTGAACGATTATTTTTTATTTTTAGTGCCGTACCACTCTAGTAATATGTGTCATGGCCTATGTCTCAATATTAATCCAATAGATGAAAACACTCGAGCGACTCTGCATTTTCCTGTTTTAGCTGTATGAATGGAGTGTGTGTGTGTGTGTGTGTGTGTGTGTGTGTGTGTGTGACCAAACGCACATAATCTGAACTCAAATAAATCACACGTCGCTTATAGCTGCCAAAAACACACCATCATGAACGTGAGCTCACATGCGCACACGTGCGCTTATGGTGGAGGGTTTAAATCAGGATAATCACTATGGGAGAGAGAATTTCACAGTTTCAATTTCTAGCCTGTTAGTGCGTTTCCGTTGGATTTTTCTTCTTATTTGCGTACCAAAAGGTTTTCACTTTCTATCAGATCAGAAGATTACAGTAAAACACACCTTTCCTCAAGACATTACTTAAATTAGAGATACGTGGAGCGTGAGAGAGCTGTGTACGTGTGAGAAATGCGTAACGAAGAACACGTTTGTTAGAGATGTGAGAGTCTACAGGTGTAAAACAGGTGTGTGTGTTCTGAGCTTTGAAGGGGTGCGAGATCAGCCTGAAATATCAGCAAGATGTGTTTTGGCACAGATGACATCATTATTCTCAGTTTTGAAAGATATGAGATCTATATATGTGTGTGTGTGTGTGTGTGTGTGTGTGTGTGTGTGTGTTAAGACAGGGTAAAAGAGAGTCCCTGACAATCTTTTGTTTTTACCGCACACATTATTGAGGATGCATAGTAGGGGTCGACCGATTATCGGTGCCGATATCAAGCATTTTATGATTATCGGTATCGGTCATTTTCAAAACCGATTTGCCGATAAAATAACTTAATTTTGAAACGCGCTATTTGGCTCTGATGCAGCCTGTCAGAACTCACCCCTCTGTGGCCTAAAGCAGTCTCCGCCCACCGCCCATCTGATTTGTTGGGAGTCACGAGTCCGACCAATCAAAGCGGAATTCACTCTCACTCCGAAAGCGCTTGCTAACTGGAGCTGCTTCAGTGATCACACATCTGTTGTCTCTCAAAGGTAAGGCAGCAGCAGCCTTTGCTTAATTTGCAATAAATCACAATCCACAAACATTACACTGAAGTTGCAAAACACCTCAATATTATCTATGATTTCCGCGATGCAGAAAATGTGGACGGAATCGCGGAATCCAGTCATATAAATGGAATTTACTGTATGACGCGGAATGTCACGGAATTTGTCAAATTTTGGATGAATTAATCAAAAGTAGGTCATTAATCTTAAACCAAATCATGATATGGTCTAGTATCTGTAAATATTAAGCCGCAAAAATACTGTTTAAATATGAATCCTGCATGTTCTGCGTGTCTCTGTCTATGTAAATGGCACAGATGCACGGTTTTGTTTTCTACACATACAAAGTGCGCGACGCTCGCGGAGATTTCCGCTTCTGTCGTCTCACTACATGAGGACATAAATACATGAACAACATCTCCAGAACTGCTCTGACTCCCTCTGAGAGTCACTTCATGATCATTTGACAGTTTAATTTGAGTAAAACTATCGCAGTGTTTCCCACAGACTTGCACTCTATTTGTGGGCGCATATATATGCAAACTCATTCTTTGCCAGCAGGAGGCGCTGTTGGAGTGTTAGAGATCGAGGTTTCCCCGTAACGCTGTACACAAAGCAGTGCTCCACTCACTGCTTTATCAGATATTACATGCAAGACGAAATGAAAATTACATCCAAAATTTTCTGAAGACAGTCGGTTTCCTTCAGAAATACAGTGATATAAAAACACGTTTATTCAATGCTCATGTTTATTCAACGGAGTCGAAGCCTTTTGGAAAATCTATTTGTTGCGGTCAGTTTTGATATTGTGGTGGGCGTCACAAATAAATCAATGTATGGGAAACACTTTCATAGGCTACAGAAACGTAAAGGTTCCTCATGGCAACCCATCAAAATATAAGTTCGGGTTAGCTTAAAGAAATTATCAGAACTATATTACTGTGGTGCATAATACTACTACAACAATTATTGCAACTTTTTTTTAAGGAATAATCACACAATATTTTTTTCCATGTTTTAATTTTAATAGTAACCCCCTTTGTTTGAGTTGAGGTTTACAGTTATTTGAACTGTAATAATCTGTATCGCATCGGCCCTGAAAAACACATATCGGTCGACCCCTAATGCATAGATTCACTTTTCAGTATACACTGCTTAACTGCTCTCAAAGGTTTACTGTCATCATTTTCTTACAATATTAATATTTAGTTTAATATGAGTGTTCTTCACTAGTGAGTGTTGTTAGTCTTGTACAACATGACTTGCATATCAACATACACATGGCAATAGCTGCCAAAAACACAGAGTCATGTGCCATGTAGTGGCACCACTTATTATGGAATTCATTTACTTTAATACACTTATGTGTGAACTGAATGTAATGTTTTCAGATACTTAATTGCATGTTATTTGAAATTAAATGAAATGTTATTATAGGTTAAATTTATATTTAATGCAATTATCTGTACTTTAGAGTTCGCTTATGACCCACTTAAGTAGGACTTACTGTAAGTACATCTTCATCAACGTAATTACATAGCTACTTTTGTGGTCTTGGTAAAATATGGTTAAAGTGCACTGCCGAATGTACAAACAAGCATTTATGGTAACTAAAATACACTTTAATGTTGTTTCTACTGAAACTTCATGCTGTTTTTATTTTTATATATATTAATTGCATGTATGTAATAATGCAGTTGCAGTTTAGTACATATAACATACAATTAATTCTAAATGTAATATAAATTACACTACAATTAAAATTATTATATACTTTATAGTACATGTCTTTTAGTATGCTTGTCAACACATTAAAACAACTATTTTTAAAGCACAAAAAATATTAAAGGACTTTTTAAATTGTTTTAATAATGTAAAACTTTCACATTCACACACATTCACTATTAACTATGACTTTTCCTTCAATAAACTCCTAATTTGCTGTTTATTGATAGTTAGTAAGGTAGTTGTTAAGTTTAGGTATGGGGTAGGATTAACGGATCTAAAATATTGTCATACATAATAAGGCATTAATATGTGGTTTATAAAATACTAATAAACAGCCAATATGCTAGTAATATGCATGCTAATAAGCAACTAATTAATAGCGAGAATAGGTCCTTAAAATAAAGTGTTACCAAATAATATTACATTATATGCAAATATGCACTTATTTTTCACAAAGGATTAGTTGCCAAAAATATGCCTTTTTTTTTTTAGATTAAACCAATACATCATATGTTGTTATGTTGTGTTACATTGTGTTACATTGTGTTAGGTAGACTGCCACAAGCTGGTGTAAAGTCATTAAAAGTAGCTAAGAAGGTTAGTTCTCAGAAAAGGTCTAGAATAATTTGTTTGCAGATGCCACTTGGTATTTTGTTATATAATGCAATGAAATTCATACATTTTAAATTTAACTTGAGTGCCTGAAAGTGTCCAAATACTTTTTGAGGCCTCTGTAAATCACATCAATGGCCCTGCGGTATGACAGTAGCACATACTCTCCAACCAGGAGGCTGTGCACTGCAATAACCTGTTGAACCTTTGGTTAATATCCCAGACTTCAAAATCGAGTTATAACTAAACAGCACCCATGAGAAGTTTCCCGAAAATATTAAAATGGCTCTGGGAAAGAACAGAGTGGAGATGATGATGACTCTTCTGATGGCAGTAAATGGCTGATGGATTCATTTTACAGGCATCTGTTCAGTTCAAGCCTCAAGTATGACGCTCTGGCCAGAGGATGATTCAGCATGGAAGATTATGTAAACAAAACCCATACTGTCAAGGATCTTTCTACTCTCAGGTTCAGCTCTGGAAAAGCACATGAAATGATGGGTTCAAACATTCTCTCTGTTTAGAGAGAAGTGTTGCTTCCTGTCCTGAATGAAACCACTGCTGTTAACACAATGTGAGAGCGGCACTTACCTGGATGGCGGTTCAGATGACACACAGCATAGAAAGAATACAGAGACAGTGAGGTTTCATCCTGCGGATGAAAGTAAGTGCTCTGTAAAGTTTTAGAACTCGTTCTTTTGAGGAGGGACCATCTTTCTAGGTTCATGAACATCTGGTTATGCGTTTCTGCTTTGCTAGTTTTTGGCTTCCTAGGTTTTGACATACGGCATTCACACCAGTTATGCTGACATGCCTAATATTTATGTTTTTTGACAGTTTAATATTATGTCTGCCCTCTGTTGATGCATTTCATTTTAAAACACTAAGTTAGGGCAGGGCTTGTCCCATGATGCTTCCCAATTCGTCTATTTATATTTTGTCCAAACAATATTAATTATTACATGCATCCTGTCACAGTAAACTGGCCTATCAATCATCTTATCACAGTTAACGTCCTCATATACACACTCCACAATACATAGCATGTTTGAACTTTCTCATGTTTGTAGTTTTGAACCGAATCGTCCTTCAAAGCATTGGGTTTTAGGCAATATTAGACGTAAGAGTTTGCATGGATCTGCGTTTAGAAACTCCACCCGAAATAGAAGACCATCTGAGTATCTTTGGGATATTCATTTCAACATACTATCATTTGGGACACAGTAATTCTAATCTCAGATACTATTTAGGGCAGATAGCATGTGAATTAGGACGCAGGGCCTTTTTAAGGCTTTAGTTACATCACCGCCATTAACTATCATTTTCTAGTGAGTTGCAGGTGAGGGACATTATCGTTTTAGAAACATTTGATTGGATAGTAGTGCAGGATGAGTCATCAATATTTTTCGTCCATTATTTAAAATGTAAAAGTGTGAATAACAAAATGTGTTCAAGTCAGGTCTTTCAGTGATCTTTATGTGGTCTTGGACATCTTGGATGTCTATTTTAAGTGCAATTACGGTACAGGATAATTTTTCTTTTTTATGGACTGAGAGAGTCAAAATTATTTTATAGATTGAATTATAGAGCTTAACTTGTATATAGCCTGCAATATTCCTTTAAATCCAGAAAGTATGTGTTCATCCCACACATACCTCAGATCCCCACTGTTACATAACTTACACTGGAGCTTATCCCACCTTACAACTGCACACAAAAACACACACCACACCACACACACACACACACACACACACACACACACACACACACCACACACCCACACACACACAGACGAGCGAAGTTTTGTAATAGCAATGCAAGCACAAGCTGATTTTTAATACATCCTCAGAAAAAGTCTGGGACAAAAAGGAGAGAGGTTCAGAAGGTCTGAGTATGTGATTATGGCAGTTTGCTGTCTGCTTGACTAAATTCCAGAGAAATCACTTCAGCATAACTGACTTAACTTTCTGATGAAAGAAACTAACACACACTGTCCCCTAATTCTACGTACCCATTCTAACAACAATTCTGTGAATATTCGTAATAGCCTGGCATTAAGTGAAAGATAAAATTCAGCTAAATTTCACTTCTTGTCTCTTCTAAGCTTTTATCAGAACTGGAAAGCCTCTAACGCGGCAGAGCGGATTTTGTGTAAGACATAAGAGTTTTACCCTGTTTGACCCTCTTAAAATCCATGTCTTTTGTATCAAAATCAGATCTGGGAAATCGTTTGGCTCAGTTGCAAGCAGTGTGTGCTAACTTGCAGATTACTCAAACCATAAGCTGTCCATTTCAGTATTAAATGAAAGTATTCAGCCACGTCATGCAAAGATTATTGTCAGACCCACCAAAAAGAGAATGCTACAGGCAGAACTAGCACTAACATGCTGATACCTCTTACAACTCTCCATTTAGTGGATTTTAATTGACTAAATTCTGGGACACTGATGACATAAAATTAAGCAAAGCACAATTTTCTGACAGTATAATATTATATTATATTATTCATCTTTATTTCTAAAAACGTCAGATTGTTAAACTTAATTTAATATAATATTCATATTATTCATCTTTAATTTCTAACAACTTGCAGGATGGTTGTGAGTTTAGTACCAAATCAATTAAGCAAGGACAACATTATATTATATTATATGATATTATATTATAATTATATTATACAAATATCTCTTTTAATTCACAATTCCAAAACATTTTATATTATATATGTATTACTTGCAAATTCATCTACTTTATAATAACTTGCAAGATTGTGTTTGCGTACATAATGGGATAATATGATTCAGACAGTAGAGAAATATTACTATTAATTAAGCAAGAAACACACTGCGCCCTACAAATAACAATTGTATATTATGTTATATTATATAATTCATATATGAAATAATACATTTATTTATTTAAATTTTCTTGTAATCTCGAATTGCTCTTTAATAATTAAAAGCTTGCACTATTGTTTCCCTTCTATGCACATTAGGTAGGATAATTAAAAACGGAATAATGTTTAATGAAAGAAAGCAAGGCTTGGTCTTTATGAATTCATACTTGAGCTCGTCCTCCAGGGCACTTGAGAGACTTAAGAGGGCATGACAACATTTCCAGTAAGTGAATCTAGGGAGCAGCTGATACTCACTGGAATTTCTAGAAATCTTTTTGACCCTAGAAATGGCCTACTCCCCAGGCAGGGCACTTGCCACTGAACTAGGGAGTTGATTGAGACACACACGGCATCTTGAAAGACCACCGTTACGAGCGTCAACAGCGCCGAAAACACTCGTACATCACAAAGACGTCTATCTGAAGTATGCGTTTTCATCTGGAAGATGTTATTTTTAGAGCATGTTCTCATCTGCAATACGTCACTACCACACTCCCAGTTGATGTGAGAATGGCGTTGAGCAGATGTTTACACAGCGATTATGAATCAGAATGTGTGTGAGTTTTCTGTTTTGACACAATTTGACAAACTAGAACTCAGTGCGTCTCTGTATGTGTACATACTAAACAGGAACACAGAATGTCACGTCTCCATTTCAATACAGCGACTGAGTGCATCTGATCCCACCCATGTTAACGTTAACAACGTTGCCAGACAGAACTATATTTGAAGTGGAAATAGGATGAGACACAGTTATCTTTGTATTGAGCATGAGGGCAATACAATTCCAGGCTGTGCCATTTCCTGAACCCATCTTCTCCCATGGGCCTGCTGCTAGTGAATATGAAGCGTTGTATGTGCTGATCTCTGTCAGGCTGCGATAATAGTCGCGTCTATCAGGACGCATTTCATTTTCAGCTTTTGTCTGTGGCCAAGCCTCATTTTAAAGATGAATATCTAGTAAAGATGCTTGGAGGTAAATATACAATAGGTCAGAAGTATTAGCGAAGCACTCCTCCCTTTTTCCTGAGAAGAAAGAAAGAAAGAGGTATATAAAGGGAAAGCGGGCTAGCTGTGTGCTATTTTTAGCTTCCCCTATCATTAGCATGTTCTTAACGCTTAAAGAGCATGAGTCTGAAATAAACATCCTCAAAACCTTACCAGCTCCCTCTGGAGATCATATACTTCACAAAAAAAGAAAAAAGACCTCAGCTAAGTCCGTTATGCACTGCGATTTTTTTTTATTTATTTGTCTGATTGTCGCTTGTCAGATTGTACGATATGACCTGAGCCAAGGCAGACTATTGCACATTAATGCTCTTTTGTGTCAGACTGTACGATATACATCTCAGGGCCTTGGTCACGATTGACACCATCGGCTGGGCGATCAATTGTGTCACATAGCAGACAGCCTAATTTACACATGAAATTGAAATGGTACCATGCGAATTCAAGCAAGGCTCGGCACTAATGTTTTGCTTTAAAAAGAAAACAAAAAGTCAGTGTCTTGGCCAAAGAGGACATATATGGTCTGCTGATTTTTCTGACTGAACTCAAGGACATTTGGATAACATGATCAATATGTGAAAGCACTGTATGGTGCATGTATGATGGATGAGCTACATGTCTCTTTCTTTTTTGTTCAGCCTGTGCAATTAAATGCTTGTCTGCGTTTTAGCTACTGTCTGTCGATAAAATCATTTGAATGTGCATTATGCTTTTCATTAACTATCATCCTACACTGGTGCTTCTACCGTGATGAAGTCAGACAGGTTCTGCTGCAGATCAAGAGCTCTATTATGAATAAAGACTGAGAGTGACAGTGAGAGGTTTGAAGTTTGGAAGTTCAGAGGAGTCAGTGAATATTGCAACACTGAGAACAGAGATGCTGTATGTTTGCTCTGAGCTGTTTAATGGGCCAAACACCAAACAAACCCAGAGACTGATGAAAGCATGAGTGCTTTAGAGGATTAAATGTGCTGAATTTTTGAGCTGATGATAGGGAATTGAATGTAAAAATCCTGCTGCATCAACAAGTTTTGGCAAACATGTAAAATCATGTTGCAGCTTTCAGATATCACTACTTAAATGTAAATACATAATCATAAAATTATCTGTTTCTAAATGTAGAGTTTTAAATTGTATTTAAATAATTTAAATTATATATATAAAATATTAAAATATAAATACTCAGACGTTTGGAGGTCGGTAATATTTGTAAAAAAAAGTTTTTTAAAACAAGGCTCTTATGATCACCAAGGCTGCATTTATTTGATCAAAAATACAGTATAAACTGTAGTATTGTAAAATATTATTACAATTGAACTGATTTCTGTTTTAATATATTTTAAAATGTAATTTATATCTATATAAGAAAGTTCAAAAGAACAGCGTTTATTTGTAATAGAAATCTTTTGTAACACTGTAATGTCTTTACTGACACTTTTGATCAATTGATGGCATCTATGCATTGTGAAAGTATTAAATAGTTTCTTAATTTTTTTTTACTGACCCTAACTTTTGAACAGTATACTGCATGTAGAATACAAATGTATATAGAAATATTATTTATAAAAGAAAAAAGTAAAGAATAATTTTTAGCACTAGGTAGGTTTATGAAAATAACCTAAAAAAGATATATTCACAGTATAACCTGGCATCAGTCAACCTCTTTCAGGTTCTACAGGTTGCAGGAATAATTTGACAGTCTGCAGCTGAATCCATGTTAAGCAGCTTTTACTGACGCTAATGTCTCCTGAATAAACACATTAATTCAACTTCATGCACCATCAATTTGCACAGTATGTTGCTAAATGTGTAGTTTTGCATTCAGATTGAACCTTTCTATTTAATATTTAAAGTTCAAATTAAACTTTTAGGTTTTTGTCCTTATAACCGAACTTTTAAAGGTGTAGGTAATGGTCTAAGAGTATAAAATATGACATTTCAAAATTGCATATTTTTAACATTTGTTCCACTAAATCTGGCAAAATTCAGAAATTTGTTTGCAGTGCAATCCATCTTTCATGTCTTAAACGTGAGCTGCACACCTTTGACTAAAAATACAAAAATCCACCTTTAGCAGTACTATTTTTCAAAGTCAGTTTGAAATGTCCATATTTCTATTACTATTGACTCTTGTTTATGCTTCTACTTTTTTCCTTTTGTAACCGTTTTGTTGTGCCAAAGGTCAAAATGTAGCTTGACAGTATGTCAGAAATGACTGAATGCCAGTGGCTAATTTGTGTCATTTAATTATAGATCTATATAACTGCAATGAAAACATATTTATATAATAGGCTCCTCTCTGGGGTGTCTGGAATGAGCAAAATGGCCTTGATATCTGTGTTAATGTCAAAAATAAGCCTCCTGCAGTACAGACATGTGATTCGTTCTAATCTGTCAAGTGCACCATCAGACAGCACAGTGTCTGACATTGAAACAGCCGGAGTTGAGCCAGAGTTGCCTTGAGCAGAATTAATTTACCATAATCTAATAAGAAAGTTATTACATTTCCTTATAACATAAATCACTGTTAGCAACAGCAGTATCAACATCCCCGCAAACACACACAGGCAGAGGAAATCATCTATGGAGAAAACGCGAGCCCCTCTGTGAAACTCTACTGAACAAATGAGAAAGAAACAGCACAATGTTACAACTGTGCTAACACGCGCTAGCTGAGGGACATCAACAGAGCAAGAATAAATTAGATTTCATTTCTAATAACAGCATTAACTAATATGAGTACAACCTTATTGAGCTCTCAGTCTGTAGCGGGACACACTGTTAGAGGGGCTATGGGGTGGGACACACGTGCTTCTCAAGAGGGAGAGCCGAGGACATGCAGTACAAATACCTTTTTCCAATGTGACCGACCTCCTTTACAGGGTTGTGCACCATTTAGAACTGAATTAAAGGAATAGTTACCCTAAAATGAAAATCCTGTCATCATTTACTCACCCTTACGTCTCTTCAAATCTGTGTGACTTCTTCTGTGGAGTATAAAAGATATTTTGAGAAATGTCTCATTGTCATTGACTTAAAATGAAGGTCAATGTTAACCAAGATGGTTTGGTTTCAAACATTCTTCAAAATATCTTATTTTTTGTTCCACTGAAGAAAGAAAGTCAAACAGGTTTGGATATAGGGCTGTCAAACGATTCATCGCAAATAATCACATCCAAAATAAAAGTCTGTGTTAACATAATAAATGAGTGTGCTCTGTATATTTATCATGTATATAGAAATACACACACATACATGTATATTTTAAAAAATGTGTACATATATTATATTTCATAAAATATATATAAACATAATATATTTTTTCTTAAATATATACATGCATGTATGTGTTTGTATTTATATATACATAAGTATACACAGTACACACACATTTATCATGTAAACACAAACTTTTATTTTGGATGCAATTAATTGCAATTAATTGTTTGACAGCCTGATTTAACTTAAAGTTCAATTTGTGAATTTGAATCGAATTCAGATAGCAAATATGCTGAATTGTTCAAACATTTATAAAAGTAAAATGGAATGAAATTCAAAGTTCTGTTAATGAAGTTTTAGTAAATTATATTATTTCCGTATTGCATTACCCATGCATTGAGGTATTTTAATTTAAAAAAATTTATTGTATTGAATTAATATTCATTTATTTAAAATGATTTAATACATAAAAGAAAGTGAGAAAGCACTTGTGATGTTTATGAGATTTCCATGGTAACCGTCTATAGAGTGTCATTCAGTTCTCACATTGTTTGTGTGCATTATGCGCGTCCTTTTTGTGTTTATGTATGTGCGTGTACGATGATATTTTAGAGAGAGTGGAAGGTAATGAGAAAACAGTAGGAAAGATGAACGGACAAATCAGGGATAAAGAGTTCGCAGCCAGGGCAATAAGAAGAAGAGATGAGAAAGGAATGAAGGAAGAGAATCCGGCAAACAGATGGATAAAAAGAGACGCTGTTATTGCTCCAGATCTGTGGGCGGCGTGACATGTCTCTTCATAATGCTGGAGCACAAAGCCAGGAGAGCGGAGGCTGACCCTGCATCAGTGCTTCAAGACGTATTCCAGCTGTATGATCCCTGCAGCTGTCTGGCGGTCAGGGTTAATGTGTGCTCTATAAATAAGCAGTGTTTGGCATTTGATCAACATCTTTTCTCAGAGGTATGTGATCTCGGCAGGGCTCCAGTCATTACGAGACCACAGACAGACGCGCACAAATACAGGTACACGCTCGCGATCCGCACACATTCACACACACACCTCTCGGAGAGCACGACAAACGACCAAAGCTCCTCTGGGGAACACCTGTTGCTAAGACATGAGAGATTACCAAGCAATCAGATTTACAAAATGACATAATAGCTTTATGGCGGAGAAAAAACATAAAAGGAGACCGGGAGAGGAAAAAAAACGACAATTTGTCTGTCTTGAGGGAGATGTGCTATTATGAGAAGATGTAATGCAGAGCTTGTAAACCCACAGGATGACAATCATACCTCACACATCCTCTCCAGCGCCACGAGTTTAGGCACCTCTGAGCAGCTCTAGGCCTCCACGCGATTACTAAGGGATCAGCCGAGACCCTTTAGGGAGCTTCAGTTCTTACTCATTTCTTGGGATCAGATTATCTAATCCCTGATGCAGAAACAGTCTGACTGAACCCAGATAGCTGGACGGTGCCATGCATACACCAATACACCAGTGCCAATGCAAGCTCCATAAGCAGCTGTTAGGAAATGAACATAAGGAAGTGAGAATGAAACTAGCTTTAACTGTCCAAAAAAAAAAGTCATTTAGGAGCAACGACGTCCTATTAATTTCAAATGACAAGGACACATTAAAGGGATGGTTCATCCAAAAATGAAAACCCTTTTTGGTAACACTTTCTATGAAGCCCATATTTATGACATATTATAAGGGTATTCTTAAGGCATTTTAATGAATGCATAATTCATTATAAAAGACCTATATATGTTATATCTCTTATAATACTCCTGCAACAATTATAATACATTATAATGCTTACGCATTTGTGGTTATAACTTTTAAGATTATGATTATTTACAACACATATTGAACACCATATTAAATCTACTTTTTACAGAATAATGGACTGTATCATATTTTGACATTGTTTATTTAAGATCTGCACATTATCTTACCACATCTTGTGAGTGGTTAGGAGTGGTTTAGTGTTGTTTTGAGTGTTTCCTGTGAGGTTAATATTAAGCTGAGGTGATCTAGTTAAATTAATTTTCAGTGAAAAAAATCAATGTTTATATGTTAGTTCATTTTATTTTGATGGCCCCCCTCGGCTATTGACTATAAGCAACTGTGCAACTACATGTCCACTAACTCTCATTAGAGTATTAGTAGGTCTAGGTTAAGGTTAGGGTTGGTAGAATGTTGACATACTTGCAAAGTTACTTATAGTCAGTTTGTCTGTTGGGAAACCATCAAAATAATCAATCTGATATTACATTAAAATAGTTCAAAGCAAATATGTCTTATTACACATTCATCTGATCTGATATCTGATCTTATGGCTGTTTGACAAAAAAAAAGTATTATTATTACTTTACTTATAAGTGGTCTTTGATGGCTTGAAGTAAAGTAGCATAAGAAAGATGGCAAGATATGAGACTTATAATGCATTATAACTATGAGAAATATAATCCGTTGTAAAAGTGGATGCAACGTGTTCATTGTTATAAATCATCATATTCTTAAAAGCTATAACTACAAATAAGTAAATATTATAAAACATAACTGTTCTTATGAATATTCATAAGATGATATCACATATTATAAGGTTTTTTATAATGCATTATGCATTCATTATAATGCCCTTATAATGTATTATAAATATGGGTTTCATAGAAAGTGTTACCCACTTTTGTTCTCAAAGATCGAAGCACTGGTGTTTCTTTATCATGCAGTTACAGTAAATGGGGACTAAAGCTTGAAAGCTTCAAAAAAGTTTAAAGGGGTCATATGATGCGACTTACATTTTTCCTTTCTCTTGGAGTGTACAAGCTCTTTGTGCCTAAAGAAGATCTGTAAAGTTGCAAAGACTAAATCCAAAGAGATAATTCTTTATAAAAGTTAAGAGTCAGCCACGCCTACCTAAAACGCCTCGTTCTAACACGCCCCCACATATCTACGTCACTATGTGGAAATATTAGCATAATGCCGCCCAAATGTGCATGCAAAGAAAGAAGGCGTGGTTTCAGGCAGCAGTAGTGTTGATGCAGCCATGTCAGGGAGACGCTGTGTTTCAGTGCGAAAGCAAAATCACTTTATTTGGCCTTCCGGAAGTAGATGCAATTAGGAATCATTGGTTAATTTATTTACAACAGAACAGCACAACACAGATGTTTCGAATTTGTGCAACGCATTTTATGGATGACAGTTTTTTTTAACCTAGAAGAGTACAGGCTGGCTGTGCACAAAGGCTATTTCTAAAAACAAAAAAGGGTCAATTCCGACTTTGCTATAACAATCTGGCGCTTCTGAATCAGCTACTGTAAGTATGTTTTGTTATTAGTTTAAGTATTTGCTATTGACTGTTCAAATGCAGAGTTTTGCGCAGCGCAGAGTAACGTGTCGTGTGTGTGTTTGTGTGTGAGGGGAACAGGGTCACATCACAGGAGAGTGAACCTGTCAGAAATCACAGCACGTCAGCTGTCTTAACCGCGGCTTGTGTACTGCATCATCACTGTGTCTGTCACGTGACTCTGTTGCCCTTTCGGGCTTGAACTGATGGTAAAACTAACAACATTATCAACTGTCTTGATATTTACTTTGAAAGCATGAAGCTCGCGATTATGGTAAGGGGCGTTACATTTCCGACACGTGCTTGTGGTGTTCGGCCAATCACAATGCACTGGGTCAGCTGGCCAATCAGAGCAGACTGCGCTTGTCAAAGGAGGGGCTTTGTTGAAAATGACGCGTTTGAGAGAGGCGGGGCATAGATGACCTACAATAATGTACAGTATTTGAATAATGTGTTTTTTGAACATTAAAGCATGTCAACATATTCTGTTACACCAAATACACAAAATAATGATCTTTAAAATAAAATCATATGACCCCTTTAAATTTTTCATACAAGTAGTCCATACCTCTTGTGCACAGTTTAATTTGTTATTCACTGAACATTTGGACATCCACCTTGCTAGTTCCCTTTTCACTGGGAGAAACATTTCTTTTGATTCAGCTCTTTTCAATGAATCAGTTGAATCACAAAACTGGTCTGAAAATCAGGCTGATCCAGTTCTCAAGTTCAGCTCAAGGTTGACAGCTGTTAACAGCTGCCTGGAGAAGACATTTACAGTTATATAAATAATTTTTATTGAGTTCAAATCTAAAGGTTTTATAAAGTTATCCTGAACTCCCCCCTCCAGACATTTAGATGTTTGTGCTGACAGAACCTAATTTACAGAAACAAACAAGTTGAGAAAAATGTACTCTACGATAATTAGACACAATTAGTCATAATTTTAAGATGATCAATGAACAATGACATATTAACTAAATTCTTTGACTTGAATTATATTTTATTCTGTTCCTCACACAAAACTATTTTCTGACTTCAGAAGACGTTATGGACAGTTTTATGGTTTTATGGACAGCTTTTATTATATTTTTATGGTGCCTTTGTGTCCTTTTTAAAGATTTATTTTTTTGCCTTTTATTATAGGATAGGACAGTATGTAGACAGGAAGCGAAGTGGGTGAGAGAGAGGGGTACGGGAGCTGGGACTTGAACACGGAACGCCTGAAGCGCAACGAGGCTATTGCCGCCGACCTTTGTGTCCTTTTTAAAGCTTAAAATCTCCAATCCCCAATATATATGCTTGAGATAGGTTTGAAACAACAACCGGGGTTGAGGGATGACTTCGTTTGGGTATAACATGGTTTTTCATTTTTGGGTGAGCTGCCGGTTCTGTTTAAAGGTGGTGCAAACTTGCTAAGACTTTCCAAAATTCTAATAAATAAAATAAATTAAATAATTAAATAAAAAAGACAATCATACAAAACACTGTAAATTGTGTAATTTTTTAAAAACATTTTTAAAAGATCAAAAGACCAAACGTAGGACTTACTCAAGCACCTTCACGAGATCTGAAATCTTATAAATGTCAAAAAGATTGCTGTCCTGAAAGCATTCTAGGTTCTGGTTGGTTTCCTCTCATCTTAGGCTAAAAGCTCATTACTCCAAATCATATGAGGAAAGTTAAATCTTAAGAAACAGGCGTTTGTGAGAGTGCCTGTCTGGGGTGTCAATATTTAACACCATTTTAAATCATACATACTAGAGAAGTGCTATGGCCTGACTACAAATGGCCGTCTTCCAAATCACTAAATCAAGGAGGAAATTTACTCGTTACTCATACAGCATTAAAAAACAAATACTGAAGCTTCAGTGACTACAAGCATCTGCTCGTGTGTTATATTGGATTGTACTGTAACACAGTCAAGCATGTTTCGTGATAATGTATTTACTATATTCAGTGAACTAAAAGCATCTGACTCAGTGTGTTATAGTGGATTGTACTGTAAACACATTCAAGCATGTGTCGTGATATGTATTTAATATATTCAGACAAAAATTGCGTTCTGAACAGTCATTCTCTAGTAAACCTACTGAATCAAGACTATCAACTGGTTAGCAAGTACAACAGAATGAGTCATGCGTATTTAGAAAATTTTCTTGACATTTCTGTATTTGAAAGCATGTTACAGTATATTAAAGATAAGTTTTATTTCAGACATGCTGCAATTGCTGTGTGCGCATTTACTTATTGGCAGAAAATATTGGCAAGAAAATTCAAAATCTTTCTTTTTTTCTTTTTCTTTTAATAATTTGTCTAATATTTGAGTCTACATATTAGCCAATGTTATTATTACTATTATATGTATATTTAATAAATACATATTTTTTTTTTTTAAAAATAATTGTATGTTTTATATGCATTTTTATTTAATTATATTTTTTATACAAAAACAAGAGAAATCTAATGTACAGTATGTCTTCATCTAAGTAAACTTGTGTGGTGGATCAGATCCCAAAGAGCCCTAGCCCAGAAATATACACAAACCTGACGATGGACTAAAATTTCTTGTTATGAATATGTATTTTACAATACTGTTTCTCTAGCGTGTCTGTGTTAAAACAGAAGAATACAACACCCTGCTTTAACACCTACTGCATCGATAAAACATTGAATCGGTTGCTTGGCAACCAAAAGGCAGCGCATGCAATATACAAAATGAGGGGGAGATAAATAATATGAAAGCAGTTAAATACAAAAGGGGACACAAAACAAGTGTACACACATGTAGGCACTCATATACAGGCTCTAAAGTTCATGTGGAGTAAACAGGCGCAATAGTAGACAGAGAGTGACAAAATAAACAGAGAAAGATGGGAGATGATGGGCGGGAGCAGAGAGATGAAGAGATGGCACTAAGCTTGCTGTGCCCTTTAAATCTGAAGGGTACATCAAAATATCAAAATATCAGAGATCTGATGGAAAAAGAGGGACAGATAAAAATAACTGTGTGTGTGTGTGTGTGTATGCAGGCACTCATCGTGATCTTTCTGGCCCCTATAATCTGTGGAGTTCTTCATAATCATAAGAGGACATGACCGCACCAGACTGCAAAAATCCTACTACTTAGTGTGTTTACTGGATCAAACAACTTCTTTGATGTAACAATTGTGAGTGTGATGTTGCTATTATGCAACAGCTTAAGTTAATATTGAGAAACTTATATTTTAGACAAAATATTGCCAGTTAAAGGTGCTGTTTGCAATTTCATTTACACTGTAATACGAAAACACTGTAAGTTTGCAGATATTTTTTTTCCAAAAAACAATGTTACAGCTAGTTATTTGACTTTGAAATGTTTGTTTCATGTCGAAATGTCTGTTTTGGTCTGTATGATTCTTGCCACTCCCAATTTACTGACTGTTTACTTGTCTTTAACACTTTAATATTTGAAATGTATATTAATCTAGTTGTTTTTGCTGTAGTATTTTTTTTAAAGCATAGGCAAAATTCCTCTTCTGTAGGCTGATGGTTCTTGTGTTATTCAGCTGCAACAGAATGCTTTGTAAAAATAAATGTTTGACATCGAAATGTTTGACTTTATTTTTTTTTTCTATTGGATTTTTTATCTTATTGGAATTGAAACTAGGAATCGATAAAATTCAAACGATACCTCAACCCTAGTTAAGAGTGAACCTACTGTATCTGAAAAATTATTAATTTGTAAATACAATGAAAAATTAAATGAAATATACAAATGAATTTTAATCTCTTTCGTATTTGTCTTATTGTCTTATTCTGCTTCTTTTTCAAAAAAATTATAAATTATAGGCCTATATACATTATATATGAACAACTATAATTTTTATAAGTTGCTCCATTCTTACTACTGTTAAAGGGATAGTTCACCTAAAAATGAATATTGTCATTTATTCAAGTTTTTACAAATTCAATTCTTGATTCAAATTTCTCATAAGTTTAACTGATTTGGTCTAAAGAGAGAAGAATTAATGACTATTTTAGTTTGAAGACTACATATATAAAATAGCTACCAAAATAAATGTTGGTAACTGCAGTTTGACTAAAAGTAATGACTAAAAGTTGACAAAAATGCAATGACTTTTCGTCGTCTAAAACTATGAAAGACTCAAATGACTAAAATGTGACTAAGACAATTAAGCATTTTTGTCTCAAGATAAAGACTTAAGACTAAATCAAAACTGCCTGTCAAAATTAACACTGGTTTGAAAGCAGGCATCTGTCAGCTGATCCGTCTATGTGCAGGGATATTAGGGAAAAATTAACATTTTAAAAATTTAAGTACCAACTGGTACTGAAGTTGGTACATTTGATTATACTAATTGTTAGTTGCACTTGTTCTTGTTGCGTGTACCCAATCTGACCACCTACTTGAGCGTCAAGGCTGAGGATGAGGGGCAGGAAAAACAACACTCTCCAATATTTTGAATTTGGAGTGCAGTAGCCATTTCATTCGTTAGCTGTGAATATTACACACTGCACCTTACCTAACAAAATAGTTCCACAGTAGAATTAACCTCTGCACGTCTCCACAAAAACACAAAGGTTGTGTCTGATATCGCATACTCTCTGAGTGGGTGCTTCTTTTGAGTAAGTAATTATGACCATTAAAAAAGCATACTTTATATTGCATGAATGTATGAATAGAACCCAGACATACTACATCCATCATGCTGTCATTGTCATGTGACCTACCAATCTTATCACATGGCCTTATGAGATAAAAAAATATAGCAGATGAGCACTTTAGAAACTCGTTTGAAGTAGTAAGTCAATTTGTGCCTATTATTTTTTGAATAATGTGAATTCACTTTTCACAAACTATTCTTCACCTACTGTATAGAAGGGAAGTATACGATTTTGAATTCAGACGATTTTGGATTCAGTTGTGTTTTTTCATTTCTGAATAAGTTTTTGAATTAATTAGTTAAGTGAATGATTCACTCATGATTCATGTATTGTTCCTGAATGTTTAATTAATGAATTCACCGTTTAGCAGAGTCATCCAATCAGATTAAATCTTGCCAGAACAAGAAAGTGTAATATGCATCAGACGGACTGTAGGTGGTCTGAAGGTGTTGAGTCTAAAACTAGTTATAGTTGTGATGTGATGTCCGTGTACATTGGTACTACTGTATGATCCTTGGCTGCATAAATTGCTATATTTATAACATTTCTAAATGTGTAGCAGTGGCTGAGCCGCATTAATTTAGCACACATGCATATAATCCCTTGAGATAAGCGCAATCTGGCATCAGGAAATAGCACCAGCCATTTGTGTCCAAACAAAGAAATCATTATGTGACTCTTGTAACTAATAGCTTCACTCAGTGAATGATGCCATAATCAGAGAGAAAACCAACACAAACAACTATAACCTCTGACTTGAGCCATATGGTACTGCAGTCTGAGCTAATGTGCAGTAGAGGATAAAATGCCATGTTTGTGTCTGTCATGTTGAATCTACATAAAACGAAATGAAAGGCAGTTCAGTCGTTTATGCTCTCAGCATGAAACCGAGGTGAAGTGGTTTGAATGAGGGCACAAAAAGCCCATGCCACCCCGCCGTGAGGGGTCTCAACACAGGGGTCAGGCTTTAGTACGCTGACCACACAAACCACAGGACATGCCTAGGCGGCCTTTTAGCACAAAAGCTCATGCATAAAACAAGATGTGGCTCTGTGTGCATGTGTGTGTCTCTGTGTAGAGGGAGACTGGGGGAAGATGTGTCAGTTAGTGAACTGTCGCACCTTAATATACAAAAATACACAGATTTTGGTCATGAGCTGCACGTGACAAGTGATAATCATTTGTTATTCTTATAAACTGTTTTGGTGCATCAAAAATAATTATCCAAGGTTCCATGTTATCCAGGTTTATTTATTTATTTAAAGATTTCATCTCTAATATATATATTATACACACACAAAATATAGATCTATAATTTTGAGGGCCAGATTTCTTTGAAGAATCTGAGGGGGGAATGGCAAAGAAAAACTCACCTTTAAAAGAAAATGATCAAGGACTTTTCCTATGAAGTTATGTCTGAAACTACTACAGACTTATAAAGTTGAAGAAACTGTAAGGAAGGGAGTATTATTTCATATTTCCCTCATCTTTGATGGTTGGAAGGAGAATAATAATATTTCTTGTTTTCTGTCCAAGAAGAAAATTTTATTATACATTTTTATACAATGATTTTATATACATTGTTCACTATTTAAAATAATTATCATTATACAGGGATATATATATATAATTTCTATTATATATATATATATAATATTATATATATCAGGAAAATAATATATATTACAGTATATAATAATTACTACTCTAGCTCTATATAGATATTATATGATCTTTTGGTAAACAATGTAGTATAGAGACCAATTCTCACTATTGACTAGTTGCTCATTAGCATGCATATTACTAACATATTGGCTGTTGATTAGTACTTATAAAGCACATATTAAAAGATGACCATATTCTAGATCCCTTAACTCTACCCAATACCTAAACTTAGCAACTACCTTACTGACTATTTAATAAGTAGCAAATTAGTGGTGTATTGAGTCAAAAGTCTTAGTAATGGTTGTGAGTGAGAATTGGACCCATTAAAATTAGTGGTCGACCGATATATCGACAAGGCTGATATATCGGCCGGTATTTGGCATTTTCAAATATCGGCATCGGCCGATAAGTCTTCCTGTTTCATTTGTTATTCTTATGTGTTCGAGGCTGGACTTTTATTTTGACGGTGCACACACAGTGCTCACATTCTCCCTCATGTTTACTGTCGTTGTTAACAGTTCTAATATGGATAGAAGTCTGTCTAATAATCAGATAAACTGTTAAACAAAGGAATTAAAATATACAAAAAAGTATTATAACGATTGCTTTTACATTATTAGTACTAGAAAGGCAAACATTATAATACTTTTCATCGTTTGCTGTCAGCATTACAGCCAAATATGCATTTAGAATTAAAAAATCTCTTCCTAATTGAATGACTAATGAACATTTAATTTCACATACCTTGCAAACTTAGTCGAATCCCGCTGTGAGATCTTGCGAATCCCCTTAGTGGTTGCATTTTTATCAGCATGATCACTGTTCTCTCGTGATGGTCAGTCCGTGTGCATTGAATGCTTATACTTTTAAACTATGATTTAAATTGATTGCTGCGCTGTATGCATTGCCCACTGTCATATCATGTAAGTTTCATCTGTGTGCTGTATGTAAAATTGAGTGTTACCCTGGCTATTTGAAAAATATGATTTCCCTGAAACAAATTCCCAGAATACTGAGTGCCTGTTGGTACCGTGTATTCTTTTTTTTTATTATATTTTTATTAATATGTATTTTATTGTGAAAAAATACGCATCAAAGCAGTGTTTCCCAACATTTTTTTAGTCGCGGCACCCTTTGGACATTTTAACAAACTTGTGGCACCCTACAAAAATAATTTTGTCACAATATTTGAATTTCTAAATTCGATATGATAATTTGAAAAGTATAAATATTCGGTACAACAGGGAAGAACTGCAGAATATAATGTCCTACAGATTTGTTAATATTATTAAACAATTTTGTTAATCAATGGTGGAAATCAGTAGGCTAATTTCTAATAAAGAGACCAACTTACATGACAGATTTTAATGTAGGCTTTTACACATATGTAAACATTATTTAATTACCAATATAACTAGCCATCTCACAAATTTTTGCTCACTCAATGTTTTTTTAATTTTACAGTGGGGTAAATTTGGTGCAGTAGCACGAGATAGATTGATTTAAAACTTTGAATTGAATAAAAAAATGACAAGCAGTCAGTAATAAAATAAGAACAAAAAAGAAATTAATAATGATAGCACAAAAAAAAAATAACGACAGGCCTTCGAATTAAATAATTTAGTTTTTCAGGTAGGTCTAACAGAAGGGTCAAGATATTTAAAATATTTTTTTTTTTTTACCAATTATCCAAATAATGTTTAGTCCTAGAAAGCTAATATTATCAGAACACGCGAGCATAACACAGCGGTTAGCAGATCAATGAATGAGAAAGCAACGTTACCAGAGTTGCCCATATACCACACCATGTTACAACACAGTAAGGCTATTGCAGACAGAAACAATACTGTACTACATCGATGTTTCATGTCGGCTCAATTTTTGAGTGGACTTGGCTGTTCCGATGAGCCAATGAAACGGTTTTAATTACGGGAAAAAAAAAAGTGGAGCGACCATAAGCGGAAAGGCGCACCACGCATTAGAGCGGGATAAGACGGCAGTGGAGTCCACTCCACGTGGAAAGTGAAAAACCTCTTGGAAGCCGATGAAAAATAAAATAAACTTTCTGCAGCCGAAATTTCGGTGCATCTCTAATTTTTGGCGACATCAGAAATTTATATTATATAATAGATGCTTTTTTTAACATTTTAGCTATTTAAAAATATTAAAAAAGGATTTTTTACACTGCACCCCTGCTCTCGACAGACGGCACCCCGGTTGGGAAACACAGATCTAAAGTATCAGTATGTTTATTTTACACATTTATTTTTTAATCCATTGTCAAATGATTTCAAATTTCTGAAATATTAATTAAAATTAAAAACAAATTATATCGGTTTTATATTGGTTATCGGCCCCCTGCTTTCCAAGATATCGGCATCGGCTGTCAAAAAAACAATATCGGTCAACCACTACTTAAAATAAAGTGAAACCGATCTTTTATATGTAATAATAATTTAATGTAGCTCTTTTTTCCTGTTAGAGTGAAACTTTGGACACTTATTATCATTATCATTTTATATTCATAATTTTATTTCAAATTCATTCATCTAGTCCCCAACTTATTTTTCGACATGACAGCTTTTTTTATATACATGTTTTTTTGGATGCTTTCTTTAAACTTTGGCTAGGAGACATTCTGAAATATAATGAATTAGTTTAAACCTTGTCCTTTCTCCTTTCATGGAGTACAACTTGTGAAAATTGTAAAAAGTGGCACAGCTTACCCCACACTCCCCCACATATGTGTGATCTGATAGCCTCAGCGTGTTTGTCGTGTGGAGGTGAGATTGAGGTGAAAAGTCAGCTATCCCTCATTAACCTTTGTGGACTTGCGAGGCATTTTGGGATACAGTTGTGTGGGTGTGTTTCTGGCGTGTTTTTAACCTTTTTTTGCACATTGGCCGCTCCGATCGGAATAAACACAAGCGTCAACAACACTCTCCTCACCTGGACCCTTCGTTCTAACAGCGTTCTGTTCAACAAAGCTTCAACAGCTTGATTCAAAGTAGTTTGAACTTTGATAAGTCCTTTGTAACTGTGTTAGCTCAGCGTCTGTAAACATTTAAGTGCTAATTAGGTGCTAATTAATGGCAAACATCTGCTAAAAATACCTGTAGAACCGGTACTGACGTTGTCAGAAAGGCAGAAAAGAACTTTTCACAGTAAGAAAACACAGAAGCAGAACTAAAGGCTGGTGTCTGCACATTACTTCAATAGTTAAGCACATTGAAGGCCTAGCATTAGCGTTTAAGCTTTACCCCAATGGCACATTAGCTGGATGTGCTCCAGTCCACTCTTGATTTCTCATTACTCCCTAATGCAGGGGGCGGGACTCAGTGATCCAGTAATAAATTAGTCGTGTCCACTCTGGGATGCTGCTGGGTGGTTGGGCATGGCGCCAGACACTGTGGCATCAGACGGTGATGGTGGTTTTCAGTCACCAGCGGAAGCTGCTCAGTGTGAGAACATTTCTTCGCTGTTGTACATGTCAGTCTGAACATAAGGGTCCAGATTGTGCAAACACATGCTGCTGAGCGGCAGAGCGCTCTTCCCTGCGGGTCCTGTGGTGGTGACCACAAGACAACAACACACAGGTAAAGATGACGATTCTTTTCTGGAACCCTATCAGTTTTCTGACCTCATTTACACACCCCAAACAGACACGCACATTCACAAACAACAGATTTTACCCTGTGCATTTGTGTGTTATGGTTATAATATTTACTACTTTAAGATATTCTTTCATATCCAAGTAGACCTGCACTAGTATTATTATTATTCATAAAATAAATAACTAAATGAATAGAAATGTCTGCACAATTATTTACTATATAAATAAAATAGTTTTAATTATGAAAAAAAAACTATACTAAATAATACTTAAAAACTCCACTGAATGGAAAATCCATTTTAGATAGTATTTTGAGCTATTTATCTATATATGAATGAAGCAATTTACATGATTTGTTTGAAAGCCTGCAGAAAGTATAACTGTTTGGAACAAAATAAGGGTGAGAAAATTAATGAAAGAATATTAATTTCATGAACTCGTGGTACAGGTGCGACTGTTCACTTAGGCAGAGGGTCAGGAATTTGTGCAGTCTTTCAACCTATGAGTATGACTGCACAATAATTTTTACTTATTTATTAAAAAAAAAGGTAAAACGAGAACTATGTATTATGATGTCTTATTAATGACTAAAATAAAAATAAAAAACGCTGTGACATCGATTATAACATTTGCAAGGCAGTGACAATTATTTGTTATGACAAATGAAACTCTCATGAAGCCAAAGCTCAGGAAACACATCAACACAGAAAAAGACTGCATGCAACTAAAACAATTACAACTATCTGGAGAAGGGATCTCAAGGGAAACAACACCTCTCTCCTTGCTCATTTACGACCCCCTTCTACCCCTGCCCTCTCTGCCTCTCCCTCTTTTCCCCAAAAAGTTTCACTCAAAGTTCATTAAGAATACGCATATCCCAAATATCATGTATCTTGTGAACCTGTTGTTTCCCCCCTTCATGTTTAGTGTCATTTTAAAAGTCTTTGTGCGATTGGTAAAATGGTCTCAATTTCACAGTAGTCACTTGTATTATGAGAAATATTGAACATTTTTGTAGAATTGTGTTCCGCTGAGGAGAGGGTGTGTCCCTTTTTCGGGGTCTGTGGGAATGTTTCTCTATCTCCAGCCAGGTGTGACCCTGGATCACAGAACCTAACAAACCAAAAGGTATTTTATGTTTTTACATCTGATTTAAAGATTTCTTTGTTTTTGTTTTGGTAGTATTTAAGGGAATGTTGTAAATCAGTCTTTGGGATTCTGTAGTCAGAAAAAAAACCCATGCAGTGTGTGAGAGTCTCTGGAGAGGCTGTACACACATGATTTCTTCCTGCGCTAGGCACTGATCGTGCAAGTGCTGGTGGTACTCATTGCTATCAGAGCATGTATGATTCAAAAATGAAATTGTGTTCTTTGAAATACTTAGGTAAAAGGTTGTTGATGCTATGCATTTTAGACCGCGTGTCTTGTTAAATTAGGATAACTGTTACATGTGTGACAGTTTGTTTGTCTCCTGCGTGGAACACTTGGCTATTTTCCATGTAGCTACAGTATCTATGTACAGGAGCATGGTCTGCCCGTGGACGTACAAATGCTCGCAGGCACAATGGCCATTATCCTTTCGAATTGGGCTTCTAATTGGTTCGTTATGTAATGGCATCGATACAATTTTACCTGCTAATAATAAATTGTTATATTTTGATTATCTGATCCCTTCGAAATAATTTTTCAAGAGAGATTAATGTTGTTCCCACGTGTATTTCCGCAAATCTGCGTTCAAGACAGATCATACTTAAGCACCAATGGATGAACACCATTAGGGGCTTCTGATTCTGACTGTCGCTGGCTTAACACGGTGTCGCTCTCGTGGTTATAGGAAAAAAGTGTAGCTCACTTAAAGGTATTATCACCACTCTGCATCCTTTGAGTAAGTTCAGAACTGACGAGTTTGTTGTCCGGGCGCTTTCACTATCCCAGCCCGTGAGCAGTGCAATTCCTGTGCGATACTGGTCCTAATAACCCACGAATAATTGAGAGTTGGGATTTCTAGAATACCAAATATCTAAATTAAATAAACAATCGAATCTGGGATCATCAGCTTTTAACTTAGATATATTGCCCTTAAATTTAATGCATCACGTGGAATTGAGCATCGACACCGTGAACCACGCCGAGACCGAGCTCAGACTAAAATAAACTCAAACTGTCCTGCTATAAACTTTCGACTGCGCAAGAATCAGATTGAACACGGAGCTAGACTAAAATAAACTAAATCCTGATAAATTCAGACGCGCAAGTAAAACATGCATACTGTGTTTCATTTGGTATTTTTAGAATCCCATCCCATTGTTATTAATGAAGCGGTTTTACGTGACAGTTTGAGCCTTCAGTTCAGTGATCTTTCAGATGTTCCCATTCTAATCCGTCAATCTGTCTATAATTCACAGCTAATGTCATATTTACACTGTTTCCTGGTTGATAATAGGAGTGTTTTAGTTTTGCTGTGTCACTTGTCATGTCTGTTGAGTGTTACACTGTCTACATTGCAAGCGAGTGGTACGGCAGCTGGTGAATCCACAGGTGACATTTCTTAAGCACTGCTGTTTGTGTGTCACTGAGAAAGGATGTGAAATATAAAGCTGTGGATCAGTCGTACTTGTTTATCTTTAGTGGTAGGCCTAAAATGAGTTCAGAAGCCTCAGATTGGTCTTTGCATTCATGCACACAAACCATGCATGCTTATGATTGGTTACTTTGATCAACTGCTGCTACAAAAACATGAAAACAGAACATTTTGATGCAGAAGAGGAAGTAACCTTAATATAAGATATAAAGAGCACCCTACAATCTGACAAATGTATTTTTGTTATAAGTCAAATTTCCTAGACCCCAAGCTGACCTTAGTTGACAGGGTCAGTGCTTAATATTATAACTACATATTCTTAACAGCTCATTTCACTAACATGAATTAATGTAATGTTCATCTCAAAGACATTAAACTCATTTGTACATATTTATAGCAAGAGAGAGAGAGAATAATGGCATTTGCTTTATGAATCACACTATACCAGAGGCGCTTCCAAGATTTTAGCCTTAGGGGGGCTCAGCCCCACTTACATCTTTAAGATGTGGTGTTGAGGAACATGGTGCTTAATGTGCAAAACAGACTCAAATTTACATTATTATTCCACATTCTTAAATAAAAGAACAAAATGACGGGTGAGAAAATGACAGAAAATTAATTTTTGGATAAACTATCCATTTAAGGTGATTTAAAGGTGTAGAAAGCTCAGATTTGTATGGATTGAAAAGGCTGATGTCCCCTAAATAGGGTCTAGAATCGCTACACTCATCCAAAAGGCGGTTTTCACAGTGATGCCATAGAAAAACCATTTTGGGTTCCTCAAAGAACCTTTCAGTAAACAATTCTTAAAAGAAAGTTTGTCTAGGGTTTTGAAGTTTCCTAGAAGAAGTTCCATGTATGTTGATGGTTCTTCAGTTACTTTTTATTCAATCAAAACTGTCATCATATTTGCTTATTATTTTGAACTCAAGACTAGCTACAGATATTCACTTGCACACAAACACACACACAATCTGATCATATTTCTGTCTGTCCTCTCGTCATGTCCTCACTCTCCCCAGGCTGGGATTCTGAGTAATTACTTGAATTGTTTGGTAATTAATCAGAGCGTCCAGTGGCGAATGACGTCAGCTTGAGCTTCTGGAGCCCTAAAGGGATTTTTTGTCTCTCATTGTTTTTGTTGCATTTCTCTAAATGTGTCCTCAAATATTCGAACCACAATGATTGTACAGTAAGAGCAGAGAACTGTGCTGAAGATGAATCTGTTTCTGTTCTTTTAGGGAGAAACAGATTGAAAGATTAGAGTGGTCCTCAGCGATAGTGTGTGTGTGTGTGCAAGAGGGTAGGTGTCATTAGCCCGAGTGGAGAGCTTGTCTCTATCTATTTTTAATGAAGGCTGAGGCGAGCTTGTCTCTGTTAATAGAGAATTAAAGATGATCAGTCCAACACATGAAATGCCTGTTGCAGCACTGCTTGAAGCGGCACCCTCTTCCTTCATGTGTTTAATGACTGTGGACTGACTTGCATGGATGCACTGAAGACTTAATGAAAAGTAATAGTCATGACTGAAATGCGTATCTTTATCTTCTCGTAATGGTGGACCAGTGGTTCAGCTACACTCAACAGCATCTCAATACTCTAAGCCTCACCTAACATCTAAAGCTCAGCAAGATCTTCGGTCTCTCATCACAGAACTTCATTCAGCTCCAGAACTCACGCCGTTATAACAAATGGCATCGTGGCAGAACATATACGGGTACAGTTCCTACAAAGCGATACATCCTTCCAAGCAACTCTGAAGGGAGTCTGTGAATTAGGAGCACAATCTGCAGTCTTCTGGAAGTCGCTACTCCATCACCAGAATAGAAAGAAGGAAGAAGAGGAGTTTACAGTACATGTGCTTCAGGAGTAAAGCATAAAAATTCTCTCATCATTTATTGATGCCACTCAAAAGTTTGAAAAGTGCTCACTAAGGCTGCATTTATTTGATCAAAATATAATAAAAAATAATTATTGCAATGCCGTTTTTTTTGTGCTTTAACATATTTTAAAATGTCATTTTTTTCGTGATGACAAACCTAAAATTTCAGCAGCCATAACTCTAGTCTTCAGTGTCACATGATCCTTCAGAAATCATTATAATATGCTGATTTGTTGCCCAAGAAACATTTCTTCTTATTATCAATGTTGAAAACATTGCTGCTTAATATTTTTGCGGGAACTCCGAACAGAAAGCTCAAAAGAATAGCATTTATTTTAATTTTTTTGTTACATTGTAAAAGTATTTTCTGTCACTTTTGATTAATTTTATTCATCCTTCCTTTTTATTCTGGAGGAGGAAAAAGAAATTATGTTTTTTTGTTTACTACTGTACCTAATTTGCTATGAATAAACAAACACACTCACATACACACAGAGTACCTAGAGTCTCTGCTCTTTCTCAAGGCAGTCCTAAAGGGAATTGGGTCATGTTCTAGTCCCAAAGAGCAAAACTGGGATGAAGTGACAAAAGCAGAGAAGTAATTGCTGCCCATTGCTTAAAAAGAGTTCAGGATTCCCAGAGGAGCCCCAGCCACTAACAAAGAGCCAATAAGCAGTAAGAATGAGCAGATCACCCTTTAATGTTGATGTCCTCACATCATTATTTTTTTTTTATTGATTTATAAAAGAACACTTCAAAATAAGGTTTAAAATGTTAAGAGTAATGCAAGTAGGCGACATGAAAATAAGTTGTATGTCTCATCCCTAGAAGGCATCATGGGCTGCTGCTACATACATATGTAACCACCTAAACATTCCATCACAGCCGAGTGTCCTCTGTTGACAACATGATGCCTCAAACACAGCCTCTAAACATATCAACCTCGTGACATCAGCCCCCCGGAACCTCGTTTCCTTCCATCTGTTCCTCTCTGACCCCCGACTCCTCCCGGTTTGAGTGTGTTGTTCTGTGCCTGACACTCTGTGATCATTCCAAGCCCGTTATTACAATCAGTGGGATTCAAATCTATTCATGCTGTTTCACACAGCAGTTGACCTCGCTGTCTTTGACTATTCTCATCTCCCTATCCGTCTCCTTTTTTGATCAAGTCTGTGAGCCATATGTCTTAGTCTTTCATGCCAAAAGCTTGCTGTGCTGTTTGAACCTGTACACAGTCATTTAGGTCAGTATTAACCTTTAGGGCCTTTGGACTCAGCCTGCGCTCACAGTAGCCAGATTCTTAAGTACTGATTCTAAATATAGTATCCCTTAGAAGGTCAGTCTAAGAGTGGAATTTTCGAGAGAAGAAACTCGGATTCGATTGGAAATTAATGGAGTTAATCAACAATTAAGTGAAGCAGTGCTGATGATAAGATGATGATTCGTTTGCAGTAGTAAAATATTGCTTTTCCAGTAATTACTTTTTTTCACCAATAAGTCAAATAAGTGTATCGAGTTGTTTTTCTTTATACTGTATATACTTCTTAAGAAATGGTTATTGTTTGTTACTGATAGTACAGGGATTAGTGACTCCAAAATATCTATATAATGGTACATTGTGTAACATTGTTGCCATACATTTATTATTTTTTTTTTTTTTTTATTGTTGGAAAATTGTTATAATTAGGTTTAAGGATAGGGTTAAGGGATATAAAATGGTAAAAATGTAAATAAATAAATATATAAAAGATTTGTGAATATTTTATGTTCCAGTATCTGTAATCCTGTGGGAACTTTATCGCAAGACGTGAAATACGTAGCTACATGTACATTTCGTGACATATTCAATGTGAAATGTCTACTGAGTGGCGCTAAAGAGTGTTTGTTTTTCCCCCGGAACAGATGAACGTTTTATGTGACTGTTGGTTTTGTTTGTGTCAACGCAGGTCTGACTTGAAATGTCCATTGAGTGGCGCTATAAGTGTAATGCTCTGTGACAAAATAACGTTCCATCTGCACTACACCTAAACCTACCCAACAGTATGAATAAAAGCAAATGTGACGTAAAAATGCAATTGCAAGCATGTCGTTTTAGCTTGTTTTTTTGATCTCTCATCTTGCAGCTCTTTCATTGTGAAAGCATGTTACGTCCGGAAAGTGAAACATATGGAGTTGTAATCATAACAAGTGCTCACTGTTTTACCTCCTCTAGAGTTAATTTCTGTTGAAAACTGCAGTGATATGTACTTATTGGTATATATTTCATGTCTTGTGAAAGTTCCCACAGGTAAGTTTTCGTCATGAGATCAGGTAGGCATTGTACATTTCTATACCCAAATGTATAAAAATCACATAACGTACAAATATGCCACTAAGTGTTTTGTTAAATGGTTCTTTTTTTTTACCCCTATGTTTTCTCATTGTTTATGTAAACTGGGTGATTTTCAGTTTTATTAGTTCAGGTTTGATGATGGCGCCATAATTTAGAAAATCCTCATATCTGATTAATATTCTGCTGATTCTTTAAAGACGGCATAAAACATTGTTATCATCCATTTTATTTCTGTAATATGATGAATTTCCAAGTGAAACAGGATATTAAATGGGGAGAAAATGGCAGGGTTTGATTTTATCAAGTGTAAATGGATTGAATCATGAGAACTGGGTGTTCCATATCAGAATTGAGTCAGATGTAATTATGCCCTGAAACAATGAGTTTAGAGCAGGCTAGCTGACCAAGACACTGAGGCTTAAGGCAAGCTTGGCAAGCTACAGTTTTCAACTAAACCTCCCCGACACTGCAGTAGAGACATTTTTCGCCGGTAGCTTGATGAGTGCTTTTGCTAATGATATTAGATTATTTTTGCTGTTTCCCTGACAATGGGTTAGTATTAGAGAAGATAGATCTGGTCTTTACTCAGAGGTGATGCCCTCCACAATGTTCAGTGATGGTTAAATCCTGGACTGGCTTCTATTATCCTCTCTATGTCTCTTTGTCTAACTCTCAGGCCAGTGTTGCTAAGGAGAAAGTGTGGAGTGTAATTTTATTTTATATACAGGTGCATCTCAATAAATTAGAATGTCATGGAAAAGTTCATTTATTTCAGTAATTCAACTCAAATTGTGAAATCGTGTATGAAATAAATTCAATGCACACAGATTGAAATAGTTTAAATCTTTGGTTCTTTTAATTGTGTTGATTTTGGCTCACATTTAACAAAAACCCACCAATTCACTATCTCAACAAATTAGAATAAAACCAATAAAAAAAACATTTTTAGAGAACTGTTGGCCTTCTGGAAAGTATGTTAAATTACTGTACATGTACTCAATACTTGGTAGGGGTCCTTTTGCTTTAATTACTGCCTCAACTTGGCGTGGCATGGAGGTAATCAGTTTGCGGCACTGCTGAGGTGGTATGGAAGCCAAAATTTCTTTGACAGTGGCCTTCAGCTCATCTGCATTTTTGGGTCTCTTGTTTCTCATTTCCTCTTGACAATACACCATAGATTCTCCATGGGGTTCAGGTCAGCCGAGTTTGCAGGCCAATCAAGCACAGCAACACCATGGTCATTTAACCAACTTTGGTGCTTTTGGCAGTGTGGGCAGGTGCCAAATCCTGCTGGAAAATGAATCAGCATCTTCAAAAAGCTGAGTCGCAGAAGTCAGAGTTTCTTGGTAAAAAGGTGCAGTGACGTTGGTTTTCAAAAAACACAATGGATGAACACCAGCAGATGACATTGCACCCCAAATCATCACAGAATGTGGAAACTTAACACTGGACTTCAACCAACTTGGGCTATGAAAGCGTCTTCACCCTTCCTCCAGACTCTAGGATCTTGGTTTCCAAATGAAATACAAAACTTCTCATCTGAAAAGAGGACTTTGGACAACTGGGCAACAGTCCAGTTCTCCTTAGCCCAGGTAAGACGCCTCTGACGTTGTCTGTGGTTCAGGAGTGGCTTAACAATAGGAATACGACAACTGTAGCCAAATTCCTTGACATGTCTGTGTGTGGTGGCTCTTGATTATTTGACCCCAGCCTCAGTCCATTCCTTTGTGAAGTTCACTCAAATTCTTGAACAGATTTTGCTTGACAATCCTCATAAGACTGCGGTTCTCTCGGTTGGTTGTGCATCTTTTTTTCCACACTTTTTCCTTCCACTCAACATTCTATGAATATGCTTGGATACAGCACTCTGTGAACAGCCAGCTTCTTTAGCAATGAACTTTTGTGGCTTACCTTCCTTGTGGAGGGTGTCAATGACTTCTGTCAAGTCATCAGTCTTCCCCATTATTGTGTAGCCTTGTGAACCAAACTGAGAGGCCATTTTGAAGGCGCAGGAAACCTTTGCAGGTGTTTTGAGTTGTTTAGCTGATTGGCATGTCACCATATTCTCATTTTTGTGATAGTGAATTGGTGGGTTTTTGTGAGCCAAAATCATCAATTAAAAGAACCAAAGTCTTAAACTAATTCAGTCTGTGTGCATTAAATTTATTTATGTTTCACAATTTGAGTTGAATTACTGAAATAAGTTAACTTTTCCACAACATTCTAATTTATTGAGATGCACCTGTAATAGACTCATTGGAAAAACATGCATCTACATTTCTGCAAAACTCCAAAAATGTATCTAGACACACAGTTCAGTGCAATTTCCAGCTGAAATGGACACTAAAGGCAGTAAAACACCAACAAATTTGATTTCTTTTCACACAAATGATGACTTCAGGGGCAGATTATCGATTAATAAAGACTCATTTTGACACAAATCCTTGCACAATGCTATGTTTTGACCTCAAAACCGTTTTAGTATAGCCTAGTGCATGATTTATAAACTGCATCACATAACCAGCTTGACTTTTTTTTGACATGGTAAACTTGCTTGGTAGCTCACCTGGTACAGTATTGCACTTGCAACGCATGAGTCCCGTGAAACAAGTCTCGATTAAAGAGCTCAAATACTTGTAGAAGAAAGCTAAAATGGCATGTTTGCTTTAGCCAATTAGTTTTTATCGGTTAGAGTTGGGGTAGGGTTTAATGTAGGTAGTACATTATTTTCAAAATGCATTAACCTTGCAATAGAAGTTGCCAGATTCATGTTCATCTGCTTCAGGTGAAACTGAACACATTTTAGCACCACTCATTGGACATTTTACTTTGAAAGTGTTGCAAAACATGCAAGAAGCAACGTACTGTAATTTTCCAGAAATGTCATCACAGGCACATTTTTGCTGGGCTGAGAATTTCACTGGGACAATGCAATGTAAGCTTGATAAATCTAGTGCATCTAATATAGCAATTTCTGATGCAGTTGGTAAAAGTCTTTGCAGATACTGTACCTCTGCCAGGTGCTTCATTGTTGGAGGCATCTGACTTTACCAGGCTGATTCTCATCATACTGACTCTCTCTCTCTTTTTGTCAGGTTGTAGTAGATGGGAACCCATTAAAGATGCATGCTTAGGGAAATTGAAAAGTCAGACTTTAGTGCATAAAAATTTTGCTCTATTATTTGGCTGTGAAGAAACACAAAGGAACAAGACTATCACAAGGCAAAATGCAGCAATGAGGTACGTTTTCAACATCTTTCCAACATTCAGCCTTCGTCACAATCAAAGACACTGAATGATTCTGATGAGGCGAATCAAGTTTAGGCCTAATTTTCATGTGAATGACAATATGATAGAACATGAATATTTGATTATAGATCTAATGTTGCGGGTGTTGAAAAAGGTTGTACCGGGTTTCTGCTTTATTATAACACATACTTGGCTTGCACATACTTACAGTTCATTTTATTGTTACTTTATGTAACTTCAGTGTTCCTCATCTTGATAAATATTTTGGTTTTAGTAGTTTATTTTAGTAGTTAATGTCTTTCCTTCTGGTAGACCACAAAGATGATGTGGTCAGTGAATCAGTGTTATTTAGGATTTTATACTATTATAGTATTAAAGGGGTTATATGATGTTGCTAAAAAGAACATTATTTGGTGTAATGAAAAGTTTATGCGGGTTTTTTTTTTAGAAAAAGTAAAAAAAACCACATTTTGTCACATACGGACATTTTTTCTCATTATTGCCCCGCCTTTCTGAAACGTGTCGATTTTAACAAAGCTCATCGTTCTGAAAAAGCGAGGTGTGCTCTGATTGGCCAGCTATCCAGTGCGTTGTTGTGATTGGCCGAATACCTCAAGCGTGTGACTGAAATTTTACGCCCCTTAACATACTGTGGTGCCATGTCAGGCCAGAGCTATGATTCAAAAACATGAAAACCCATTACAAATGAGGCATTCGTTGCATCCAGTGGGGACCTAATTACAGATTATAATGACTTATACTGTATTTTGCCATCGCGCCGCAAAACTAAAACCATGTCTCATTTGTATAGGAAGAAGAAATGACAAACAAGTGCTACTCTACAGTGCTCAAAACTCGCGTTTGAATTGTCATTGGCAAATTCTTTAAATATAAAAAAAAACTTACAGCTTTTGAGTCAGAACAGCTGGCATTGTAGTCGACTCTACCAGGATCAGGAAACAGTCCTCCATAAAATGCACTGCACACATCAGAATATTTGGGTTGAACTATTCTGGAAAAGTGTTGTAAATATAACTTAACCACTCATTTCTAGTCGTGTCCATTTTTGGAAGGCCAAACACAGTAGTTTCGCTTTCACAATGAAACACACGGAGGGCTAGAGTGAGCGGAGGCGGGGGGCTAGAGTGAGCAGAGGCCGGCGGATTCGACAAAGGAGCGGGCTGGTGGGCTTGCGGCAACCACGTGACGACCCCGGGCTGGAATCAGCTTCGTCCACGGTGAAAGCCGATCCGGCGATCCACAGCACTAAGTTGATGTATTCCCTCAGCGACCAGCACGGATCAGCTCTAGGCATGACGAAGCGGATATCATCCTCTTTTGGAAGGCCAAACAAGTAGTTTCGCTTTCACAACTAAACAAACAGCATCTCCACAACATGGCGCTGGCGGCAACAATACTACAGCGAGAAAAAAAGTTAAGCCTTCTTTCTTGCGTGAACAGTTGGGTGGCGTTATGCAAATCTTCCCAAACAGTGACATAGATATGTGGGGGCATGTTAGAAAGAGCCATTTTAGGTAGGAAGTGGTAGAGTCTTAACTTTGATAAAGAATATCTTTTTTTTTGAGACTTTAGTCTTTGCAACTTTACAGATCTTCTTTATGCACCAAGAGCTTGTAACACTCCAAAGAGAAAGGAAAATTGAAATCACATCATATGACCCCTTTACGATTTTATTTAGTTTTATTTAGAATTCAGATTTCATTTATTTTAGTTTAGAATTTTCATGTGCTTTTGGTATTTTTATTAGTTTTTTAAATATTTAAAAAAAAATTACTTTAGTAATTTATTTGCATTTCAGCTTTATTTCAATGAACAAAAACAATTTATTAACTATTAATATAACTTTGATCAGTTTTTCACAAAATTGCTATTGTATGACTTAATATAGTAGTATTTACTCGAGTAGGATTGACTACTTGACAATTCTATGTTGCTTTTTTATTATTTTTGAAGCTTAATGGGCCTGGTCACCATTAACTTTCATTATATGGAAGAGAACAGCATGAACATGCTGTTAAACTTCTCCTTATGTGTTTCACAGAGAAAAGGAAGTCCAATGGATTTGGAATGACATGAGAGTGTGAAAATACTGAGTTTAATTTTTACCTGAATTATCAGTTCAAACTACTAAAACAAAAGACTCTCAGCATTATTATATTTAACAAAATTGTATCAAATTTTCCTAAATGTTTTTATAATTAATAAAAAAGAATAATAAAACAACGAAAGAGCTACAGAACTAAGAATTGCATAGGAAAAATACTCCAGTTCTTGTGTTTTCAATCAGTGCTGAATAATGTGTCATGATCTGAGCTGACAGGAACGGCGTGTGTGTTGCAGTGTGACGACTTGTCGTCTTTGCCACTTGCTTGTTTCTCCTCTAACTGGAGATGACTTACAAGAGTGAGCAGTAACTCTCAGACAGCCACAGTTGAGCTGACTGTACATACGAATACACACTCCAAACTTTACAAATGTTTGAGTCCCTGCATATAAAAGCACAAGGCTGTGCGATATCGAATCAGATCACGAAGCCCATGGGTGTTTAGCCTGTCAGAGCTCTGGGAAATTAAGGTGTTTGACCAATCAGAGAGCAGGAGCCTCAGGGTACCCGACCAATTCGCCAGAGCTTGATAGGAGTATTACATCACTCTGTGAACCGTATATCAGGCACTGAATAATGCAAACCCTGCCCATTCCAATGAACGCAGCAAAGGCAGAAAAACGAGTCCCCTCTGTCCGTTTTCTCAGCGAGTGAGAGAGAGAGAAAAACAAGAGTGAACGACAGGATAATCCATCATTATTATTGTGCTGGTGACACTATGACAAAGTCATGAATGTAAGGATGTTTCTCCTGTCTGATGAAATATGCAGAGGATTATGTAGTGATATAACATTCGCACTGTATTTGCAGGACGTTTGTACAGCTGATATAATTAAAAAGAAATCCTGCCTCAAAAATTAAGATGAAACTTCCAGCACCACAAATTACACCGCTGACTGTGATATTTAGTATTCATATTAAAAATGTTTCTAATTGAATCTGAATGAGAGTTTACGCACACGCAAAGACAGCAGTGAACTTTCACTGCGTCTGCGCTCAGTCTTTAACACACATTAATTAAGACAATCAGGAGACAAAGAGAGAGACACTGTGAGGGAGAGAGAGAACAGAGACCGAACAGGACAATACAGGTGTCTAAATGAGGAAAAGAAAGAGGCCAGGACAAATCAATACTGGGAAAGAGTCAAGGTGGTTTTAGCTCAGAGTGGAGGACAGGCCAGTGCTTGGACAGATGGCTTCAATATAAAAATCTACTATTATATTCAATATCTATGGCATACTCCATAGGGGTGAATAAACTGATGCACTGATATTAAACAAATCTGACCAATAAGCCTTTTTTTCCCCTTTTCATGCTATGGCCAATAACTGATAAATGGCTCATATGAAAACTGTGTAATAATGTTTTAAAATTTAAATGAAACACTAAAAATCAATAAAATAAATCATTTTTAATAAAAAAGGGAATTTAGGCACTGCAACAATTGATATAAAAATTTGATGGATTAGCCGATAATTATGTTCATGTTGTTACCAATAACTGATAAATGGCTAAAATTAAATTCTATAATTAAAAATTAAAATCACTCATTTTAAATGCTACGAGTGATTTTAGGCATCACAGGATTTAATATTAAAAATCTGACTGATAAACTGATAATTATTTTCATGTTATGGCCAATAACTGATAAATGTCAAATATTAAAATTATAAAAAATGAAACACTACAAAATTTGAATCGGTCATTTTAATTGCTACAAGTGAATTTAGGCATGGCAACATTCCATATTCTGAATATTTTCATTTTATGGCCAATAACTGATAAATGGCTGATATTAAAATTCTATAATAATTTGTCAAAAATAAGACACTAAGATCAATAATTTTAAATGCTATTTATGCATTGCTATACTGTACATTATAAAAAATATTTAAATCTGAAATCATTTTGAGATTTGATAATTTCATTTTAACAGTGTTGTTAAATTAGCAGTGTTTTTAAAGATTAACTTTAAGCGAGCATTAGATGGCAAAAGTAATCTAAATGTAGATACACTGGAAAATAAGCATACATAATTAAATATTATATATCGATATCAGTATGCAGTGCAGTATTATTTTATTTAGCACTGCAATACAGCTTCACCAGGTGCTAAATCCTCTGAAATAGAATTTCCCTCATATCCTCTGTGTTTTATCTGAGTCTGAATATATTGCGGTGATTCTGATTCTGAGTATGTATGGTCCTGTAATGTTTGTGTGTGTGTGTGGTTTGTGTGTGTGTGTGTGTGTGTGTGGTGGCTGGGTGAGAAGGTGATGGACAGAAGGTTGAGCAGATAGAATCTTTAAGACTGGTGAAAGCAGCATGTGACCTTTAACCTCGGCTGCGTGTGAACCCTGAGGTTGCCACACTATTTTTGGCATCTAAAGAAAAATCATTCTGAGCTGATAGCATGTGAGCATGTGTGTAAAATACAGATAGAGAAACAGCGAGATGGAGATAGAGACAAAAATGGGACCTCCAACCTACTTGGATCTCATCTAATGTGTGTGTCTGTGAGAGTGAAAGAGAGATGAGAATGAAATAGAGAGAATAGGCAAGAAAAAAAGTGAATGTGACAGTGAGTAGTCCATAAAAGACTTAGGCTATGTCCACACGAAGCCAGAGCTTTCCCTATCCAATCTTTATTTTCCCCTCATCTCAAGAAATATCTGCGTCCACACGAAACCACGAAACCGACACAAAACGATGTAGTATACATGCCAGACCAGCATGTGGCGTTGTAATTCTGCCACAGAGATACACTAAAAACGGAAAGGAAGACTTGGACTATGCGCATAAACCTTGAGCGCGGTATACAAACGAACATGGAACAATACATTTATTAATCTGTGCTAATGTTAGTTAATAAAAAGACAATCGTTCAGTGTTTGTTATTGTTAATTTCGTTAACGAAGACTATGACGAAAAATGTTCGTTGACAAGCTTTTTTCCCATGACTAAGACGAGACGACAATAAGGTCAATAAACGATAACTAAGACTATCTCAACATGCAATTTCGTTGACGAAATAAGACGAGACTAAAATGTATTCAAAAAGATTAAAACTTTACCAAAAACCTCTTTTTATTTTCATCAAAAAAAGGAGACGAAATGTTATTGCAGACTGCTCTACATGCCTCTACTACGTGAGCTCTCATTAGGGATGGGTGTATCGATCCAAAGTATCGATATATCGATACTGACGCGAGTATCGAAAGTATCGATACTCAAACAAAATTATCGATACTAAGGTGTGTTTTATTTACCAGTGATTTTGTTAATTTAACAATAAAATAAAAAATAATGCGTACAATATGCATTTAATTGGGCGAATAACCTTTGTTAGTGAGTAATTGTGTAGGATAGAACTATTTTCCTGCTCATCTGGACACGCAAATGTTGCAAGACAGAACCAATCAATCACAGAAAGCGTTCACTCACTGCTGACAGTGCATTCAAACAGGGCTGCGTTTCCCAAAAGTATCATAAGAAAGCATTAAAGCTTTTGGGAATGGCAGACTGGCAGAACAATGCTTACCAGAGGACAGAGGACCGAGTTATTTCACAATAAACACTGAAATTTGTAGCCTCATTTTTTGTGCAATTACAGTTATTTAAATTGAACGTTGAAAGATAACATTGATCATGTTCTATTCTGTAATGTTAAAATAAATCATACATTGTCAGAATAAAAAGGTTGCATTTTATGCATGCAACAGCCGGTCACTGGCAGTCGCTTATGAAAATGAACCATGGTTTTACTAAAGTGACCATAGTTCAACTGTAGTATTTATAGATTTGAATCATGTGTAAACAAAAATATAACCTAATAAGTTACAATTAAGGCGTATTGAATGTTAAAATGCGTTTTAAACATAAAGTTAAGTGCGTATCATTACCCATTTTACTCTTAGTAATCATTTAAAAGTTTAGTTCAGAAGTACTGTATCGGTATCGATATTGACGATACTGCCTTGAAAAATATCGGTATGGTATCTAAAACAAAATAAGTGTATCGGTCGTGGGGCCGCAGCCCTACGGCGTCATGATGCGGATTTTTGTGTGGTTGCCAGATATCAAGAGTTCTAATATCCGAATCAGAGCTTCGCTGTTAAATTTATTAATTTTCTGCCCGGTGTGTTTTGCTTATTTTAAGCAATCTGGCGAACCATGCGCATGCGCTTGCTCCTAATTGCGAAAGCGCCGCCGCAGATGATCTAAAACACCAACAAACAAGCTGGAGTTAACCGATCTAAACGAAAGTGTCACTCAGCCGGTCTGTGTTCTGTCACGAGATCTCAACTGTATTGTTTGCAATTGTGATCGCTGAATAAATACACTTACACAATCGCTGTTGTTTTAATAGAGAAATAGACTATTTCAATTATGGAATTAGTGGAATTACTAGGAATTTCAGTGTTATAATATTTTTCGTTTGTTTTAGCTGTTTTCATAATGCAGACAGAGAGATTGCACAAGTCTTTGGTGTTGATTTATATAATAAAAAGCCTATAATAAATTAGTACACTAGATGAGGTAAAATACACCATGTATGTGTCCACATTCTATTGATTTGTGCATACTGGTGAAAGTGCAATACCTGAAATGCAAAAGTAAATTTCTCAAACGACAACAATCATTACGATTATAATTTTAAGAAAAAATATTTTTTATCAGTTTAACCATTATACAGAATGGGAAATGTGACTAATATTTCATTGACTAAAAAAACCTGACTAAAATGCTCATACATTTCATTGAATAAACAAACAGGACAAGTTTGTCTAAATATGATAATTAAAATGTACATTTGAGTAAGACTAAGACTAAATAAAAAATGGCTGCCAAAATTAATACTGCTGTACGGTTAATTAATAATAATTTTATTGCTAAAATATCAAGTTTTCATTGACTAAAACTAGACTAAAATACTTCAGGTTTTCTTCAACTAAAATACTTGAGATTTTTATCCACTCTGGGACCCGGTTTCACTCTCCCAAAACGCCAGATCCGTCTGGACGAAACGCCTACGATACAACATTTATGCGCATACAGCTAACCGTGTCTCCATGTGGACGGGGCCTTAAAAAGGAAAAAAAAAAAATACATGAAAGATAATGAAATTAGCCTAATAAGACTAGGTTCAATTGTAAGCGTGCACTAGAGACTCACCATGAAAAAGATTAAAAACTGCAAAACTGATTTGATGACCATTTTTATGCTGCAGGTAACCGTTTTATCTCTCAGGAATATTCTATGAGTAAAATCAGGAGATGTTTCACCGCCTTGATCAAGGTCTTTTTTTTTAATCTATTATTTATTTAATACAACAACAGAGCCTCCAGTCCCCACTGCACCATTATTGTATAATGTATATGCATAAATGTATCTTGAACAAAATTATTTTTCTTTAGAGATTTACACATTAGTAGTCAGTAAACTCTACTTTCCTTTAAAAAAATGAAAGAATTCAAATAAAAGACACAAATACACTGCACAAGTCATGTGGACTACTTTCAGATACTTTTATGGTATCTTATTTTATTACATCCTTTTGAAACTTAAAAGCCTCAGTTAAAAGCCCCATTTATTGCAACTGCACTTTATTGTAACTTATCAATTAACTTTGACCAAACATGGCCAGATAATTTATTAAATCAAAATAAGAGGGCTAAAATAATAATTATAACATATTCAGAATGACCTTCTGTTTAGAATACTAAAAAAACTCTTTATGTATGTATGTGTTTATATAGTCAGTGTATGTGTATTTTAGTCCTAGCACCTGTCAGTGCTGCCCTCACTTTGCCATGTTTAATAGAGAGCAGTGAGATGATAGTATAAAACAGCCATCCTCTTAGCAAAAGTATCTGTCAGCACACACACACACACACAGAGTTATCTTTGCTGTGACTGCTGCAGTGTTATCACAGACCCCTTCTAATTAAATACTGACAGCCGGGTGTGGATTACCCACTTTCTCTCTCTCTTAGATACACACAGGCAGGAAGAGATGAAAAAAGACAGAGGGAGTGATCGAGAGAGCAAGAGAGACAGAAAGAGAGATGAGTGGGGTTGGGTGCATTGAGTTTATTCTTTGCTTCTCTGTGTTGTAGCACCTTTCATTCTCTTTCTCTCTCACGAACACAAACGGTTGGTTCATAGTAAATGTGTAAGAGTGATGTGTGACTGCATGTAGATGAGTAATTATTTTATGAAGAGTTGTGAATGTGTGTTCTGCATTTTCAAAATATCTTAAGTCATACAAGTTTGTTCTTCTGGGGTTCTGGGGGTAAATGGAATGAGAGATGTTAGTATTTTGAGTGAACTGTCCCTTTAAATCACACAGTCGCATAAGGTAACATAAGCAAGTGTTCTGTCATCACATACTCATTACTGGCAGTGTGCTACTTTACCTCACCGCATTATTCATTAGCTGTTATGCTGGGGAAGTGTTTTTTTAGTATTGTTTAGGTATAATATATATCTATATATATATATATATTATATATAATATAATAAATATTAAATTATTAGGTGGTTATATTAATACAAAAATAATTTTAACTGTAATTATAGTAATTTTGTTATGTGCTTTTTCCCCTCCATTTTATTAGTTTTGTTTAGTAATATTTAGTAAATTTCTATGTAGCGTTTATTTTTGTTTTTAAAGTTCAAATTTTATAGAATCTAATCTTTCTAATCTACTTATTCAGCTTTTATCATCTCAGTTAAAAAGCATCTTTTTGTCTTGATTTTCCCGAGTCTGAAGTGTGGTAGTCAGCGGCGGTGCTTGAAAAAAATACCTACGCAAATGTTAATCAGAGGCGGGCAGTAACTAAGTACATTTACTTGATTATTGTACTTAAGTACACTTTTTGAGGATCTGTACTTTACTTGAGTAATATTTTTTCTGGGAACTTATGACTTTAACTTCACTACTTTTGAAAGACAAATAGTGTACTTTTCACTCCACTACATTTCTAACAAGGTCCTCGAAGTAGAAAATCATTACTATGTAGTAGCTTTGAAAGTCAGTAGGTGATTGGTGTGTCTTTTCTCTGGTCAACCGCGGGGTGTGAGCTTTTGTGTTTTCAGACAGTTTAAGTATTATCACTCTGGGGCTACATGAAGTGATTTTCCTCCCCAGCATTTTGTTTCACACTGCCCTTGCAAACGTGATATTTTATTACAATATTCACGTAAGTAAGAAGTTAATGTGGGTGGTATAGTTATAAAAATATTTTCTGATTTGCTAATTGTGTGAACGTGGCAAATGATTACCTATAAATCACAGAAGAACTGTTGTGCAGCTCCTAATAAAACTCAATAGGTGTTGGACTTGAAGCAGCACTGCATAGACTGTTCTGTGTGTGACATCAAAGTACCACGAGAGCGATTAGACAGCACTTGAGAACATTTTATTTTATTTCAAATAGGTCTTGCTGTTTTGCTTTTTTTGTTAAAGCAGTGTTTCTGTTGTAAAGTTGTACAGCTACAGTTTTGTTGCTGGGTTTGGTAAAGCAGTTTGATTTTTTTTTGGACAAATGGTTACACATAGATGTGTGCACACACTCTCAGAACTGTGTGAGATCACTACCATCCTGCTTTTGTGGGGGTGGGTAGGGGTGTTAATTTTTTCCCCCATAGGTTTTTAACATTCTAAAAGCTCTTTATTCCAAAGATACTACAAGCTAGTAGGTGTAATGTATTCTAAGTTGCTTCAGAAGTATTGCAAGTATTACTTACAACAATAAAACAGTGCATTGACATAAAAAGGAAATTTACTTTTTGTACTTAAGTACTTTTAAAAGCAAGTGCTTCTGTACTTTTAAGTAAAAATCTGTCTTTACAACTTTTACTTGTAATGGAGTAATATTTGACCAGCAGTATCTGTACTTTCACTCAAGTAATAGAGTTGAGTACTTTGTCCGCCTCTGAAAGTAATGCAAGTTGACATAACATCCCACTAAAAATTGACATGGTTTAGCATCCCTAGTAAAAAAGTAATATATTTAAAATACATTTTTCATACTAAGTATAGTTCAAACCTGTTAACATATTTACTGATATATTGCTCGAGACTTACTGATATAAAAATGATAATGAAACTTTTTTTTTTAAATACTTGTGCTCAGTTTCATAAAATTAAGCCTAAAGTGTGTCTTAATGTCACTATTCATAAGGATTACATGATCTTTGAACAATATTGGTCTTTAAATGCAAGATATTTAAAAGTGTACCTGAAGTATTCTTGCAACAGTTCCACTTTAGCACAATCAAATATACTTAAGTATACTGTATCTTTAGTTGGACAGCATTGTGCACTATTTCCACACTTTAAGTATACCAATTTAGTATACCAAAAGTATTGCAGGGTATTTTTAATTATATCAATATGTAAAAGTAATTGTAGTGTACTTAGCCTATACTAAAATATATTTGAAATACATTTACTTCATGCTATTTATTTTTCACTAGGGACTGGTCTTGCTGGTTGACTGTGTTGATCACTAGCAAAACTTCAACCAGCAGCATGGTCTTTCTGAAGTCCTTCTCAAATCCACCTGATTTGTTTTACCTACGTCAAATAACTGAAGTTTTGTCAATAAATCTGACCTTGCAGCTATTGAAGTATCCAGCAGAAGTCGAACTCAATTAGTAAGAGCAGTCTGTGGTTTGGGAACCTGCATTCAGAATCATATAGTCATATAGTCAGTGGATTTGATGAGGCTGGAATTCAGCATTTGTCTGTTTGTTACTCAGTATATTGTACATTTGCAATGTTTCGATGCATTTGCAATCTGCTTAATGTGATTTACACTAGTAGGACATGTTACTGGTTCAACATCCTTATTGGATGTTGCTAAACAAGGTCTGTATAATATCTTGAGAAAGTTGTTATATATTTCCCATTGATCTCAATTAAAAACATGTGTTCAATATCTCGCCATCATCCTACAGACCAACATTTGATTCTGGCAGTCAAATCTAATCAGTTTGAGAGTCAATGGAAAAGCGTTTACAGAGATTAAAGCATGGATAAATAGGGAAAAAAATCAATCAAAGGTTAACCAGTGGTGTCAGAGATGTTCCCACAAGTGAGTGAAACAAGAGGAAGTTGAGGCATATAAGTCCATTTAGAGGATGTGTAACAACAGCCCTACCATTTTAAAATCAGAATAACAGTTTTTATTACAGCAATAAATATCCTGCTCAAAATGCAAACACATGGCCATTAAGTGCATGTACAGGACATGCACTTAAAAAGTTTGAATTCAATCAAACTAAAAAGCAATTTAAAAGCAACACTTTAATTTGAACACTTACTTTTAAGTTAGACTATGGTCCAAGTCTTCGTCCAGCATGTATACCTATTAATTAGACAAACAACTGGCCTTGGCCGTGTGTTTTGAAAGACAGATGTGACAAGCGATGTGTATTTAATCCTTCAAATATTCAATTACTCATTGTGTCATGTATACAGACAGATTATAACAGTGCGTGTAAACATATTATTGAATAATCTGGTCTGAGATCAGATGTTCTGCATCTGCTTTGATTGTTCAGTATTTATCCTTAAGTGTGTGACCCGGATCAGCAGTTTTTGGCTGTGGAGACGGACACGAGATCAGGAGCAGAAGGGGCCCGTCTGCCTGTTTACAAACGCATTTGGTGCCCTGGAGTGTGTGTGTTTGTAAGTTTATGTAAGTGAACGTGCATGTTTGTGAATGAGTTTGGCTGCTAAAATAGCAGCAGCTTGGCTGAGAGAGTGATTTGAATATCTGTAGTTTGGCAAGAGTGTGTTTATAATGTGCACTCTGTGGACGTGTGTGTGTGTGCTGTTTTGCAGTGGGTTCAATGCAGGGCTTGAATCTTGCTTAACTGACAACATTTTTAAATAAACATTAAAATGCCGGAATGGCTTCCACCTATGACAGTTAGCATAAGTGAAGGAAAGGTGTTTATAATGTTTTAAATATGATATTATATATTTAGATATTTTTCCTTTTAATATGGATGGATGTGCTTTATTTGACTACTTCTGGACTGTTGAACAAAAAACACCCGCCCATGCCATTATAAAGCTTGGAAGAGCAAGGAAAATTTTTAATATAACTCCTACTGGATTTGTCTGAAAGAAGAAAGTCATATACACATAGGATACCTTGAGGGTGAGTAAAATTTTTCTCTTTTTTTTCATTTTTGGGTGAACTAACCCTTTAGTGTAACAAACTATAGTATTTTGAATGACTGTAGCAACTGTTTTCAGCATACCTAAATCCCAAACCGTAATCACAGATTTTTAGGTAGGCTGAGATGAAAGACAGAGTGCTGAAACCTTCCTAAATGTTTCTGAACAAGAGTTTCCCTAAAACAAAAACATCGTGACTGATGATTTGTCATCAGTACATTTGATTGGATCGAGCTCTGTGTGCGTCAGAGATGATGTTGCAGTTCTGCAGAAGGTCTCAGTGGAATTGGCTGCGTTCTGACCGGACCGTGTGTTTGCTTCAAGCTGTTTAACCACATTTGTGTGAAGCAGGGACACCTGAGAGGACAGTGGTGTGACTTTTGCGAGATGAGGTCCCACCGGGATACTGATGTTCAGTTTGTTTGACCAGATTCACCTTGACTCACCGCAGTCCAGCTACTGATACTGTACCGATGGAGAGAGAGAACAGGATAATCGTAAAGGAGGAGTATAAAGGTGTAAAAAATGGTCAAGGGATACAGATGCGGTTAAAGAGAACAGGAAGTTGGGTGCAGATGTCCTGTGGTGTAATTGTGTAACGCTTAAATAAAGATAAAAGCTGTGGAAAATAACACAGGTGAGAGAGAAGTACACTGGGGTTTACTGCTCTCAAGTAAACCACACACACATACAATCACAATCTCACAAACTCAAAAGCTTATACTAGCAGAGCTGGGTAGATTACTTACAAATTGTAATCTGTTACTGATTCCTAATTACATGACAAAAATTGTAGTTATTAACATAATCCATTACATTACACATTTTAGGTAACATAATCAGACTACTTTTAGATTACTTTTGACCTATCTCGTTTTTCACATTAATTTAAATAGGATAATATTGTACCATATTGATGTAAAAATACAAAGAGTAAGAAATATATTACATTTGTTATCAACAACATGAAGTGCATTAAACATATATTATGTCAAAGTTTCCCAAACTGGGTTTGTGAAGGAACTGCAGGGGGTTTATTAGTTCAATGAAAAGCTAATAATTAATTAAATCATAAAAAGGTTAACTAAAACCAATAATTCTAAAATGAATCGAATAAAGCCTTACTGAACTTCTTAAATATTAGTTTACCTGCATGTCTTGTGACTATACCCAACGTCAAAGCACCATAAACATGCAAATGTGATACTTCATTATTAAAATATTTATTTTACTACCCAGCTCTGCATACTAGCATACTATTCTTACTATTTCTGCAATATATACTGTAGTATAAAACAAAGTCATTTGAATTTCGTGTGCATAGACTCTATGGGCAACCTACTACTAGGGCTGTCCTCGACTAAGGATTTTTCTGGTCGACTAGTAGTCATTCATTTTAAGCATTAGTCGACTAATCGCACGTTTATTAATAAACCATTTAAATCATTATTATGAGCCTTTAATTGCCTACGTAGCCTAACATGCGCTCAAGCGCACGAATAAAGCTTGCCACAGCGCACCGGCAGAAACATGATTATGAATGTGTCAGGGAAAAACGGTAAGGAGACTGCATTAACATTTTAATAATTTGATAAACTAGTGCTTTCTTTGTTTTCGGTTTAAGAGATGAATTTGGCGACACTGACTCATCATTTCTGCTGCGCCTGTATGCATCTTTCATACGAATTACATAATCTGAGAATATTTGTTTTCCATTTGAATTGGTTTATTTGAAAGTAGGCATTTCACTCTCTACAGATATATTTTTCATGTCTGTAAGGTAAAGGTATACACGGAGTTTCGCGGTCAAGTTCACAGAGAACGAGACGGCAGAAAGCGCATCATGTTTGCTTTCATTATTTCACAAAAGCGCAATTTGTTGTTATTGTGAGTGCACACTAATAAACGTAGCGTCTTTACAGATTTGAAAGATGTATTACTCTTATCTGTATGAGCAAACATTAGCAAACATTACCAGTATTTTAAGAGTAAGTGAGTGCACCGGCGCCTCCATCTGTCATGCAGTGTGCGCGCTACTGTTCAGTTTCCGCACAGACACTTGAATAGCGCACATTTCTCTAGGTTAACATTAGATTGAGCGGCCATGTAACGTTGCTAATACTTACATATTTCAGATGATAAGCCATATTTGAGGTCGATGAATGATAGGCGAGCGTTTGGATGTCCTGCCCGATCTACTGTATTACCGTAGACTAGCCGTTAACGATCTGTTAGTCACGGACTGCATGTTTTTTTTTGTTTTTTTCTGCTACTAATAAAATTTCGGTCGACCAAGCCTCTTCTGGCCTCTTCAATAAATGCTGCCTAGTTGAGATTTCTTTCAAAAACATTTCAAAAATCTTACCAACCCCAAACATTTGAATATTTTTTTGCAGTGTTTTAGGATTCAGTATGCAGTCAGCTAGTATTCCATTCTGGATGTATTGACACGTACTTTCTCTCTCTTTCTCTTTTCCCACATTCAGATGAAGGTGAAGGATAGGAAAAGATATGTCCTCTAGCTGACACTCGCAGCAACCTACATGTTCCAGCATACAAACTTTAGCTGTAAAAACTCAAGTTTCTTAGTGGGGTAATAAAAAGAAACTTAATTCAAGATATAATCTGTTTTTTTGTTTACCATTTGGTTTAGGATAAACTTTGTTTAGGATACAGGTTTAAATACAGAGCAAGAATATGAATTTTGCAGTGTTCAGTCAGCATTCGGTCACACGTCCTCTCTTATTTACTAAAGTTGGATCTCGGAAGCTGGTAGGTGCAACAAACCACATTTTCACTCCAGAGTCCATGGGTATTTGTTTTTATGAGCACTAGTTCAGAGCAGCAGGAGCTATCACTGCAGAGTCATTAATTAATTTGTTGCCATGGGCAACTAATATCAGGAGTAAACATAAACACCACACAGAAGTGATGATTGTTCAGTGACATTAGAACCAGCATCAACCAGCTGGGGACAAAAAGGATCCGCGGGAGACAGAAGGATAGCTGCGGGTGTGTCTGTGAGTGTGTGTTGGCTTGTGCGTGTGCATCAGTATGTATGAAGTGTTGCTGCTGCAGTCATGTGACTGTCAAACCATCCATTTCATGTCTCTGAATGAGTCACTAATGATGATTAAACTGAAGCCCAAAGACAAAAACAACAGACATTTATCCAAGTTTATTCAATGCAGCACAAGCACGTTTTGATCCCGTCACACACACATGCACATACACAACACACACACACACACAGGCACAGAAACATATGCACAGCCCTGGCATCGCAGCTGGTGGTGGTTTGAGTGAAATTCATTATTCAGTGTGAACAGTAGCAGATTCATTACCCTGCATTAGAGACAGTGGTCGACAATGCATTAACAGAACATTGAGAGGAAGAGACGTTTATTTCTGTCAGTCACAGATTCTTCCTCTTCCTCTGTGCATTTCTTCTGGCTCTCTTTCAGATTTGAAAAGAAAAGAATAGAATACATTGGCATATGACTAAAACAATTCTAGCTTTTCATCCTTATTCTTTATTACTAAAAATGTCTGTCCTAACCAGCAAAGTTGCCTCACCACAGTCTTAAATCCAGGGATCTAGGGACCATCAGACCAGAGGACCCAAAAAAAGTCAATAATTGAATGTAATAATAATACCAACAACATAATATGCTATGCATAAATATTATTGTAATGTTATTATTATTCTAAGTACATTCCTGCTCATCTTAATATTTATTAAGTCTACAGTATATTTTAAATCTACAGTTTTATTTTATTCTTATTTTTTCTTTTATCCTTTTCCATACCTATATTTATATATAATTTCCTTGTGTTTGTATTCTTTAATAATTGCACTGTCCATGACGCGACCTGACTTCCATTTCACTGCTGGTCATATCTTCTCTATAATAACCATGTATGTGACAAATAAAAAATCTTGAATCTTGAAATAAGTTTAATTTACCAAATTTGACATTTATTTTTGTTTCATTCTAAATAATGCTTGGAAATCATAAGATTAATACAATTAGTTTATTCTACTGACAGCTGCAGATTGAACTTTTTAGTGTGATCTGAAAGTAAATTTTTTCCAGACAATGTGACCCTATCAGTGAAATCCAGGCTAAAGCCTCAAAATCTAATTATGAGAAAACAAGCATCAAAGTTTGATTTCAGCCATTAATTTCACTATGATTTCAGTTTTTCAGTTACTCAGTCAATATTAAAGATATCAAGGTTACATTTTCATAGAATGTTCTTTGCCTTATGAAGGAAGATTTTATGTAGAAAATCACAAAAAAAGACTTGTTACAATTTTATTAAATTATATAGCTGCCTTTATATTTTAGGAAGGAGGTCTCTTGCAAAGCGATCAACATATTTTGGGGGTCCGTGGCATCAGAAAGTCTGAAAAAGGTATTAAACATCACACATTGATAAGGCGAGATTGATTCCTTATGAAAGTCTTTAAAACAATATTTTAAGAGGTGCTATATACAAACTTTTAGTTAGTTTTTATTTTACTTGGATACAGTAAAAAACAGAACCTGTAAAAGAGAGCGCTTTGTCGGCAATGAATGAAGTTTTGAAATGTATTCATTATGCTGTCTTTCCATGTCGTGAGACTAATCTGTCAGACATCTGCTCTTAACTACTCCATGTGTTTGAGTGACAAATGACCTTCTGAAACCTTCACGATTCAGTGTGTAGATCATCTAGACTCAACAGAGAGACAGAAACCCAAACGAGAAGCGATTACAGACGAAAATAGCACAGGAGAGCAAAATCATACGTTTACAGCACACACAGAAACTCTCTCAGGGGAAAATGTGAGTGTCTGTATGTAAGCGGGACAATACTGTGATTGTCATATTTAAGATGATCACACAGCTGTGTAACTTTTGCACGGTCATTTACACATAGCGGCACAAAAAAAACATCATCATCATCAGCAGCAGCATCATTCATTCATTCTCTCTGTAGTTTTAATGAGCTTTTTATGACAATGAACACACAGATTCTCTCCATACAAACATTATGGGTTAATGAATACTCTCATATATGACTTCCAAGAGCCTTCCAAGATATATCAGCTTATGGGAATTTCAGCAGGAAACAATGATCATTCCCCATGCTGAGAAGAAGGATGGCAATTTGTACACCTGTCATAAGCACTCTATATACAGCATACAATCAAGGTTGGCGCTACAGGAGGGCATCCAGAGGCATTGCTCCCTTAGCCATACCATCCAAAATGTCATATTTGACCAAACTATTATGTTTTTCTCATGCATTTTACTCTATTTAATAGCCGCAATGTGCGAAAATGAATGCATCAGTAAATTATTTGTGAAAGAATTTGCTTTGAGCAGTGGTGGATCCTGGCATATGCGATTATACAGAGTGACCTAGAGCAGTAGCGTTCTCTGGGGTGATGAGGGGTGCACATATACAGCTTTGAGATAAATATTCGGGCAGTTTGACAGGACTGAAAATGAATTGTAACCTAGTGGGTATCTTTCTCTGAGCAGCTCCCTAGGTTTTAGTTCACTGCCCCCTCACTTCGGGCTGCTATGTGTCTGCTCCATAGAAATAGGATAAGTGCTCATGGAAAAAAAAGCCTCTTTACCTGCTAGAAGCCTAAAATGGAAGAGAGATGATAAAAGCGGCATATAGTACAGGTCAAGGTTATCACAAAATTGTTCCCTGACAAAAGGGAATTGAACTTGAAACCTTTATCAGTCTGTAGTGACATTCACACCACTGTATCAGCAAGCAGCAATGTGACTATTGATAATCCTTTGTATTTTTTTAAATTCCTAATTGCATTTATTAATCTTATTTATATATGTATTTAGCTAGCAAGACAGAAAGGTATGAATTTTAGTTAGAGCTTAGGCTCAAATAAAGAAAATAATATAAAGAAAATTAAGAAATGTATGTGTAGGGTTTTTACATTTTTGGGTGCCAACTCTGCATACATTTTACAGCACAGTATAATCTCTGAACTCAGAGTTGATCATCAGAGTTGATAGCATACTAGGATTTTTTGGAGTGGTATTTTCTGAGATTTCAAAGGTCAGATGTTGCTTTGACTGTCACTTTCCTCCCATGACCTTTCATTAAAGTGGAGAGCTTGACCTAACACCTGTAATCTTTCCTCATTCCTTCTGTTGACAGCTTTAAACCAGCAGAAAACACAAACAAAGGCACGGCAAATCGTTATAAAACCCTCCGAAATCCAGACATCTATGACCGGTGACCACAAGATCAACTGAAATTGGCATTGGGTTGAAAGCTTGTTGAAATAAATGCACGGGTAATGGATTTATAATGCTCTTTTTACTGGATGCAGGGTAACAATACCTTCCTTCATTGATGCTCCCATTACATGTCATCAGATCTGATCGCTAATGGGGGAAGTGTGTGTTTATGGAAGGCTGATGGGATGAAACGGCAGCAATTTGGCCATCATAGAAACTCTAAACCTCCCGGAACACAGAGCCTTTGAATGAAGAGAGGCAAAAGCCCAAACAAACAAATGAATCTTTATCTTTCTTTTTACTCATTTGAATTTCATAGATTCTCTTTGTGCTGCATGATGAAATGCACCACATGAAAATTGTACAGATAAAGAGAGGCTGCTATTGACTTAATTTTATTTATTTATTTTTTTAGAGATGGATATGGGGATATGAATGTAGCATCTAGAGAGCTCAAGGTTAGAATTCACTGTGTGGGGGGAAAAAAGAGAGAATTGATTGGATTGGATACTTGAGTTTTTTACTTTTGTTATTGCTTAAAGATCATTCTCCCAAAAATGAAACTTTAGATATATATAGTATATATATATATGTATACAGTATATGTATATATATACATATATGTAAATTCTTTTCAGACACCAGTTGTTTGTCACATTCAAATTGGTTGTCATAATGACGACACTACTTTGTGGAGATTCAGCGCATTTTGAGTTCCACAAATCTGAATGCATTGTTTGTAAATTGACTGTTAAGATACAATTTTTTGCAATGTATTATCTGTAATACAATTATAGCCACTGGATGCCGGTATAGCCTATGTAACAATCCCTAGTTGCTAAGAAATTGTCATCACACATAAATTAATTTTATTACATTTAGATTTGGATGTTTAGACATTATCAATGGCAGAACCCATTGATCTAATGGCATTGTTGAGTGATCCAAATGCAAATTTTGCATGCAACAATCAGAGGCAGCAATTGACAGCGCTCTGATCCAATGGCATACAGGCATCGTCAGATTGACAGTACTCTAGCGCAATGATGTTGGGGGATCCAGTGTGGGCAGCAATAATATTTCAGGGTAGCCGTGCCACTCTTTATCACAACCCTGCTAAAATGTAGCGCCAGTGCGCTCATTGGTGCCCCCTCCAGCTGGTGGCACCCTAGGCGACCGCTTAGCTTGCCTATGCATAGAAACGGTACTGTCTCACATATTTCCATTTAAACACACTCACATGGTATCTCCTTGAGAGCATGATGTTGAGAATTTCACATCTCCATGTACTGCACAGCAGATCAAGAGCATTAGCAACACAAAAGTCTCCTTTGTGCAACTGGAAGTCGAATTTTACTGATTTTTGTTCTCTGCTGCTCTAACACAACCCCTGACAACAAACGTCATGAGCGAAACAGCTATTCTGAACTCAGTGACCCCCCACGCACACACAGAGACATATGTTGCCTTACCGATCCGAAACGCTTCGGTTTGACACCCTGCAGCTGTGGGTGATTATCATCATTCACCCTTGCTAATGGATTCAACCTTATTCCTCTTTCTGTCCCTTATCCTCTTCTCCCTCATCCTTTGTTCTAATTAATCAATGCTTCTGATCAGTATCGACAGAGCATGTTCACCTACTAACAGAGCAATAGAAGCAATGTTGAATCGAGAGAGAGTCAACCACGTATTGGGTCAGAATGGTGAGTCTGGATCTATTCAAACGAGGGCCTGAATTTTGAGTGTCATGTTAATTAAAGCTTGTGGTAACAACTGAAAGCCCTCATTAGCAGGGTGATTTTCTTCACGGCAACATTAGCGTGCAGAATGCATAGGTCCGTAACATAGAGAGCATATCTTAACCAGTAAAACTACTGCAAGGCAAGAGGCTAATAAGGTACCAATACACAGAATTAGAGAGAGAGAGGGAATTAAAATGATATTTCAGGTGCATCTCTCATAAGCCACTGTGTTGTAAAGCACACTAAAGATTTGTGTTTTTCTTTAAAGGTCAGTTAGAATATGCTACTCCACCTAAAGGTCAAAACCATCTTATTAACGCAAATAAATAAATAAATCAATAAGCAAACATCCATTCTCTCCCCATTTGCCTCTATAAATCCCCAATCCCCCAGCAACCTCCTGTTTTTACAGAAGAAACAGTGTAAAACCCCAAAGTAATTTCAAAACAGACTCTGCCCTCATACGGTCCAAATCTCTCTCTCTCTCTAACGGCATTAAAGCGCAGATAAAACCCTGCCTGGACCTGACGTGGATGTTCCACTGTGTTCAGGGCCAGATTAACAAATGGACCATGATGCAACTGAATCAGTGCTTGGACAATTTATGCAACACAAAATCTGATGTTTCACTGCAGGACACGCAACATAGGGTTTGCAGTCATTCGGTCTCATTCACTCATATGCCAAAGGTTAATCCCGTAGCAAAAACAAACCACAAAAAAGATGGTATTAATATCTCAGTTGTTTCTCCTAGATAGCAATGTGATTGTATGGTGAGCAAATGGAGATCCAAGAGTCTCCTGCTTCTCAGATTTTTTGTTTTCAGAGGAATAAATGTATTTTCTAGAAATTCAGAAAAAAACCTTAGATATCGGCAAACAAAGTTTGCAATCAAAAAGATGAAGATTTCAAATATTTATCAAATTCTTCATATCTGTTTGAATTAGACTTCACATTGATTTTTATTGCACTGTACTCTCATTGTATGTCAACTGTCACATTAATGTAATTTTTTTTTATTTCTTCTATGGAATTTTAGGAGACTTTATTGATTTTTCAGTAATGCTTGTATGTAAATATCAGCTTTGTCTTTGTTTCTCCTAAACTTCCTAGTGATGCACTGATACTTCTCGCTGATATTACTAAGCTGATAATTATTTACATTGTAGCTGATAACCCATAAATGCAAATGTAAAATGCTATACAATGTTGTCTAGTTAAAAACAAAAACACTAAAATCAATGGCTTAACACAGTATCATAATTCACAGTATGAAATGATTTTTTATATTTGCAAAAGATTGATTTAACATTTAACAGTGTTAAGTTATTAGTATTTTAAAGATTAACTTTACAGTGTTAGATGGCAGCAAAGGTAAATCTAATGAATTAAATATCCGCTATACCAATAAATAAATAAAATATACATCAAATAATTGACCAATAACCAATACGGCACAGATATAGCCTATCATGCATCCCTAAAATAAGTAAGAGCAATGTCCAAGCAATACAATTTTCCTACACTCTGTCTTCCATCTTGCACTCTTTTGTTTTACTTCAAGTCTTATCCAGCCGTCTTGCCAAGAGAAAACACAGAGCCACAAAATTCAACAGTAGAGCAGCTAAATTAAATTTTACTGGTGTAAATAATACAGAGGAGGAAGAAAACACTTCAAACAGATGACAGGGCAGAGAAGAACAGTTAACCATTCACACACAATATAGGCTGGATATATCTGATTAACCGATTTGATTATTGCTCTAATGAGGACTAGTTCTCCTAGCTGACATGCTGAGTGTTCGTATGGCAGCAGGCCTGTGTTTTACATGGTAATGCAATGTCTCAGTCTCACCAGAGAAGCAGAACTGTAGTGCTGTATTTCACTCTGACTGAGTGAGGTGGAGACCCCGATAATATGCACATCATTGTGAACGAATCAATAAATAAAAGAAGCACCAGGAGTGTAAAACACACTACAGCATTGGTCAAGAGCACAGACAGAAATCCTCAGAATCAACAGGTGTGTTATGATGGGATACAAACCTGAACCTACTGGCACAATCAACTGTGAAAAACTGCTGGGACGTGAAAATGAACCCTTATATTTGGATTGAACTGAATGGGAAACACTCCCACACACAGGCAGTGAGAACGCATGACGTCAGTGGGGTTGGAAATGTCATAGTGGTTTGCATTGTTCAGCACATGTACCTGAGAACATTAGTCACAGTGACACACACTTCTACAGCGTGTTTTATTGATGAGAAGAGTCTCTCTCGCTCTCATCTCAGGTCAAGTCTCAGATCCGGGTGGAGACTGGATCTCTGGTGTGAATGTAGTAATGTGTAATGAGATCTGCGCTATTCTGAAATCCATGTAAAACTAGCCAACACATTAACACAACAATAAGGAAAATATATAGGGTTATAGTTCAACATAGTGCCCACAATGACCTGTTAAGAGATTCGGTCATGCACATATACACCGATAACTCTCAAACGAAAGCTTAAATAAGTAATTATGTGTCTAACCATTTGTAATTCTACCTCAGAAAAAGACAGTCACCTGAACACGGACCCAACTGTATTCATTATGTACCAAACCATTTGGCAATGTAACATTCATGAGTTACTGTCCACAATAAGTGAAGTCCTTAATCTTGTTGTTTTGGGGTCACAGGGCGCACAGACAGGTGCTTCAGCCAATGATCAGCCATCTAAACAGGAAGTCAAAGACCGTTTTGACTTCAGCTCTGGTTTCAAAGCCACAGTGACACAGCAGCTACATACAGTACATATGATAGTAGCTGTAGCAGCATATATATAGCCGATTACTCAAGTCATATGCCGTCTAATCACTCAAAATAATCACTTAAATTAATCCTCCACATTCTCTTAAAACCAAATGTGTCAAATGTCTACTTGCATCAGTCATGAACACACAAATAAATGGCCTGTGATTTATGACGGGCAGGGTTGAAGTAAATGGGGCTATACAGCTCTGCAGTTGCCTTCTGCTGTTAATGTGAGGGAGAAACGCTGAAGGATGTTCCTCTGCTTGCTTCACACACGCTTAAATATTAATTGGTGCATAATAGGGATGAATAAAGTCTAGCCTGGGGCAGCGAGTTAAATCCAAACCTACCGCTGCTTCAGGCAGGCATGACTGCAGTCAGCAACCATGGCCATTAGGGTTAGATGCTAATAGCAGTTAACTCAGAAAATAAAGAAAATCCACAAGCTGCAGGGAAACGGCTTCTCTTTCGATGAGGTGTAATGTTATACTGTAAACAGTTGTGTTTGTTTAAGTTGCACTTTGGTGGTTTAAAAGACCTTGTACATGGGTGTACTTAAAGGGATAGTTCACCCCAACAAAGGACAATTCTGTCATCATTTACTCACCCACATGATGCTCCAAATGTGTATGACTTACTTTATTCTGCATAACACAAATTAAGAATGTCAACACTGGACCCTATTAACTTTCACTGTATGAACTAAAACATTCTTAAAATGTCTTCTTCTGTGTTGTGCAGTCATACAGATTTGGAATGACACGAGAGTGAGTAAACAATGGCAGAATTCTTAATTCCACTGTCAGAAAGGTTGTGCAAAAATTTTACCTTTAGGGGTACAACAGTTCGTCACTGAGGCAGTACCCTTAAATGGACAACTTTGTACCTTATCAACCCCTAAACGGTGCATATTAGTGCCTTTTAGAGTAGTTATATATACCCCTAAAGTTCTATTTTGAACCCTTTAGGGGTAAATAAGGTACAATGTTGTCCCTAAAAGGTGGCAAGCTCCTGTACCCCTGAATGTACAATTTCTGCACCAGTGATGAGTGGACTATCCCTTTAAGACTTAACCTCTAAATTGCATGAGGGGTGTGGCTTGATGTGCATTCAGGGTTAAAAAGTGTACAAATATACAGAGAGAAGTCATTCAGAGACAAAATGACTCACCCCAGCGTTGTCATGGTTACAATGGTGTACCAGAAGGAGGCCGGGATGCTGGTGAACTTGCTGGACGAGGAGCCTTTCTCAGCGTAGAACATGACTGTGGCAAAGATGATGATGGCCATGGTGAGGGAGAAGAGGAGGAAACCGAGCTCGGACGCGCAGCTCTTAAGTGTGTAGCCAAGGATACGGAGACCCTGGGAGTGGCGGGAGAATTTAAAGATCCGGAAGACGCGGAACACCCGTAGCGTGACGAAAGCTCCGCTTACGTCCTCGTTGTTGGTCATGACGAGCCCAATGTAATACGGCAAGATGGCCACCACATCGATAATGCTCATCACGCTTCTCATGAAGCGGTACCTGCTGGGCGCCGCGAACAGTCGCATCAGATACTCCACCGTAAAGATCATTACGCAAGCCGTGTCCATGCAGAAAAACGCCTCTGTGTAGCGCTCACCGCAGGGGATGTCTCTCTGGTTCGGCATAGAACCGCAAGGAACCGTCTCAACCACATTGGTGATGACAGATATGGCGATGAAGAATCCGGTTACGTAGTAGAAAACCAGCGCCATGGTGCTAGTGTGCGGGTTCTCGAAGGCCCTCCACATGGTCTCGCGGAAAGTCATGTTGGGGAGTTTGCTGTCTTTGTTGTCCTCAAGGTCGTCCATAAGACGCTCCACGTTCTCCCTCTTGCGGTCCTTGTACTCTTCGTAACAGCAGTCGCTGATGATTTCGGGAATGATTCCAAAGAACGCCAGCTCCTCGTCGTAAGCAGAGATGCACTCATAGCGTGGGTAGTGCAGCTTCCCTGTGCGGTAGAAGTTAAGAATACTTCTGAACAAATCCGGATCTCTGTCAAAGAAATACTCCCTAGTTTCCTCATTGAAGAAGAATTCTTTTTCGGAGCTCCCCAGGAGCGTATCAGGGTAACGGTCTAACGTGTTGCGCCAGGTCTGGAAGCGCCGGCCACTGACGTTGAGGATAATAAGCTCGTCCTGATGCTTGTTCTTATTGGTCGGTGCGACGGGCATGGGCAGGTTGGCCACGGGCATCCATCCTATGGCCGCCGCCCGAGCAAAAGGGAGCCAGGCTGCCACTCCAGCAGCCATGGGGACTCCGGCTGGGGTCGAGGGGACCAGATCAAACACCTTCACAACCAGCTTGACATTAGATTAGACCCCATCTACATAGAGAGAGACAGGAAGATGGGAAGATAGGAGCGAGTGAGAGGTTGGCAAATGTGGGAGGACAGGAAGAGGAGAGAGTTCCAGTGGGAGAGAGTGAGACAGATGTGAAATGGGAGTGAAAAGATGGCAAGAGCGAACAGGATGCCAACAGAATAGAGAGGCAGAGGTAAAAGGGAAGCAATCATGTAGAGTACAGTAAAAAGAAGTACAGAAAAACAAAAATGCAAGATATGGAGAGGGAAGAACCGACAAAAAGTGGTAGACTGTATCAGACCTCAAACCTTAAGCCTATTATTTAGAATCACTCTTTCTCCCTCAAAGCAAAGTACAAAATAGATAAAACAGAAAAACAAGACAGTTGTCCATTTTTATCATTTATAGCCCATACTTTGCATATATTCTGACACTAATATACTGTATTCTAACATACTGTGACGCTGCACTAATAGTATAGTTTTAAAGACAATTGAATAATAACATGTTTTACCAGACAGGTTTTACCACGTCTGTTTTTACAGTAACAGCCCATATACAACATTATTGAACACATGCATCATGACAATTCGTAAAGAAAGCTGATTTTAAAACCATTTATTCTCAGCTCATTTAAGAGAGACCCCAAAGGGTAAGCGACGGTTTGAGCTCGAGACACAGAGCCCTTCAGCAACTGCAGTTAGAAACAGATGCGAACCTGTTGAGCTTAATGCAAAACAATAAAACGCCACGAAATATCGGTCGCTAAACACTGACAGTGCTGTAGTTCGTACTTTACAAGCATCAAGATTTGCACTGTTAACACTTCAACTGCGGTTATCCACAGCTGCGCCTTACTAAATATTGTATAACATGAACAAGGCTAATCAATATTATTATTACTATAATAGTAATTATTATTATTATTGTTATTAATAATAATGGTCCAAATGGTAAAACACAGCAAACTCGTTTTCAACAGTTGAATTTTTTGTTACTTACCCATGAAAAATCTTTGAACTTTTCATTCATTCAGCTACATTTATGACATTTCCTCCTGACATCACTTCGAAAGTGTTCGCCGAAACATTAATGATTAAAAGAGAAAACAAAAACCCAAGTGAAAGAGTAAAACAATAAGGGACTAACCAGCGTGATTGAAGCAGCGGAAAATAATAGTTTAGTTTCTTATTTGGGTCCCTCAGTCACATCCTGCGCTGTTTAATGATCCATTTGCTCGGACGGACAGAAATGCCGCACCGACCGCTCGCGCGCTCGAAGTGACTTCCCCGAGGATGCTCGGCTGATGGATAGAGGTGGTAGTCTTTTCCCAACCTCTCTCTCTCTCGTTCTCTCTCTCTCGCTCTTCTCTACATACACCAGCACACTCCCGTTCTCCCGCCCCGAGGTCTCTCCGCTGCCAGGTCTCGCGCTCTCTAGTTAGGCGCTGCGCGCGCGATCCGTGGAGCAGAGAGAGCGCGAGACGCACAGAGGCAGTATATACTCGCTTTCGCGCCACTCTGTTTGACAGCGCGCTGATTTCACCTTACTTTATAGTGGGCTCACCCTGCTTGCCGCAGCTTTGTTACCTGAAACCAATATAGAAATGAGGACGAGGTAACTGATTTGCAAAGTCATTCGCAGCCCAGATTTTAACCATCCATATTCAAAGATGACATTCAAAACGACTTCTCATTCTCATATTGATTCGTAATGCTAAATTTAAGTAAAGCTTAAATCAGAAAGTATTAACGCAGATGTATCAGAAAAACTATCAGGATTACAAAAAGGTTTGTGTGTGTCATGATTCACATAATGTTTATCTGTTTTAATCTTTTGTGTGATGCAAGACATTGATGCAACAAATTACTAAAACGATGTGTATATGTGTGTGTGTGTGTGTGTGTGTTGAGAGAAACGTGTAAATGTTGTAGGCTAAATACATTTAAAGTAGGCTACTCATTAGTATTTGAAGGGCTCGTAAATTGGCCAAGTCATGTTATAGCTACAACTTTAAATGTAATAATGATAATGTTCATGTGAGTGTTATTATGGTGGTCTCGCTCAGCCAGACCTTTGACTAGACTGCAAAAGGTCGGGTCGATAGCTTATTTTAGCCAAGAACCGCCCGCTTAGACAGAAAGAGCTGTTTGACTCATGTGTAAAGCAATCAGTCACAGTTCGTTTTGCTTATAGATGTTAGGTACGGGGCTATTTTAACTATTTTGTAACGCAATTATAGGCTGATATTCAAAATAATATTCAAATAATGACGCAGCTGTTTAAGAAATAGCGGAAAATGTATAAACACTATGTATAATGTAGTGGGAAAATAAGAAAACAATTCGTAAAACAAACCATTCTCTCTAGTTTAATTGCTATTAAGTGCCTCAAGCAAAACTCTGATTATCTTTTAAAGATTTGATGTCACCGTCTTGACAAACTTTGGAAAATCCAGTGATTATTTTGCTTGTAACCTGAAAGAATAAGGCTGTGGGCATTCATGCATTCATAATTATCCTTCTGCTGTCATTTAATAGCAATTAATTTGTGTTTTTTGGACCAAAATCTTAACCAGTCCTGCAAATTAATGAGCAAACACAAAGCCATATGCACTGCTGTTCTCCATGCCCAAAATCAGGCCACTGGAATTTCATTTCTGTTCTCCTCTTATTGTGTACATGTGAGTTATTTATATCCCTCTTTTTTTCCTCATGTAACGTCCTTCAAACGTGGCTCAGTGGATGAATCCTCAGCAGTTATCGGCTTTGGAAATCCTTGATGGATTTAGTGTGCTGGCGTGCCTTGTGATGGAAGCGTGTTGTTGAGTGTGCAGCGGGTTCTGATATGTGTAACCACAGATTCGCTGCTTCAGTAAGCAATAGAAAGCCTAATTAACTCTGCTGGGACTCTCAGCTCTCAAAGTGGGCCTGAAGGGTACCAATAAACTCAGATCAGTGGCGACAGTGTAAAAATGCACCCTAAATGCATACTTTTTCAGTTGAGTGAACAGCTGTGCTTTTTCTAAAAAACAAAAATACAGAAAATACAAATACAACTCCACAAAATTCCTTCGTAATACACTTATTCGTTCCTGAAGTAATTATAAAGCCTGTAGTCTAGTGTAACTTATTTCGGACAGACACAAGAAAGCACTATCTTAAGGGAGTAAGGAAAGAGTTTTGCCTGAAGGCCCCTCTAAAATATCCTGTCAAAGAGAATAGACTGATCAATAGCATCCAACAATGTGTTTAAATTTACAATCACAGGCACGGAAACTCGTCCACTGTCTGCGGGTAAAAGGAAACCATTAATCAATTTAACTACAGCCATTTCAGTGATCTGACGGGGAGCAAAACCAGACTGCAGTAATTCACGTAATTACAGGCTGTGTAAATGATCGTGGTAATATAATTTAATGTTTTAATGTAAATAGTAAATGTAAGGTTAGGTGATGGGTGCAGCTTGAGTGTGGCTGATGTTTTCGCTTCCTCTGAAGCTGTATAGTCAGGCACTTTCCTCCAGCAGGAGGTTTTAAGGAAGTAAGGTGAGCGAACTCGGTTCAGTTGTCTCCTCTAACCTCGCTGTGAACACACCAGGGGCCTGTCGTAGACAGATTGGTCACTTTTAGCGCTCTGCTGAGAGTGACACATCAGAGCAATGGAGTGCAGTTCAGTTGTGATTCATGCTGATGTGCATTTAGCTCTGAGTCCCAAATTCATAAATTCTGATTTTTACATCACAGTGGCCAAAGTGAGACACAAATAGTGCCCTCAAAAGTGCAGTGAGAAATTGCTGATAATTAGTGCCTAGGTATGTGTATGTGTGTGTGTGTGTGTGTGTGTATATATATATATATATATATATACACAGTGCATTCAGAAAGTATTCAAACCCCCTTCACTTTTTTCTATTTTGTTATGTTGCAGCCTGATACTACAATTGTTTAAATTAATTTTTTCTCATTAATCTACCCTCAATCTACCTCATAATGGTTTATGATATATATATATATATATAGATATATATATAATATATATATATATATAAGATATATATATATATATATATTACTCAGTTTCATTAAATATCGTAGTTTGTGTTCAAGATTATCAAAGTAACTTTAATAAATGTACTAAATAATATTTTTATTAAAACAAAAATAGTTGTGAATAGGCAGGGTAGAGGATATAAAATATAATTAGCTCAGTATAAAAAGTCTAAATCGATTGAAATCCACCTCTATGGTAGAAAAACAAGTGTGTGTGTGTGTGTGTGTGTGTGTTTGTGTGTGTGTGTTTCTTAAGCGAGGAGGAGCAGATATCCATCAAAATGGCTAAATCTGTTTTGAAATGCCATGCCTTTTACAGTATATGCCAACTTTCAAGCACTCAACCCTAAAATTTTATTTGGAAATTTCCATAAAGGTTGCTTCATTCAGTTGAATAAAAACATTTCAGCATGATAACTTATTTCCCTCTCACAGATCTGCATTATGGCACTGTTTCTCAAGCTTTTTTGTCTTACCTACCCCCATAGCCCCATCTATAAATCTCAAGTAGGTCTTTATAGACAGAAAAACAGAAATATGTTCCTTTCATACTGGATATACTTCAGCATGATTATTAATATCATTAAAGTGGTCATTATTACAATGATTCACTAAAACAGTCGATACTGTGGGTACTGAAAAACAGGCTCATCAAATACGTTACTGTCTGATTAATGAGACACCTTGCTTGTTTGCCAAAGTTTTAACTTTTTTTTAGTATAGAAAAACGATCAAAACTTTCAATTTTATTTAAATCAAATACAATTAAGTTGTAACTTCTGGTTTTATAGTCTTATGTAAGATTTGTTAAATGTTTTTGAAAGAATTATATTATGCTTATAGTACCAAAGATGCACTTATATGATGATGCAAATTGCAATACAGTAATATTGTGAAATATCATTACAATTTCAAATGACTGTTTTCTATTTTAATGTTGTAAAATGTAATTTATTATTGTGATGGCAAAGCTGAATTTTCAGAAGCCATTACTTCAGTCTTCAGTGTCACAGGATCCTTTTGAAATCATTCTAATATGGTAATCTGGTGCTCAAGAAACATTTCTTATTATTATCAATTTTGAAAAACCTTGTGCTGGTTATATTTTTTTGTGGAAACCATGGTTTTTAATGCGTTTCCAGGATTATTTGATGAATAGAAAATTCAAAAGAGCAGCATTCATTAAAAATAGATTTATTTTCGAACATTAAAACAAAACAAAAAAAATTACAAGTCCAAACATTTGACTGGTAAGTGACGTTTATTCTTGAATGAATGAATGCCTTTATTGTCATTATACACACGTACAATGAAATTAGGATAGCTTCCCCCAGCATAATTTATTAATATCATTAAAGTGATATCCATCTTATCCATCAGTCCATATATACATGCTTGTATGGACCCCATTGGTGGCATTAAACTTTATCTATTCATATAAATGGTCATGTTTGCCATGACATTGTTGTGTCACATTGTATCTTTTTTATACATGCCGTGTTTCCACATTGCATAAGTCAGAATAACCTCTGAGTGACCTCCAGGCTGTAATCCGTGTTTCTCAGCAGAGATCTGGGGACATAAAGCTTTGATCATATGCAGCTATATTAATAGGTGCGTATGTGCTGTGCGTCTCTCTGATGATTGAAGTACAGTGATGTTCCCCGCCATGAGGCTGAATAAATAAGATGCAGGGAGACTATAGGAGCCACAGCTGTGGCGAGTCTGTTAAAGGTTACTGTATTCAAGGCCCAAAGGCAAGTCAGTAAGTGTGTATATTAGTGTGCGTTCAAGGGTGTGTGTGTTTCTCCACGTACACGTGTTGATGTATGTCAGCGCAAAAAAGCTGTTTTGGCACCCAGGTGCACATCGTACGCGGCTCCCCCTCTATTTCCAGACCACACACGTGCATGTATACACATATACGGTGTGTTAACCTCTTAAACAGCATAACAGTGTGCTGAGGACTCTTTGCTGGCTGTCTTACTCTATAAGGGGAGAGAGCAGAGGCAGAACTGGCCCTCTGTAAACACACATATCACTCTTGTCATACAAAATGGAAAATTTTGTCCTGTCACACTGGCAATAAGCTGACCCCACATTAACTCAACTTCATGAGTCTCAAAGCTCCATAAACAGCACAGCACCGCCGCACCGCACAGACTTCGTCTCCTAAAACATCAGATATGTAAACTACTCGGAACTGCTGATGACCAAAATATAAGTTGAATTCCCAATAAGACACTTTAGTACAAGTCAGTGAAACCCTGCATGACGTAAGTCACAAGCTTATGTAGTATCCATAACAACAAACCAGACACTGGGGTGGGGGGTTCGCTAATGTTTATTTTCTTGCGCTGTCTGTGTTGTTTTAGCATCCAATTCACTCAAGGAATTATGCAAATCGGGTCATGGCACAAACAGACCCAAAATATCAGTAATGAATGCAATTTAGATGCTGCAATTCTTAAATAAAACAACAAACAACATTTTTAAAAATAAAAATACATTTAATGATGATGATGGTGATGATAATAATATGTTTAGATTTATTTATATACTATCTGCTTTCTGAGTTTTGTGAATGTGGCAAATTCTATAAAAAGCCTAATTTGCACTGAAGGGATGTGTTTGCACTAAAAAGTATGACAATGACTTATTTCCTCATTGTGCAGCACTCTTTTAGTGTATTTTAGAGCCTGGTTAAATTAAATATTGGGTTTTTAGAGATTTTGTTTGTTTTTGTTGTTGTTGTTACAAAAGATTACCATTTCAAATGCTGTTCTTCCGAACTTTCTTTTTATCAAAGAAATCTAAAAAAAAAAAAGGTATCATGGTTTTAACAAACTGATAATAATTTTGAGCACCCAGTCAGCATATGAGAATGATTTCTGAAGGGTCATGTGACACTGGGACTGCTAAAAATTCAGCTGTGCCAGCATAGGAATAAATTACATTTAAGAATATATTAAAACTGTTATTTTAACTGTAACTTTAAATGTAATAACATTTCACAATATTACCAGTTTTATTGTATGTTATGTTAAAGCTGTGTTTTCATTTTCCTCCAGTTTTCTCCTGTTTCCACTCACTGTCTAAAAATGTGCATGTACTGTACAATTAGGGCATTAACCAGGCGCTTATCCAAAGCAACTTCAAAGAGTTTTAACTTCAGTGGTGTATAAATGTCAAGCATGCAATTCAAAAAGACGCTGGGAAAAAATAATTACTACCTAATATAAAGCACAAGATTTCTGTCATGATTAATTTTATATCAGAAAAAAATCAGTACTGTCAGTACAGTAAATCAGTATGATTTTCTTGTTTTCCAGCAGAAATATCTAAACAACCATACAACTTAATTTATAGGAACAGTTCACCCAAAAAAGAAAATTTGCTGAAAATGTGTTTACCTTCAGGTCATTTAAATTGTAGATGATTTTGTTTCTTCATCAGAACAGATTTGGATAAAGCATGTTTTAACTTTAACTGTTAAAGTGTTCTCTGTTTTTGCGTAACTAGGATTTACACAAGCTTCAGTCTGGATCCAGAACACCTGAGAAGAGATGATGCAACTCCTCAGAGGACCTCAGATGATGCCAACCCTGAAACAACATACAGAACTGCCACATTTTGCTATAAGTTTGATTGCATCATATAATAATTGCTGTTAATAGTGTTCATCGTCTGTTTGATTACGTCTTTAATTGATTTTCCCTTACATTTCTGCCATATGTACATTAACTGACAGTCACCACTGATAAGCTACCACTAAATATTGTAGAAACTTCATTTGCTGTAAAGTTTCTTTGCAATGATTTGTATTGTGAACAGCGCTGTACAAATAAAATAAAAAACTGTTGCTTCTGGCCAAAATATCAGTATATAATCTATAATAACTCTTCCTCCAGTGAAAAAGGACATTCCCTGTTATCTTCTCACATTAAACTTTTTTGACTAATAAATGCTTCTTGATGCATATTTCTCCCCGATTCCGAAAAGACAGCTTCTTCACTGGAGAAAGCAATATTATGGATATAAGACACGCATTTTAGCCAGACACAAACATCTGAAGTTAAAAACATCTTGATAATGAATTTGTTTATTACAAGCATGCATCTTTTAACTTTACAAGATGTTAATTGTGTATCTGGTTTAAACGAGGACTGGATATTTTTACAGGCAATAAGACCAAAATTCTGTTTTTAAAATATTTTTTAGCCAGTCACAAGTTTTGAAAGGGGTGACTTTTGCTGTTCACACATGTATACAGAAAGTTGATTCCACCAGCGGGGTTTGAGGACAGCAAAGTGCTTAGTATTGTTGCAGAGGCTATATGAGGTGAAAGTGTGATGAGGCCCATGGAGGTGGTCGGTCAAAGTGGGTGCGTCATGGTTCAAGGTATCAGTGAAGAGCAGTGCGAGAAGAGGAGCTCTTTGTATTGAAAGTGTCATTGCTCACTGAGTGGAGAGGATACATGCTGTGTCATCATGATGTAGCTTACACACTCTCAATGTGTTTTACTGGGAATATTCAAAAGACATGTTACGTTGTTACCCTGGAGAACATTTACAGCATGTTTAAATGCCCATTAATTCATATGTCATCACTGACCTGCCACTGTTAAGGATCATGACTCATTCATGATGATTTATTTATGGCATCTAAATAAAAAACTGCTCTACCAAGCTGAGATGTGAATAAACGTTTAGTAGTACACACCAGGCAGAAAGAACTTTACAAAGCATGTTCATTCACAATGCCTTTGGGATACTTCAATTTTCAGCCCTTCATGTCCACATAAAGATATTTTGGCCCATTTTTACAGCATGTCTTCAGGTCAGTGATATATTTGGGCTGTTTTGCATGAACTACTTGCTTCAGGTTTTGCAGCAACAAATCATTTGGGTTAAGGCTTGATCTTTGGGTTTTTTTCTACTTAATTTGGCTGTTCATTAACTCTAAAGCTTACTGTCTCATATGTGATTATGCAAAAAGCCTCTAAATTATCAACATGATCAAAACTTTGCTAAAAAAATGCAATCTTCTACATGCCTTCTTTTTTATAAATAAAGTATAATTCTGAAAACTTTTTTACATGGTTAACTTGTGAGTTTAAGATCAGTAGGATAAAGTCAGAGGTAATGGATGGACTGATTTCTCCATCCAAAATTAACTTTCCATCATTGACTGATAGAACCAGACATCCTCATAACAGGATACTCCCAGCAAGACGCATTACAGTTGTGATGAGTTTGTTTTGTCTCATTATTATTCTAACGGCTGTCTGAATGATCCAGGTGGTATTTGATAACTTTGGATATGCGGCAATGTTTCGAAGTGCGGTAATTTTCTTTTTGGCATTCAAAGCATTCCTCTAACTCAATGAAATAATGACCACCAACATCAAGCAATTCAAGACAGACATTTATGTTTTATTCTGCAGTTCTGTGTGACCTTCTGAAATACTGAAAGTGTAGTGATGTTGGTGATTTTTTTAGATCGTACACTAATGGCTATAACTTCCTGATAAAAAGTAAAACTACTGAGTGTTCAAAATAAATTGTAAGCCATAAATCATAAGATTATAATAGTCTATGAAACATACTGGAACATTTGAGATACCTATTAAAAGGTCTGCATAGTTTTTTAACAGAACAGAACAGTAGGCATTAGATTAGTATGTTCATGAAAAGCAAAAAAGAGAAGATTTTGTTCGAAATTGATGTTTATTCTTTGTTGAATAACATCCACTCTATGATTTAGACAATCAGCTCATATTTTTATCTAAATTAACACAATACCACTGTGATAAATGGATCTCAACCCCTCTCATGCTCACTGAGGGGTCTTGTTGTTTTAACAAAATATATAATTTTAGCATTTTAGTCAAAAGCTGCACTCATCAAATTGAATCCGTCACAGTAGACTTTTTTATGCAATGGATGTTTAGTTTGTGTCAAGTGTGTTTATCTTTTGTTAAAAAATTGTTCCCAGTAGGATTTGCTTTCCAAACAATGTACAGTGAATAAATAGTGGCATTATAGTTTACTGAATTGTGGTTGGACTGATTTGATTTGACTTTTGTTTCAGTTGTGCTACCTGACAGAGTTCAGGATGTGCTCGCATATGGGATAGAATGACCTAGTTACGTACTCTCTAGAGGAGAGAGAAGTGTGTGTGTCTGTCTGCATCTTTCTTTCGGAGAGATGAGGTGTGAGTGCGTGGTGTGGCGAGTACAGGGGCTTTTACGTGTCTGTCAGGGCACAGGGAGGTGAGGCCTGGTCTCTACGGATGCCACTGGTCCAGTAGCTCCTCACATGCTCATTGAATTATTTTATATACCGTCCCCTTGGAATTATAGGGTTCTATCTGCATTCTGAGCAGTTTTTAGATTTTGAGCTTCAAAGTTTTTGCGTTCCATAGACTTCTGTAGATAGAACCCTTTTTGTTTTCTAAAAAAGGCCCAAAAATGTACTCAACATACAAAAGAAACATCACATAATGTAAATAAGTTAGTCACAGAATAGGAATATGTGAATAACTCAATTTTGACAAAAATGTCAGATAGAACCTTATAATTCCAAGGCGGCGGTTTATCAAAAGCAGATAGACTGTTATAATTCTGCATACACTACCGTTCAAAACTGAGGGGTTTGGGAAAATGTTAAATGTTTTCGAAAAAATCTCTTATGCTCACAAAGGCTGTATTTATTTGGTTAAAATGCAGTAAAAATAGTAATATTTGGAAATATTGTGATGATGTATTTCCTATATTAATGTATTGTTTTTAATATACTACAGTTTTTATTTTGATATGCGCTTTCTATGTAATGTATTTGAAATGTAATATATTAACCATGATTTTAAAGTGATATCATTAACATATTTTTAAATGTAATATGTATTTATATTTAAAAATGTAATTAATGCTGATTGCAGAAGTTTAATACGATTTTACAGAAATTTGTAACAAACAAACAATCTTACTGACCCCCAAGTTTTGAGTAGTAGGTGTGTTTGTATGTATGTATATAGAAGTATAGTACAATGAACAAAATTATAAATGCAACACTTGTTTTTGCCCGAAAACCAGTCAGTATCTAGTGTGACCACCATTTGCCTCACGCAGTGCAACACATCTCCTTCGCATAGAGTTGATCAGGTTGTTGATTGTGGCCTGTGGAATGTTGGTCCACTCCTCTTAAATGGCTGTGCGAAGTTGCTGGATATTGGCAGTAACTGGAACACGCTGTCGTATATGCCGTTCCAGAGCATCCAAAACATGCTCAATTGTTTGACATGTCCGTTGAGTATGCTGGCCATGCAAGAACTGGTATGTTTTCAGCTTCCAGGAATTGTGTTCAGATTTTTGCAACATGGGGCCGTGCATTATCATACATGAGGTGATGTTCGTGGATGAATGGCACAACAATGGGTCTCATGATCTCATCACGGTATCTTTTTGCATTCAAAATGCCATCAATAAAATGCACCTGTGTTCGTTGTACATAACATATGCCTGCCCATACCATAACCCCACCGCCACCATGGGCCACTCGATCCACAATGTTGAAATCAGCAAACCGCTCACCCACATGACTCCATACACGCTGTCTGCCATCTGCTCTGTATAGTGAAAACCGGGATTCATCCGTGAATAGAACACCGCTCCAAAGTGCCAGACGCCATCGAATGTGAGCACTTGCCCACTCGGTTACGATGACGAACTGCAGTCAGGTTGAGACCCCGATGAGGACGACGAGCATGCAGATGAGCTTCTCTGAGACGGTTTCTGACAGTTTGTGCAGAAATTCTTTGGTTATGCAAACCGATTGTTGCAGCAGCTGTCCGGGTGGCTGGTCTCAGACGATCTTGGAGGTGAAGATGCTGGATGTGGAGGTTCTGGGCTGGTGTGGTTACACGTTGTCTGCGGTTGTGAGGTCGGTTGGATGTTCTGCCAAATTCTCTGAAATGCCTTTGTAGACGGCTTATGGTAGAGAAATGAACCTTCAATTCACGGGCAACAGCTCTGGTGGACATTCCTGCATTCAGCATGCCAATTGCACGCTCCCTCAAATCTTGCAACATCTGTGGCATTGTGCTGTGATAAAACTCCACATTTTAGAGTGGCCTTTTATTGTGGCCAGCCTAAGGCACACCTGTGCAATAACCATGCTGTCTAATCAGCATCTTGATATGCCACACCTGTGTGGTGGATGGATTATCTCGTCAAAGGAGAAGTGCTCACTAACACAGTTTTAGACAGATTTGTGAACAATATTTGAAATAGGCCTTTTGTGTACATAGAATAAGTCTTAGATCTTTGAGTTCAGCTCGTGATAAATGGGGGCAAAAACAAAAGTGTTGCGTTCATAATTTTGTTCAGTGTATATAGATTATCTCTAATATCTATAACTCAATATATATATGACTCCTATTTTATTTAAAATTATAATTCTTATTTAGGGTGAAAAACCGAAGTTTAACCATGTGGAGTTTTTTAATCAAGAAATGCTCAAATAACTCTTTGGTGCATTCAAGTCATTTCGGAATGCTATTGATCAAATTAAGTTTATATAAAAAGTTGTAATTGTTAATCTTAACAGTACAGTTTATTTTTGTGATTTTGCACTTGCCAGAAAATACTCATTTAGTTAATAAGTATGCAGACGTGTGCAAACAATCAACATTTCACATGATTTTTCCTGTGGCAGCTCAGGAATAATACAATATGTCAATAAAATGCCAATTACATACCTAATGTAAATAATTTGCATGGTTGCTTTTGAGTTTCCAGCCTTAGTATGTGAAAAAGAGAGAAGTGTTATATGCAAATGCGTTGTAGGAATGCTTTATTACTACAAAAATCACTTTAATGCACATTGTCATCATAATTCTGATTTCCAAACTCATTAGTAGGAACTTCCCTGGCACACACTGTATTTACTTTTTTAATGTGGCACTAACATTTATAACTGTAGCTGCCCTAAACTGGCTCACAGGTATTTCAAAGGATCATTAATCTCCACAAGGGTAACTTTAAATGAAACCCTGTATTTTACATAAAACCACCAAACAGAACAAGTAACAGAACCCATAACCCATATTAACTCTAAATAACATTTATTAAAATTCCAGCTCCCACAGCTAGCACAGATCTACTTAACTAACTATTCGAATTCAGCAGCCAATGACTGCCCTCCCTAAAGCATAATGAGCAGCTGCAGTGTGTTTTCCTTGCCGGTTGCACATTTGTTGCATTTCATTGCAAAAAAAAATAAAACAAATAACATATAAAAAATGACAGGAATATGGCAGGAACGTCTTTGATCCAAACTTAGCAAAGGCATGAAATCCTATGGGTCAAACAGACTCTGTCCCAATGATGGACATTCATAACACATCGCTGGTGTTATTGAGATAAAATGAAGGGTAAAAAAAGTGTGCCCTCAGACTGATGTTTGTCCTGCTCATCCCTGCCTCATTATTTTCATGTCACACAATTCCACTGCATTTCACTGATGGTGTCATAATAGGGCTTGAGGGAACATCTGCTCTCTGTCAGTGAGAGTTCTCGAGTGCTGCAGGACCAATGGACAGTCGCTCGGACCGTTGATTGATGGATCCATGGGACAATTCTTTTCCTCAGTGCAGCTGAGACAGAAACTTCACCATGGCAACCTGACAAAGCAAGTTAGACCTGTTGAAATAATTCCTTGTTCTGAATTCTATTATGATCTGAGCACATCTTTGTCTGTAATTTGTGCCAGTACGTTTATGCAATATTATGACAATCACCGCTAATGTTCTTAAAGCCTGTTAACACCAAGGACTATAACAATAACTATAAAGTTTTAAAAATCATTCTAATTCTGTGAGAACAGAAGAGTCCAATGACACAGAGGATGAAATCATCCAGTCAGAATCCCTCCAACTTTAAAGAGCTCAATCATTTAAAATGTCAGACGACATTATAGTTATGGCATGACCTCAGCAATGTGCATCAATGGAACTTTTCAAACACCTGTATCTGCAACACCAGAATCTCTGATTAATAAGAGCAATTGCATAGCTAAAATAGCTAACATTAAATATCAACTGAAATTGTAATGTTTTGAATAGTTCATCCAAAAAAAAAAAAAGGCGTCATTTACACACCTACATGTTGTTCCAAACCTGTATGACTTTCTTCCATGAAGCTCAAGGGGATGTTTTTAGCCCCAAAAAAATAAAAATATTCTGAAGGCACCCATTCACTGCAGAAGATCCACTGGTGATCAAGTGATGGAATTGAGAATTTCTCCAAATCTATTCAGATGAAAAAACTAACTCATCTACGATCTGGATAGCCCACTTTCATTTTTGGGTGAAATATTTCTTTAAAGAATGTTTTTGCTGCTCTGTTAAATAGAATGAAAGTGGATGGGACCAAAAGCTGTCCAGCTCAAGCAACGAATAAAAACAAAAAACCCAACTATTTTATGAGTTTTCTGAAGCAATATAATAACTGTGTGTGACAAAAACCAAAATATAATTTTTTTTTACTGAAATTCTTGCGTTGTACAATCGCTGCTTTGTAATACTCCTATCCCATTCACACTCATTATATGGAAAAGAGCAGCTTGGATGCTCTGCTACTGTATAAGTAACGTCTTTTGTGTTCCATAAAAGAAAGAAAATTATACAGGTTTGGAACAACATGAAAGTGTGTACATGATGACAAGAGTTTATATTTTTGGGGGAAGTAATCATTGAACTAAATGGAAAATAAAGGTTCTGAATACCCTTATTTATTTATAGGCTTCGTAGCCTACAAAGAGAGGCATGAAAGAGCATGGCATTCATATGGTACATATGCATATACATATAGGCCTTTGTGGTACGTACATATATTTATAAACATAAACAATTTTTTCACAGGTAATGAGCCTCTTCATCTTTTTCTTTCTTTCCTGTGTTGTTGCTAATAAGCGTTAATTAAAGGAGTCTGTCTCTACCTCACCAAGGTCAGTCAAGAGGGGAATTAAGTTCAGCAATTAATCTGCATAAAGAACAGGCCTCTCAGCACTAACCTGCTAGAGTGAGATATATAATCCCACTCATATCTTCTTACTCTCTGATGTTAGGACAGTTTGTGGAAATAATTTGCCATTTTATCATTATTCATAATTAATGAAGCAGATTATCAGTTAAAGCAGACAAAAACCTGTATTGCAGACGTGTCTGTTACAGTGTTGTGCAACTGAAACAAACCCCCTGAGCAAAAACAGATCATTATACGTTCAATTTTTAAATTCTGACATTGTGAAAAGTTATCAGCAAATTCAACTTTCAGGTTGATGTCACATGCTCAATATGGTGAACATCTTAGCTATATATACACAAGATCTGGAACAAGTCTTCATCCTGGATTGAACTTCCTGTCATCAGAGACAAACGAACTGTCACCACACTGAATGCTTCCTGCTAGAGAGACATAACGGCACGATAGAAATATTGATCACATGTGTCTGACTGAAGATTCATATAACTCTATCAGCGTTTATCACCCTACAGAGTAAGATGTTACAACATCTTACTCAATCACAGAATCAATACCCACAGCTCCTCCCTCCCCCATTACAGCCCATTAACGGTGAGATGTAGGCTGACGATGAAACGTTCTTCCTCGACAGCCGTCGTTAGTAGAGACTCGGACTCGTTGTCAGTTCTGTTCTGATTTCACCCCACAGCTGATGAATCAGTCAGACGGAGAATGCCAACAGGCCATCGGTCCCTTCTGCCACCCAGGGGACAAGCCCACGTCGCCCAGGCAGAGGATTGATTAGGTTCCTTTATTTCAAGCACTTCTTTTACCAAGGAAGGATCAATGAGAGTTTCTTGACTGGCTTTGGCTCCTGTCTGCTGTGGGACTGCTTTCACCACTGCTGTCGTAGCGTGTTAGAGATTGTGCCAAACAGGTTGTTCATTAGCACAGAGCTAGTCAGTCTGCGCCAGGATCACCAAGTATCATTTGCTGTTACAATAGAAGATGTCACTGCAAGCTGAGACTTAGGAAGGATGAGATCAGACTCAGATAGTGTTAAATATTAAAGATAGCATGATAAGTGGTTTGACTGACATTTAAAATATTTATATATGTACTTAAAGGGACAGTTCACCAAAGATTTGTATTGGAACCCTCATGTTGTTTAAAACATAATGGCTTCTGTGAAACACAAAGTAAGCTCATAAAGGAGATAAAACAGTGTAAAAAGTGTACATTTCTGCCACCTACTGGATTGGAGTGTGAACAGAAGAGCAATGTCGTATAGTGACTCACAATTTTACGATACAATCAAATAATGTTGTGTTACTATATCTATATATATATTTTTAACTCAAACCCCGAAAATGGAAACGATCAATGTACTTTGTTTTGCTGACACTCTTGGCTTACCACTGTATTGTTTTTTGTTATTAAGATTAGTTGTTGGCGTTTGAAAAAAGCCCAACTTACTGGTATCTCTATTAAGCTTCTTATTATTACGTCTTGCTAAAAATGGTGACGCTAACTCTCCCGCTTTAACTCTACAAACTCAACTCACCCAGCTCTTCAGACCAGGGATGGGCACTCGAGTTAGTGACTCGGGCTCGAGTCGCATTTTTATAGACTTCAGACTCGACCTGAAATGATTCCAGATTTGACTCGACTCGAGGAAAAGGACTCATGAAAATTTTAAAAGCAACTCAAATCCTTTATCCTTAAATATTTATATAACTGATTTTCAAAAGGCGGATCGCATACACACCCCGGCATCCATCCGGACAGAGAGCCGTAACACAGCACCATTCTAAGTGAGCAGCGCGTCTATTCTGACTATTCAAACCAAATGTGACAAGACCGTTTCTGATCTACATTTTGCATTATTATCTGTAGCTAGAACAAACAAAAAATAAAAATTAAATATACAGTGGCAAAAAAGTATTTAGTCAGCCACCAATTGTGCAAGTTCTCCCACTTAAAAGATGAGAGAGGCCTGTAATTTTTATCATAGGTATAACTCAACTATGAGAGAAAAAATGAGAAGAAAAAAATCCAGAAAGTCACATTGTAGTATTTTTAAAGAATTAATTGGTAAATTCCTCGGTAAAATAATTATTTGGTCACCTACAAACAAGCAAGATTCCTGGCTCTCACAGACCTGTAACTTCTTCTTTCAGAGGCTCCTCTGTCCTCCACTCGTTACCTGTATTAATGGCATCTGTTTGAACTCGTTTTCAGTATAAAAGACACCTGTCCACAACCTCACACAGTCACACTCCAAACTCCACCATGACCAAAACCAAAGAGCTGTCAAAGGACACCAGAAAATTGTAGACCTGCACCAGGCTGGGAAGACTGTATCTGCAATAGGTAAGCAGCTTGGTGTGTAGAAATCAACTGTGGGAGCAATTATTTGAAAATGGAAGACATACAAGACCACTGATAATCTCCGTCTATCTGGGGCTCCACGCAAGATCTCACCCCGTTGGGTCAAAATGATCACAAGAACTGTGAGCAAAAATCCAGAACCACACGGGGGGACCTAGTGGATGACCTGCAGAGAGCTGGGACCAAAGTAACAAGGCTACCATCAGTAACACACTGCGGCGCCAGGGACTCAAATCCTGCAGTGCCAGATGTGTCCCTCTGCTTAAGCCAGTACATGTCCAGGCTTGTCTGAAGTTTGCTAGAGAGCATTTGTATGATCCAGAAGAGGATTGGGAGAATTTCATATGGTCAGTTGAAACCAAAATAGAACTTTTTGGTAAGAACTCAACTTGTCGTGTTTGGAGGAGAAAAAATGCTTGAGTTTGCATACAAAGAACACCCATTACCTACTTGAAGCTGGGGTGTAACATCATTCTTTGGGGTCTGTTTTTGCTGCTAGGGACCAGTAACGACTGATCCGCTTAAACGAAGAATGAATTGGCCATGTACGTGATATCCTAATTGAGTGGAAAAGGCCTATCCTTCCTCCTCAAGTGTGGCATCTCCTCGAATTGTTGATGAACAAACGTGGCTGGGTCTTTTCAGCATGCCAATGTGATCCCAAACACACCGCCCGGCAACGAAGGAGTGGCTTCGTAAGAAACATTTCAAGGTCCTGGAGTGGCCAAGCCAGTCTCCAGATCTCAACCCCATAGAAAATCTTTGGAGGAGTTGAAAATCTTGGGTTGGTTTTTTGTGGGTTGTGCCCAGCGACTAGCCCCAAAACATTAACTGGGGGGGGGGGGGCTCTAAGAGTACATCTGCATGGAGAATTGCCAAAATACCAGCAATAGTGTGTGAAAACCTTGTGAAGACTTACAGAAAACGTTTGACCTTTGTCATTGCCAACAAAGGGTATATAAACAAAGTTTGAGATGAAATTTTGTTATTGACCAAATACTTATTTTCCACCGTAATTTGCAAATAAATTCTTTAAAAATCATACAATGTGATTTTCTGATTTTTTTTTTTCTAATTTTGTCTCTCATAGTTAAGGTATATCTATGATGAAATTTACAGGCCTCTCTCATCTTTTTAAGTGGTAGAACTTGCACAATTGGTGGCTGACTAATACTTTTTTTCCCCACTGTATATATAATCACCCTAGCAAGCCATATCACCCTGAGCCCCAAGCCTGGTTGCCCTCACTTAAGCCTCAAGCAGGGCTGAGCCTGTTTCAGTGTCCTTGATTGTGCTCCGTCCTGGGAACCGAGTTGCGCTAGGAAGAGGGTGTTAGTGAGGCCAGCAGAGGTGCTCTACTATCCTGTGGGTCCTCGCGTGGTCCTATGCCCAGTATATTGAACTGGTACACTATACGTAACAGCAGTGTCCTTCATGAGACATTTAAACCGGTCTTGATTCTCTGTGTTCATTAAAAATCCCAGGATGTCTTTCGGAAAGAGTAGAGGTGTGACCTCGGCATACTGGCCAAACTCGCCCATTGGCCTCTGACCATCATGACCTCCTAAACATCCCCATATCTGCTGATTGGCTTCATCACTATGTCTCCTCTCCACCAATAAGCTGGTATGTGGTGGGTGTTCTGGCGCAATATGGCTGCTGTCGCATCATCCTGGTGGATGCTGCACACTGGTGGTGGTGGATGAGGAGATACCCCCTGGCAATGTAAAGCGCTTTGAGTGCCTAGGAAAGCGCTATATAAATGTAATGAATGATTATTTTTTATTATTATTATTATATTAAGTTATTATATATACGTATATATACAGTGGGTACGGAAATCTTCAGACCCCCTTTAATTTTTCACTCTTTGTTATATTGCAGCCATTTGCTAATCATTTAAGTTAATTTTTTCCGCATATGTACACACAGCACCCCTATTGACAGAAAAACACAGAATTGTTGACATTTTTTTGCAGATTTATTAAAAAAGAAAAATTGAAATATCACATGGTCCTAAGTATTCCTTTGCTGTGACACTCATATATTTAGCTCAGGTGCTGTCCATTTCTTCTGATCATCTTTGAGATGGTTCTACACCTTCATTTGAGTCCAGCTGTGTTTGATTATACTGATTGGACTTGATTAGGAAAGCCACACACTTGTCTATATAAGACCTTACAGCTCACGGTGCATGTCAGAGCAAATGAGAATCGTGAGGTTAAAGGAACTGCCTGAAGAGCTCAGAGTCAGAATTGTGGCAAGGCACAGATCTGCCAAGGTTATAAAAAAATTTCTGCTGCACTTAAGGTACCCAAGAGCACAGTGGCCTCCATAATCCTAAAATGGAAGACGTTTGGGACGACCAGAAAACTTCCTAGAGCTGGCCGTCCGGCCAAAACTGAGCTATCGGGGGAGAAGAGCCTTGTGAGAGAGGTAAAGAAGAACCCAAAGATCACGTGGCGTGAGCTCCAGAGATCTGTCGGGAGATGGGAGAAAGTTGTAGATAGTTTACCATCACTGCAGCCCTCCACCAGTTTGGGCTTTATGGCAGAGTGGCCCGACGAAGCCTCTCCTCAGTGCAAGACACATGAAAGCCCGCATGGAGTTTGCTAAAAAGCACCTGAAGGACTCCAAGATGGTGATTAAGATTCTCTGGTCTGATGAGACCAAATAGAACTTTTTGGCCTTAATTCTAAACAGTATGTGTGGAGAAAACCAGGCACTGCTCATCACCTGTCCAATACAGTCCCAACAGTGAAGCATGGTGGTGGCAGCATCATGCTGTGGGGGTGTTTTTCAGCTGCAGGGACAGGACGACTGGTTGCAATCGAGGAAAGATGAATGCGGCCAAGTACAGGGATATCCTGGATGAAAACTTTCTCCAGAGTGCTCAGGACCTCATACTGGGCCGAAGGTTTATCTTTCAACAAGACAATGACCCTAAGCACACCAGGCTAAAATACGAGGAGTGGCTTACGAACAACTCGTGACTGTTCTGAATGGCCCAGCCAGACCCTGACTTAAACCCAATTGAGCGCTCTGGAGAGACCCTAAAAAGGCTTTCCACCACGTTTACCATCCAACCTGCCAGACTGGAGGATCTGTCAAGAGGAATGGCGAGGATCCCAAATCAGATGTGAAACCTTTTTGCATCTTTCCCAAAAAAGACCATGGCTGTATTAGAGTCAAAAGGGTGCTTTCTTTAACTAAAAAATTGTACTGAGCAAAGGGTCTGAATCACTTGGACCTTTGATCTTGCAGTTTTCTTTTTTAATAATCTGGCAACAATTTCTGTGTTTTTCTGTCAATATGGGGTTTTGTGTGTACATTAATGAGGAAAAAATTAACTTAATTGATTTTAGCAAATGGCTGCAATATTAAAAAGAGTGAAAAATTTAAGGGGGTATGAATACTTTCCGTACCCACTGTATGTGTGTGTGTGTGTGTAGGCCTAATTATAATTGGGAAAATTGTTGTTAGATGGCTAGGATAGGACTTAAACTTTGAAATGGTTAGTTATCTTTATTTTCTGCTCGAGATGAGAACGTTTTGATTATTGTAGTTACTTTGTTTTTAGTAGGCTAGATACTACTTTTAAGTAAAATATTAAAATAGTATAGATTTCAGGAGAAAAACCCTGAACAGAAACAGTATTTTTTTTGTCACATGGCCTCTCATGTATCTAAATGTAAAAATACAATACATATAAAAATGTATTGATTGATTTTTTATTATTTTTGCCAGACCTTTGCTTGGAGAATCCGGACTTTGACTAGACTTATGGCAAGTCATCCAGGTCCGGAAGCTGCAAAGCAGCCCATACCATCACACTACCACCACCATGTTTTGACTGTTGGTATGATGTTCTTTTAATGAAATACTGTGTTGGTTTTACACCAGATGTAACGGAACACACACCTTCCAAGAAGTTCAACTTTTGTCTCATCAGTCCTCAGAGTATTTGCCCAAAAGTCTTGGGAATAATCAAGATGTTTTTTGGCAAATGTGAGACGAGCCTTTGTGTTTTTTTTGGTCAGCAATGGCTTTTGCTTTGGAACTCTCCCATGGATGCCATTTTTGCCCAGTCTCTTACTTATTGTTGAATCATGAACACTGACCTTAATTGAGGCAAGTGAGGCCTGCAGTTCTTTAGATTGTAAGGAAATTAACTCATTAATTTAGCTCAGGTTTTGAGAGGAATCGAATCTGAAGATTCAAAGTCAACCTGATTAGAACGGTTTTTCATATTTGATAGTTTACACTTTATCAACTGTTCGTCCAGTGAGACGTTAACGTCCGTGTATTTTAACAATTTGAATATTTGTATTTTCCCTGGCCACAGGTTAAACTAGTTAAGCTATGCGGACCCGGATACGGGTCCAAAGTCCCGTAAAAAATGTGTATGCTTCATTTGCATAGCCTTCCTTATATGGTATCAGCCCATATATGGGTTCATTTGAAAGCTTGGAGCGTCTTCTTTACAAAGAATACCATTTCTTTAGGTTTTTATATTCATAAAGCAGTAAAAATTAAGCTTAGAAATGTATTCGTCCCACACACAATTTTCCGCCTAACCATTGCGAACTTTTTTTACGAAGAATGTGCATTTGATCGCTTTGGTACATAATCAAGTCATATATCACAGGAAAGCTCTCATTCTCAGGAATTTGACAATGTATATTATTTAATTGTGTGACAATCATAGATCTAATTATCTTCAATTGAATCGCGATGGAAAAAAAAAAACGGAAAATGTTTATTTTGTAACATTTCTACTCGATGCACTGCTTCAGTTAGCCCACCATAACAGTCCACAACCTCTATCCAGAAGATCTATATTACCTTTTAGATTAGGATCTCTTCTTTCAAACAAGACTATTTTCAGGTTTCTGCGTGCTTCCATCGGTGAGATATTTGCGTTCTGCCCAGGTAACGGAATCCAGCGCGCGTCGGGGATCACAGGCTCTCCATGGCATGCCAGCGCGCATTCAGTTATTCTGATGTTATGGAGCTCTGCGGCCAGTTCTGCGCTGCGATTGGTCAGTTTACACGTCACTCAGATCCGCCATTACAGACTCTGTGAACTCTGACACCGCCGCGTCAGCACAGTGGGCAGAGAAAGGAGGGGTCACCTTCCGCTCGCTCAGCCAGTGCTCTGTGGAGAATGAAGTCCATGACGCGAGAATTGAAGGCTTTTGACCGCACGGAAGAGTTGCAGCGAACGCGACTCGGATCCTTTCAGTCTATGATTATCCGTATTACAAGTTCTATACGATGAAAACTGTCACGCGCCGTGTAGACTTGGAGCCCCTTACAAAAATGTCCTGTGGTAATCCTGTGGTACTGCAGCAGTACAACATAAAATTACCACACAACAAATGAGCAGAGCTAAATATGACAGGATTACCACAGCGCTTTCTGTTGTACAGTATCACAAGAATTTACCATTAGATGCTGTATGTGGTTTTTCAGTTGTTTTTGTGTGGTAATAACAACACATCTGAACAGAGCTAAATATGACAGGATTACCATAAAACTTTCTATTTACCAAGAATTTACTACAATAATCTGTGGCATTTTTTGTTGGTTTTGTGTGGCATTTCCAAAATAGTGACATAACCGGCAGATATATACGTCTTGTAGATCTTCTGAAAAAAAAATTTTTTTTTTTGTTCTCTCTTTGTGTTCTTTAATAAAACCCGTAATGTGATCTTTCGAAGGCTAGACTTACATAATAAAAAATATTTTAATAATATTATATTATATTATTATATCTATAAAATAAAAATATTTGAACAGTTAATGACAGTTTGGCATTTTATCATACATTAATTCAGATCTTATAGTAGCTACTATAATATCTGAATTAATGAATGATAAAATGCCAAGCTGTCATCAACTGTTAAAATATTTTACAATAAAAATAAGCAGAAGCAAAGGTAATTATGATATGACAGGATTACCACAGCAGGTTTTGTTGTACGCTATCACAGGAATTTACCATTAGATGCCATATGCGTTTTTTCTTTCTGTTGTTTTATGTGTGGTATCACCAATGTATTGGAGCAGAGCTAATTATGACAGGATCGCACAGCACTTTCTATATAACAAATATGTACTGTAACAAATACAATCTGTGGTAATTCGTGTGTGTGTGTGGTATTTCAAAAACAATGACCTTGACATAAATAATGTGATACTATAATAAATCTGAATTTAATATACAATTCAAAAAATGCTGAGCCATTATGCAATTCATGACAAATGTTTTCAATGCCTATATAACAATAACAGCAATAGCTATAATGTAATGGGCTTCCACACACGTAAAGCGCGGACGATGGGTAGATTCGTTTGAAGACATCCAGCAAATATAGGCCTAGATTAAACATGCAAAAGCTAAAATCACACACAGCACCGGGGTCAAGTTATATACATAAAAGGTCAGAGTCTATGATCACAAAAGAAACACACGAACAAAATAGGCAGACACAAACAAGGGACCGCGAGTTCACACTAAAATCTTTGAAGACACTATTCAAAAAATAAAAAACGCTTAAGTCAATTCTACTGACATCAGGTCACAATTGAGCGAACAGTGGTGCGTCGCTCTGTATCTCCTGCACGTCTATCAAAATGCGCACTTGCGTGTGCAGTCTTTTGCAAATTTAGCTCTAATTTCATTTCCAAAGGAAACTCTGTGTGTAAAACCTACAGAACTGAAGCCAATCTGAGCATCTCTGAAAAAATATATGTGAATCAGTGGCGAGGCTTGAATACAGAACCATTAAAGAAGTACTGCAGTCACACACTTTGGTGAAAGAATGCGTTTTAAAATGCCAAATGTGCCATCACAAAATTCAGCCACACAATTGCATCTCCGGTCTGATGGGGAACTGTTCTCCACTGCAAATAAGTTCTGACCAATTAATACTTTGCTGTGGTAAATGCCTTGGTCAACACCTTTCCCCAGGAGTCGCATTAAAGATATTTTTTGTACCGTCCCCTCTTTTTGGGAGGCTCCATTTTGGTTTTTCATGTATCTGTATGGGGTTTTTTTACAAAGTTGCGTTAATAATCAAGACATTCATTAATCATAATACAGATTATTATTATTGTTGTTGTTGTTTGTATTATCATTCTTTTGATGTAATTATCACCTACCTCCGCTAGCTGGCAGCAACACGCCACAGAAGAGCTTGCGCAGCGACTTTTCTGATTGGTGGATCTCGCTTTGGCGCACTTTCGGATTTTGAACGTTTTACGTCACAGCGTTTCTCAACTGCCATCCACCAGCTGGTTTTGCAAAGATGATGCGTTTCTGTTTATTTGATTTTTTCGAGGAGAATACGGTAGAAATAGGTCTTTCAAGCTACATCGACGAAACAGACATTCACGTCGAAACCTTAAATAAGGAGGAATGGGATTTCTCTAAAGAAGTACTCGTTAACTGGCCCACTGGGAGAAATCAGACATCTCAGTACGTTGCCAGAGTCTTGTACTTTGCTGGTAAGTAGCAACTTTACATTGCTGAAGTGCTTCTGCAATACTTTAATGTGCGTATGTTGTGCTAACGGTGTTGTATTTGTCAGTTTAATTAGCCGCCAATGTTCCCGGAAGAAGAAATAATGTGCCGCGCGCAGGGGGGCGGAGACTTGAGCTTGTAGAGGTTAGAAATGGCACGCATAAATGTTGCCGAAAGCGAATGATGTTGCATGCTCGAAACCGCGTATAGAGTTGATATCACGATAGATTTAGATAGCTATCGCTATAGAGTTAGAACTGGTGAATGCGGTTTACAGGTTTCATAGAAAGACAATTATGTGCGCCAAATGAGTCGCTGTAGAAAACAAATACTTCAGTGGTTGCGGACGAAATAGCTCAAATCGAGAGCAAACGCAATGACGTGTGCATAAAAACTTCTATTTAGTAACAGATATTTCTATTTGAATAAACACACTGTACTTTTATTTTTATTGTTCAAAGAATCCGAAAAAATATCACAGTCCCTCCCAAAAAAAAAATATAAACAGCACACTGTTTCCAGCCCTGATAATAAATCAGCATATTAGAATGATTTCTGAAGATCATGTGACACTGAAGACTGGAGTAATGATGCTGGAAATTGCTTTGCTTCATAGGAATAAATTATATTTTAAAGCATATTCAAATAGAAAACTTTTATTTTAAATTGCAACAATATTTCACAATATTATTTTTGTGAAATAATATTCAGTATTTTTATCAAATAGATACAGCCTTGATGAGCATAAGAAACTTCTTTAATAAACATTTTTGATCCAAACTTTTGAATGTTCAGTGTATTATACTGTAAAAAAAAAAGCTTTCTCGGGTAACCTAAAATGTACATCATTTAGTCACGGGTAAATACAAATAGCACATTGAAGTTAAAAGTTACACACTTTTTTTGTGTGCGCGCTGTACAGGTCTGGTATAAAGAATGTTTTTGCTCAGGTGCCCGAAATGTCCGCCCAATAGAGAAAAGTTTTGCTCGGCAAGAAAAAAATTAGAGGGAACATTGTTAGCCACGTAACACTATAGCACTCTCTTTATATGCACAAGGCTGTTACAAAAGCCCATATATACAAAACTTGCTTTATTTTAAGAGCAATTTCAAAAGTAATAAAAAAAAGACCAGCTGTTCAGTGTTCATAAATTGGACACTGGGATTTTCTAAAAAGGCCCACCAGAAGAGCCATGGTCATGAACTGAAGTACTGGTGGGTCAGTATATAGCAGGTTTGCACTAATGAATCACGTACATATTGAGTTAGTTAGGGACAGCACTTACTATCTATTACATTGTATTTCCGAGTTAAACGAATAAAAAGTGCTTATGCAGAAATCTATTTTTGTCCACTTTTGTACTTTGTAACTTACTTTGAAAATGTATTTTATGACAGGTGTCATAGATCGTCTGTTCCAGCTCTTGATTGATACTTTACATTGTTTTTACTTAAATGGTATTAATGATATGAAATCCTGATGATAATGTCAACCCTGTTGTTTACATTAAAATTTTTATCTTAATATAGAGTCACGCCTGGATGAAAACCTTCTCAAAGAAAGAGACCGATTAATTGGGAGGATTAAGCCTGGTGCTGGTGTGCCTGGCAAAAGAAGAATTGTAAAGCCAAAAAAACTGACAGATAATGGGACTGAAATTCCTGTCAGCTCAGCCTTGGTAAGTACACTCATTTTGCCAGTCCTTAATATCCACCATAGTTTGCAACGCAGACGTATTTTAATATAAAGCAGCATAACAGACTAAAATAAATCAATGAATGTGAAACACTGGGATATTTTTAAACAACTTTAGTTCCACACAATGACATAATTAGGATTTAGTTTCTTGTTGTGTAATATTTCGGTTACGTATTTTTCTTTTTTCAGCCAGCAAAAGTAAGGAAAACCGAATCAAAACCTGGGCAGCATTTGATGCAGCAATTAATTACACTAGTCTAGAAAACACAGGCGAGTATAACCAGCATTACGAGACAGGCTGCTTCTGTGCGGGAAGTTTAAACGGCTCCTCCGTGAGACGCGGCAGAAAGGAGCGAGTATGAGAAGCAATCAGAGAGACAGGCTGTGTGTGCGGTCTTCTGATGGGAATAGCGAACATTCATAAAGAGTGGAAAGGGGCCAACTGTCACACTGCCTTTTCTCTCCATTGACTTCCATTCACTATGCATGCGATGCATCAGACCGAAACGCCACTCTGCCTGCGTTCCAAAGTTCAGCTTGGTGAACGATACGGGTGGCTCGTTTTCACAGCACGTGGGGTTGTCAGGCCGTGACCATAAGCAGATCGATACCTCACATCAGTGACCGTCGGGTGTTAGCTGAATGGGTTGTTCTGAAAACATCATTTAAAAAAACTGCAAGTACTAACAGCAAAGTGAGTAAATTGAATATTTTTAAGTTAGAATCTACTATTCGTTAGTGTGAATTTAGTTTTTAAAAACTGACAATCCGCACAATTTAAGTGAAGTGACCATGGGCCAAGTATTGTGACCCTTACGCGAATTAGTGCTTCTGCCTTTAACCATCCAAAGTCACACACCCCGAGTGACACAAAACACACAGAGCAGTGCATCCTTTTTGGGGGAGCAGCTGGGGTTCGGTCCTTGCTCAAGGGCACCTCAGTCGTGGTATTGAAGGTGGAAGAGAGTGCTGTACATTTCACTCCCCCCACCTACAATCACTGCCAGTACGAGAATTGAACCCACAACCTTTGGGTTATGAATCCAACTCTCTAACCATTAGGCCACAACTTCCACAACTTTTGTTTAGTTTATACTCCAGGCATTACTACACAACATGCATAATTTTTTGGGAAAATCCTGTGTTCAAAAAAAAAAAAACAGTAAATGTGTGAATTACTTATGCTTTTTTTAAAGGCACCTGTAAATGAATCCATTAATGACATGCATAGAAGAATAAAGGAGCTTCAGGACGACAACAAGCAGCTCAGAGATGAGCTTGAAAAATGCAGAAGACAAATTAATGCACAGAGATCCCTGGAGTCACTTCTTACAGGTATTTACATTTATTAATTTAACAATTTAATTTATAATCTAACAAACATTATAAAACTAGCAAGTACAATAGATGGTAGAAACTTTTAGATTTCTGTAAATTATTCTTCAAAATGTGGTTTTCTTTCAATGTGCAATTTTATAACAAGGAAAATACTGTGTCAAAATCTTGTTACAGAGATTCCTGGTCTTCTTAATGATATAAAAAGTCTTAGGGAGTCACAACCTCGAACTGAGGCTGAGGTAATCAGTAACTTCATTTATAAGAAAGTTTTGGTTCTCAAATTTGATTTGACAAGTGGTCTAAGAGTGCATATTGATAGTTTCCACGTGATGTCACGCCCTCGTAGGAACGCCCATCTGGAGGGCAAAACAAGGCTTCCTGCCATTGACTGTCCCGTTTGTAGTGAGTACTAATGTAGTGAGACAGTGATATTAAAAGAGCCAATTCAATATATACCTTATTGATGATACATGCTATGTTCAGATCCCAGAGTATAAACGCAACATGCAGTTAACCATTTTTCATAGAAAACCATTATAAAGCATTATAGAGCTCATCTGCTTGCCTGTATATAGTAAGCATTATCAATGAGGTTTATACTGAATTAGATTTTTTTTATAACATTGTTTTAGTACATTAAGGCACGGAGATTTCCACACAAAGCGTTTTAGAATGTTCCGCTGTTTTTATTGATGAAAATACTGCAGCAGGTGCTGTATATCCAGATCAAAAGTGCCAAAGAGTGTTTTGAGAGGTGATTTTGAGGTGATCTAAACATTGAAACAGATAAAAAACTGACAGGCCTGTGCTGTAGTTCTGTGATGTTTTGCCCTCAAAGTCTCCACGCTTGTCACGTGACTGAAAACTATCAATAGAACACTGCTCCTGACTAAATCACTTTTGTAACTTTAATAAGAAGAAATCTATATTTAATTTACACAGTGAAGACCATGCAGTGTTTTTGATTAATTTATACAATGTAGCTTTTCTTATTGTAGTTTTTTATCCTATTGCTTTTAATTAGTTTCTTATTCTCATTTCATCACTCACTGTTTACTTATCTTCAGTGAACTTCAGTTTTTTTTTCTTTTTTTAAGGCTTGTATTAGTTTTACGTGATATTGACACTGGTAACAAGAATTATGAAAATTCTGTGGTATCTGAAAAATGTTGATATCATAAAAACCTACTGGTTTTCTCCCAATAAGTTAATATACAGCCTGTTAAAATAATGCTGTAAATAAGAATCTGAAAAGAAAGAAGCTTTAAATAAATATTTTAACCTGCGTGAATAAATCCAACCACCCCTATAGATTTAATTTTCACTTTCCATAATCCGTGATGAATTTGTCTTGGCGGCAGGGATTTAAAACTTTAGCATGACTCAAATTGACAGGCAGAGTGAAAGACAAAGTCTCAGGTTTCAAATTCTGTTCATCCATTGTATTGCAGTATTTAAACAATAAATGCCATTTTGGCTCTGTTTAATGTGGAGTGACAGATCGTTGTAGTGTGGCGCGCCTCGGTTCAATAAAAGCGACAGCGCGTATCGCACGTGAACTGATCATCTCCTCCACATTAATACCAGCTTCGGCACAAAATAAACTTGACTAAACATCCGAAGGTAAGTTAAAAGAAAGAGTACAACTTTACAATCCGTATCCTGTCTCATGTAATCGCTCAATCAGTGTTTCAACCACAGAAAGACGTCAATAAAACAGCTTGCAAACAATGTCACGTAACATTACACTGACAAAGCGTCGGCGCTGTCGCAAGTCGGACACAATTTCTAACCGACATGCACTGCTTCAAGTCAGATGCAGTGCTTCAAAAACGTCAGTGCAACAAATGATGGTACATTCAGTTATAATTCCGTGAAACAGCAATCCTGTCACTCATAGCCTAACTGTGCCAAATCAGTACTTAAGCTTTATTTGCCTTAAGCAAGTCTGATAAAACATTTTGTTTAATTTATTAACTAACTTCACTGGAATTTAATCGCAGCACTCCCGCAAAGGATTACAGTCTTGGGCAAAAACACAAGACTTGATGTCCCAGTCCTTCACTCGGGAGGAGATGGCTGCACATTCACTAACAGGGAAGAAATCAAATGCAAATGGAAGTCTTCCCCCAAGACCAAGACTGGATCCAGAGAAAATGGAAAACTTATTCAGTGAGTTTTTAAAAGCAATATTATAGCATCTGCGCCTGTGTTGCTAAAACTATCTTTTGGATCTAACTAATTATTTCAAGAAAACAACAACCAGTTCCGTTAGATATACAAAATCTAAACATAATCTCTTAATTTTACAAAAATAAGAGTGAAACTTACCAAATAAGGCTTAAAATCTAAAAATGCACATTAAGGGCTTCCTCTTTTTGGTGAAAGTTTTCAGACAGCTTTCAAAATGGCCGCCAGACAGTGTGAACACATGGAGACTCATATGTAGTGATGAAATATAATATAATAAAATATATATAATATGACAGTGATGCAAAGTGCATTCCTGTGCACATACGCTTGTAGTATATTTAATATACAGAACATAAACTTCCACACACGTTTAACATAATCCATGATTTATGAATGTGTAAATGTCTGACCAAACAATTAAAATGATAATTATGCAAGAAAATCAAACAAGCTAGCTGTCCCTTAAACGATTTGACTGCACGACGGAGGGCGAGAATCACCTGACCTTTATGCCAGCTAGCCATGGATTACGCCGCTTAATTCCATGGTCCCTTTTGCAAGCATTCACCAATTTAAAGATGTTAATACTATTATGCGCTGTAATATGTGACCAGAACGATCAAATGAGGTTAGTTTCGGCAGTTACAACTTGTTAATATACATCTACTCGCTAAATAAGACAAGCAGACACTATATTAGTAGTGCAGTAACGATTACATTTATTTGAATGGAATTAGAGCATTTTATTTATTACTGTTGAGCGAGCAAGAATGCGTGTGTGAATAGCCTCCCTGCGCCATGGTTTACTTTCGCTGATGAGAAATATAAATGTAGCACTTCCCGCTTAGGATTTTATACGGCCAGAGCATTGTTGACAACAGCTTATGGGCTCCTGAATGTAATTCATACACGGTTGGTTGCAAAATTTGATTTATTTTAATGGCTTATAATAAAAGTTAATTAGGCTACAAGAGTTCTTCATACATCAGTTTCTCCCCATTCAAAATAGACAAATACATAAAGCAGTGCTACATTACTTTAATGAAATGTCATTTATTAGAAGCTAAACGCGGGAATAATCAAAAAAGCCTAGCTGCAATTCTTTGGCTGAAAGTTTTTTTTTTAAGTTTATTTTATATTGTGTTCTTAATGGATGTTGAACTCCACATTTCCATTGATTGTGAAATTAGACATGGAAAAGGGTAGGGTTATTTTAGGTGTGGAGGAGGATGGATCTTTGCTTGTTGAGGCTCGAGATGTAAGAATGTCACTCCATGCCCTCCTCTCCGACAAAGACGGAGCCCAATAAACTAGCCTCGCATCGGTGGCCTGTCACTGACATGATCTGGTGACTCTCCAGTCCGGCGTCAGAGAGGCGACCGACGGCAGTGCTCTGCAAACTATGGTTTGTGTAAATTTCAGTGATACCTTCCACCTGAAAGACTATTTAGATTTGGAAAATATTGCAGGTTATCTACAAACTGTTTGAATTCATAGGGTGAACAATTGAATATCTATTAAATATATTAGCTACCTCTTCACAAATATTTTTTAGCATATTGCCGAGGTAGTTGATTCCCATTGGCTCCCTGGTGAACCACACTTCAGTGTCCTCGAGTTTGCACAAAGGGATGCGCCTGGGATGCAGATAAAAGGCTTCGGCATTGACAGGACACTTTGATAGATATTTTTTGAAGCTTTCCACGGGACAAAGTGGTTCACTGGGGCACTCGAACATAAATCCTCGTAAATTCTCTCTGTGAGATGCAGTAGGATCTTTGTGATTTTTTGTTTCTGGGTTATGTGCCAAGATTAGGTATTCCAAGCCATTCTCGTCTTGTCGGAGAACGAAAGACTCTTTAGATAGGTCGCGGTTTCCTTCTCTCCCCCTCCGTGCGAAACATAGCTGTATGTCAAACCAAACTTTCCGTACAAGCCCGATGAGTGTGAATGGGGAGAGCGCAGGTGAATTTTTAATTTTCTCCAGGTCAGACTCAGTGATACGAGGGTGATGAACGCTGGTGTCTTTTCCATTTTTCCTGTAGCGCTTTATAATTGATTTAAAGACGGCATTGCTTGATTGAAAGTCTTTATCATTTATGATGTTGTGTTTTGTGATGTAATGGTTAATACCCGCTCTGATACACTTCAGGCTTGCAACACTGTATTCGCGGCCGGTAGTAGTCTGAACAGAGGCATAAAATTCTCGCAATGTCTCATTAAGTTCAGAAGCCGAGTAAGTCTCAACAGCAGCATTTTTTTTCTTCTGATACAAAAAGTCTTTGAATGTGGTAATTGCCCATTTAGTAGTCTTTTTTGTATTAACCTCATCCTTGTCGTCTTCAATCTGCTTAAGCTCTGCTGGTGTTATTTCCTTGTACCGTTTTTCTTTACGTTTCTCGTTTGAGGTTATATTCTCCAGTTCGTCCAGTTCATCTTGTGCCTCTGCCCATTTATCAAAATTGCCATAATGACCGTATAAGCTAAATGACACGCGAAAATCATCCATTTAGCCTAGCTAAGTAAATCGGAAATGTTTACTGTAACTGTCTCACTCTGTATTACTATTCAACTGTAACAGTATGTTACTATGGTTACCAATGTTTATAATAGACCGCATAATATAAACGTGATTAAACTGCCTGGAACTACCGGGGCAGTGGAACAAATTAACAACAGCTGCCAGCCATCAGAATCGAGTATTCAGACAGACCATGGCATACGAAGAAATGGTCACTGAATGAATCAGTTTTTTTTTTTTTTTGGTGAATGAACTGAAAATGAACAAATCTCTTGAAAGAATCAAAATTTCTATCTCTTCTAAGCTGTCCAATTTTCCCTTGCAGGAAAGGTGAGATGTGCTTACCCTGATGTGGATACAAGATCCTTAAAAGAAGCAGCTCGCAACAAACTCTCAAATGAGCGCAAGCTTAGCAGCCGCGTGATGTACTAATTTTGTTTTATGTCATTGTGCTTTTACCATAGTTTGTAGGGTATAAAGATGTGATGGCATGTGTTGTGAATAAAATGTTTTGAACTGTAATACCACAAGTGTTTATGGTATGTCACATTCTAACATGACCTACTGCAGTAATTTACCTTCTGGGGCTCATTTATAAAATGCTGAGTAGAAACCTTCCTACATTTGATCTTACGACATAGAACAAATGTATGCACAGAAAACGTGCATACGTCTCTCTTTGATTATGAAAATGTGTGCAGCTGAATGGTTTCAGATCACTGCCTTGTAAATGAACCCTTATTAATGTCATTAACATATAAAATAGCCAGTCAACGTCAAAATCCTTTACCTTAGAATAGCAAGCTGCAAGAATAGCTTAGATTTCCAAAACCCTGCTGCACTCGAATAAGTAAAAGTGTGTACATCTGCTTCCATGTTTAAGGCCGTTTTTATAAATATGAATTTTAGTGTACACTCTAAGATCAAATTTGTGCATTTGCACACTTTATAAATAAGGCCCTGTATATCAACTTGTGACCACTGAAGTCTTGTCTTGCATGTTTACTACATATATTTTCAGATTATGAGATGGATGTAAGTAATACCACAGGGTTATCATGGACAAACAACACTTTTCTTGCAGGAATACCATAGAATGCTACACTAACTTTAAAGGTATAATATAGGAATACCACAGAATACTGCAAAAATATAACAATTAAGGACCACAGTTTTATTACAGGAAATTCCTAGTATTACTGCAGAAATATGACTGAAGTACCACAATAATATTACAGGAATATTACATACCGTACAACAATATCCTGTGGTAAATACTACAGAAATGCTAATGTAATACCATGCATTACCACAAGAATATTACAGCAATATTACATACCGTACAACAAAATCCTGTGGTAAAATGTCCCAAAACCAACACAGTACTACCAATTACAACACAGTTTTATGTGGTACTTTGAGTTTTTATCATATGGAATACCACATGACATTTTTGTAAGGGCAGCAGCAACACTTGAGATATTCCCCTCACAGATCAATGTTTAACTTGACATTCAGCAGCAGTTCTCGCTACAAACATAGAAACAATCGCTCGAACGCATAAAAGCTCACAAAATCGTCTGATTTAATTCCTCATATTTTCCTCACATGCTGCTGCTGCTGCTGCACTAAATGTTTATTTCAGCAGAAAGACGCCAGAAAAGACGCACAAGTAGCGCTGAACCGGATGAAAACAGCACAGACATGAGTCTGTAAGATGTGGCTTAAACAGACTGTATAAAGTGTGTTTGATAGTTGTGTAAATATGAGAAATACCGTGAGCTGCTGAACTCTCCTCAGAAGACTCTGCTCAGCTGAAACTAATCTTCTTCCTCTGAGGTTTAATGGTGTTTGGCAAACAAGCGCATGTGTTTAGCGCCCCCCGCTGGACTGGAGAGAGAAGCGGCGAGAGGAGGAAAATAATACGAGGAAATAGAGTGTAGTGGGAGTGGGGGGGGGGGCTACAAAACATAACTGCAGTACAACTGGAGATTTGCAGTATAATGAAGTGCAGATACAATATAACTGCAGTTCGTAAACGAATCATGTGAGGGGTTTCAGATGCAAAAACTGCTAAGTCTGTCTAATTAAATTTATTTAATTTTTATGAGCATTTATAAAAAAAAAGAAAAAGCTTATGATTAGGTTCAGTAATTTCACTTTAATGGCAATGAGGTTATTTTCAATGGCATTCAAATCTTCATGTATCCGCTTGTTAAGTGGTGACACAAGAAGCACTGTTTCCGGGTCCAAGCCTCAACTCGCTTCACTTGAGAATACTACCTCCGCAGCCGTTTATGAGCTCTGTTTATTCATATTAAACATTCAAGCTAAACCTTTTCAAACTTACAGTGTGCACTACAGTCTCCAAGCTCACAGCGTCCCAAACACAAATAATTTGTATATTTATTTATTTATATTTTCATTGTCTGGCTATCTGGGATTTCTGTCTGGAGTTAAAGGTTAGGATTATATATTATTTGGTAGTATTTTATCACATTGTGAGTGTATATTAGCACCTTTTGTTGTTTCAGTAGTCATGTCAAAGCAGTAACTAAATCAGCATACTATCATCTCAAAAACATTGCAAGAATGAGATGTTTTGTTTCCAGTCAAGACTTGGAGAAACTTGTTCATGCCTTTATCACCAGCAGGGTGGACTATTGTAATGGTCTCCTCACCGGCCTTCACAAGAAGACCATTAGACAGCTGCAGCTCATCCAGAACGCTGCTGCCAGAATTCTGACCAGAACCAGAAAATCTGAGCATATTACACCAGTCCTCAGGTCCTTACACTGGCTTCCAGTTACATTTAGGATTGATTTTAAAGTACTTTTACTCGTTTATAAATCACTCAATGGCCTAGGACCTAAATACATAGCAGATATGCTCACTGAATATAAACCTAACAGACCACTCAGATCATTAGGATCGAGTCAGTTAGAAATACCAAGGGTTCACACAAAACGCAGTTGGGATTTGATGCTCGTCTTCTCTTGTAAACTGATATAAATATTCCAGCATTTATTGCTGAACTGTTGAATGTGTGATTGTTGTGGGAGGAGCTTCACTGAACATGAATTCCTGTGTGGAAAAGCAGATTAGCCAAAATCAACAATAAATCAGTTAACTTATTATTTTTAAAACTAATTTACACATTTACATAAGTGAAGCAGATTTCCTCCAAATTCTATCTTTGAAGAGATCAGAGCCTTATAAATACAAAGTGTTGTCTCTTTGTAAATCATTGTTAGGGATACACTGAAACCGGAAATTATTGATGCATTTTGCTGAAAACCGAAACTGAAAATGCTTTGTAATAAATATTTATTATTTTAATTAAATATTATAAAGTAATTGTGTAAGAGTTTTTAATTGAACTCAATTTTAATTATACTAAATATAAAAAAACAACCATATAAAATAGAAAGTTTTATTGAATGTAACAATACAATTTGACAGAAAATATATTAATATTAAATATCAATATATAATTTTATTCAGTTCAATGCAACAGAATCAGATATAACTGTTTTTTTTTAGTAATTATCCAAATAATGTATAGTCCTACAAAGCTATTATCATCAGAGAATGTGAGCAGATCATATCAGGGAGCAGATCAGTGAACGAGAGCAGCAGCATTTTACCAGCGTTACCATGTTAATCATGTCAGCAGCAGCGCTAAAGCAAACAGGAGCAATACTACTTACCAAATAATAAATAATGATTGATTAAGAGCTGTGTGACCAATACAGAGTCTAGATATTATTGTGTCCTCCTTCCTACTTCCAAAGTTTTTCCTTCCATTTCCAACTTGTTTTTGAATGTTGTATAGATTCTTTACCTCCCCATCCCACATCTTTTGCCGTTTCCTAATCAGCCCCTCTGGTTATTCCTTTCATTTCTGCTTTACTAAGTGATATGTTTATATCTATATCGGTTTGTTTTAATGCTTTCTTGGCCATTTGATCAGCTTCCTCATTTCCCTCTATCCCAACATGTGTGGTACCCATAAAAATGAAATACTTAATCTATGTTGGTGAATTTTTAACATGCTTTGTAGGATATCATATAATATGTCTTGTCTAGATGTAGACTTGCCACTTAATAAATGTATTAAGACAGAATAAGAGTCTGAGAAAATAACTGTTCTTAACGGCTGTATTTCCTCGACCCAATTAAGAGCTATCAGTGTTTCTGCTGAATAAACTGATAAATGATTACTTGTCCTTTTTTGCATTTTATATCATTAAATGAGTACAGGTGCATCTCAATAACTTAGAATGTTGTGGAAAAGTTCATTTTATTTCAGTAATTCAACTCAAATTGTGAACTCGTGTATTAAATAAATTCAATGAACACAGACTGAAATAGTTTAAACTGACAGAGTGTGTCTGCTCCCCGAACTGTGTTAGCAGATTGTTTTTTACAAGTTTATCTTCCCAATGTGGACACCAGAATGCTTGAAAGTCATGCTGACCTGTAGCCTCTGCATATTTTTTAGAATGTTTTTGATCTACAGTTGTTGTGACTCATCTGAAGCAGATGTATTTGTAATGTTTATTGTTTCAGTTTGGTTGAGCTTCGTGCATATAGCTTATTATGTTACTACATTATTACCCATAAGTATGTTTCCAATTTACCACATTCCTTACACGTGCTTAACGATTTGTTTAGATGACCGGAGTAAATCTTCAACATTCAAATTAAAGTTGAATAGTCTCAGCAAGATGCCATCATATATGTTTAGAAATGATTAAATTAAGAATGAACTTGATAATCAAGCAGTAATGTACATATTGTTTTTGTTTTGATAACATGAGGAACCTCTGCATCTCCAGTGCTGTCATGCAGTGGTTTACATTACTGCACAGTTCAGTGTTTAGTGACTCATTTCAACACAAAACACAAAAAACATAGGTCATACCACTAGGGCACAACCGTTTTCCACATATCCTTCCTTTGAGCTACACCGCTTTAAACAAACACAGGACTGTTGTTAATTAATCACAAGCTAAGTATCTGTTAATGATCGATGGAGATCTCCGAGACGATGCGCATGAACATGGCACTGCTATATACATCTATTGTAATGGAATTAACAATAATGAATTACAGCACGTTAGTGTGCTTGGTTTTGCTCATAAGCTCGTCTGTTGATTCCTCATCTCATAGCAGAAACTTCCCCTTTGCTCTGCTATAGTTCACACACACAATTTGCAGCTGTGGTTGGTAATAGTTAAAATTACCAAATTGACCACATCGGTCAGTGACCTTTCTAATTGTGCATCTGACAGTAAGAACGTGTTTGTTTCACAGAAGATGAAAGAGGGTGAAGAGAACGAGGAGGGATACCGTGCAATTGCTTACGGGTGAGATTGAGCTCCTCCAGGCACACACAGCTTGTGTTCAGATATGACTGTGCAGGATATATGGTGTTGCAGAAGAGCTCTGAACCGGCTGAAATAGACTCAGTGTCTTCGGAGGAAATCAGGAGGAATCTACTCTGCATCAACATCCTGAAGACCTGCTTACAGGTACAATTACACCTTATACCTTTAATATGGAGCTACTTTTTCATCTGATTAGCATGTTTGTTACAGAGACAGAATGTGAAAACAGTTAGGGGAGTTGGGTAAGATGAGCCTTTTTACTCATGGGCTCTCAATACAGGAAACCTAGCGACGCTGAAAGTATCTAAGTAATTTTTAGGGTGTTTCCTATCATTCAATTTCAAATGTAAGTTATGATAAAGGGTTTTCCGAAAATACGGCTCTAAATAACATAGAAATGTAACCATCTTTTAAAATAAGTTTTACTTTTACAACATCATGTTTCTTTTCCTTAAAGTTTTTTTCTAACTTAACACATAAAACCATCAATGAATTACAGTTCACTCATGAATTGTCGCATTTCTGAAACATGATTGACACCAAATTGTGACCCTTTTCCCAAAAAACCGACTCACGAGAGTTTGGTTGAGTAAAATTAAATAAAAAAACTGATTTGAATAAGGAATAAATGTCACTTGAAACTAATAAACATTTTAGTCAAAAGATTCCTGGCATGGCAGCTTTTCTGCAATGTCGAACAGTTCATTAGGGACTACAGGTAGAAAGATATACAGTGGGCCAGTTTGCATACAGTTGCTGCTATTTTAAGACAGTGACGTAAGAACTAGTCGGACAAACTATATTAGCATATTTTTAACCCTGTATCAAAATCCAGTCTTATTTTTTGGATTCAACTAATGTACCATTTGTATATACCTGATTAAAAATATACGACTGGTCCTAATTAAAAAAAATTTTAAATTGCTGACTAAGTATGGGTAACTAAAGGTACATAAGTCCCTGAACCGTCCTTATTTGTACCTAAAGGTACATACAGTAACTGAACATCCGTATTGGTACCTTAAAGGATCATACCCAGTACCTGAACAGTCCGTATTGGTACCCTTTACAGCTCACATACAGTACCTAAACAGTCCTTATGGGTACCGTAGGTACATACAAGTACCTAACTAGTCCGATGGTTACCTTAACGTATAAATACAACAAGTACCTAAAGAGTCCTTATTGGTACCTTAAAGATACATACAAGTACCTAAACAGTCCGTATTAGTACCTTAAAGGTACATACAAGTACCTAAACAGTCCGTATTAGTACCTTAAAGGTACATACAAGTACCTAAACAGTCCGTATGGGTACCTTAAAGCTACATACAAGTACCTAAACAGTCCGTTTTGGTACCTTAAAGGTACATACAAGTACCTAAACAGTCCGTATGGGTACCTTAAAGATACATACAAGTACCTAAACAGTCCGTATGGGTACCTTAAAGGTACATACAAGTACCTAAACAGTCCGTATGGGTACCTTAAAGCTACATACAAGTACCTAAACAGTCCGTATTGGTACCTTAAAGATACATACAAGTACCTAAACAGTCCGTATTGGTACCTTAAAGATACATACAAGTACCTAAACAGTCCGTATTGGTACCTTAAAGATACATACAAGTACCTAAACAGTCCGTATTGGTACCTTAAAGATACATACAAGTACCTAAACAGTCCGTATTGGTACCTTAAAGGTACATACAAGTACCTAAACAGTCCGTATTGGTACCTTAAAGGTACATACAAGTACCTAAACAGTCCGTATTGGTACCTTAAAGGTACATACAAGTACCTAAACAGTCCGTTTTGGTACCTTAAAGGTACATACAAGTACCTAAACAGTCCGTATTAGTACCTTAAAGGTACATACAAGTACCTTTTTTGACAGTGACACTTTTGTACCCTTTGTTTTCTGAGAGTGTAAGTGATACACAAGTAAAGAACTGTGATTAGTCCTTCATTGACGTTTAAAGAGCATCTGGCTGCTGTTTTGTTGAATCCTTTGCTTAATATTTTCGTTGTCTGTCTGTCAGCGATCTGAGCTGGAACCAGTTGAGCCGTTTGGAGGAAGGTAGTTTCGTTGGTCTCAGCGTCCTCAAGCAGCTACACATCGGAAACAACCGCATCAGTTTCATCGCTGATGGAGCGTTTCGAGGCCTCGCCAACCTGCAGGCTCTGTGAGTTTGTTATGACTTGAACGAGCTGTTTTTGCAGTTTCGTTTCGATAAATGTGTTTATGTGTCTTTCTTTAATTTATCAGTGTTTATTACTAGAGTATTCTGAGTAGCAGATGATCCATAAAACTATTTTTTATAAATGTACACGCCATGAGTCACATGTTCGTCACTCGTTTGGCTCTGGCATTTGGATCAACGTGTTCGTTTGTTCATGTATGTGTCTCCGCCCACTTCACCGCTTCACTCTTAAACAGAACCTAAAGGCAGAGTTCAGCGCAGCTTTACGACTCGTCTTTTCCGGGTGTGGATTTTAACAGTGTGGTTTCTCCGATTTCTCGCCCTCTCCAGAGATCTGAAGCATAATGAGATCTCATGGACCATCGAGGACATGAACGGCCCTTTCTCTGCTCTCGACAATCTGAGGAAACTGTGAGTGATCTGAGTTGCTTATTCATTGTTTGCGATATTATACAATTTTTAGAGCTGTCAATTTAGTGCATTTGACGTACAGACATGTGTTATCTTACATTGATGAACAGGACGACAACTGACTGCGTGAATGCAGTTATATGAGCCTAAAATTCAAGATATGAGCGCAAAAATGACCCTCTTATATTTATATCATATGAAATAGTTTAGTAATATCACACCCGGCAAGTAATCCTCAATATCTGCACCACTGCAGACGTCATAGTGATTTGTTACAGCAGTTCAATAAACAAGAAGCTAATTTTGTGCTACATTTTAGATGTAATGTTGTCTGTTTTGCTCAATTTTGCATATTAAAATAGTTCAATTAAAGCCACAGCAGATCTCGAATCACATCAGCGGTGATTCGTTGAATCTGCGGGTTTGAATGAATCGAGTGAGTCATGATTCATGACTTGTTCTTAGACAGTCACTTGCTTAGTTTCTGAATGAATCAGCCATTTGAGCGAATCAGTTGAGTGAATGATTCAATGACTCATTCACTTGCTTCATTGGCTGTTTGAATGAATCGGTTGTATGAATGATTCAATGACTCACGCCTTAAGACGTGACTCGCTGGAATCTAATAGTTTCTCTCTAAAGCTAGTTTTTTGTAATGTTTTTTTTCATCTAAACGCAATGACTTTAAAAGACCCTTTATGGAGGTGATTTCTAGCCCAAAATTGATGTGTGGATCCTTTGCGATTAACACATCATGAAATTGTAATCGCTTGACAGCCCTAGTAAATGCTCTAAATAGGTTCGCTATCATTGCACTCTCCTGAAAGCATTCGTTTTTTCTGTTCCTCAAGGTTCCTCCAAGGCAATCGTATCCGATCGGTCACCAGGAAGTCCTTCACAGGCCTGGACCTGCTGGAGCAGCTGTGAGACTCTCTCTCAGATCTGAAACATGTGAGAATGATGCATGTTTGTTAGGTTCTTAAACGCCTGTTCTGTCCTCACATCGCAGGGACTTGAGCGACAACGCCATCATGTCGGTTCAAGCCAACGCTTTCTCTCAGATGAAGAAGCTGGCAGAGCTGTGAGTATGAATCTGTGCTCCTGCACTGAAGCCGCTCGTGAAGCTGCAGTGATTATTCACGTGTCTCTCGCTCCATCAGGCACCTGAACACCTCCAGCCTGCTGTGCGACTGCCAGCTCAAGTGGTTTTCTCTGTGGGTGGCCGAGCACGCTTTCCTTCCTCTGGTGAACGCCAGCTGCGCTCATCCACATCTGCTGAAGGGCAGAAGCGTTTTCGCCGTCGCCCACGATGAGTTTGTGTGCGGTGAGTGTTCGTTTGAGAACCTATTCATGATTCCATTTCCTGAAACTGCACAGAAGCGGTTCCTTTCATATTTGCAATCAAAACGGTTGTGAATTTGACGAATAAAACTGTGTTTTCCTTTAAATTAATACTTTTATTTAGTAAGGACACATTAAACTGATTAAAAGTGACCGTAAACAATTTGTAATTTTGTAATAGATTGGCATTTATTTGAAATAGAACTCGTTCTTTTGAACTGTCTGTTCATCCTGACAATAAAATGCTCCGGTTCCACAAAAATCATCAGCACAACGGTTTCGAACATTGATAATAAATCGCGCATATTAGAATGATTTCTAAGATCATGTGACCACTGATGCTGAAAATTCAGCTTTGATCACAGAACTAAATTACATTTTTAGCATATTCACATTTTAGACTGGAACAATATTTCACATATAGCTGTTTTAACCGTATTATTTTTTATCAATTAACAACAGGATGGAGTAATGGCTGCTTTTCCATCACAGGAATAAATAGCATTTTTAAAATATATAAAAATAGAAAAAAAATTATTTTAAATTGTAATAATATTGCACATTATACCTGTTTTTACTGCATTATTTTTGATCAAATTAAAATAAACTGGAGTAATGGCGCTGAAAATTCAGCTTTGATCACAGGAATAATTACATTTTAACAGATATTCACATAGAAGGCAGTTATTTTAGACTGGAATTATATTTCACATGTTTTTACTGTATTAATTTAAATAATGCAGCCTCGGTGAGCAGAGGAGAATTCTTTATAGTATATGCAAAAAATGGCATTAAAAACTGAAGCTAAACGGAAATTGAGCCAAAAGACAAAACATAATAAAAGATTAATATTTGATGTTTTTGTGCTTCGCAGATGATTTCCCCAAACCCCAGATCACCGTGCAGCCCGAGACGCAATCAGCCATCAAAGGCACAAACGTGACGTTCGTCTGCTCGGCGGCCAGCTCCAGCGACTCCCCGATGACCTTCGCCTGGAAGAAAGACAACGAGGTCCTGAACGACGCAGAGATCCATAACCAGGCTCACCTGCGCTCTCAGGTCAGCGAGGTCAGCGAGGTCACGGAGTACACGACCTCTCTGCAGCTGCGCCACGTGGAGTTCACTAGTGAGGGCAGATACCAGTGCGTCATCTCCAACCACTTCGGCTCCTCGTACTCCAGCAAAGCCAAGCTCACCGTCCACAGTAAGTGTTCGGCTCGACACATTCACACAATTACATCTATATAGACTCTGTTTAATGTTTACATTATTCCGAATCTGTTTCATAACCTGTTTAACCCTCATAATGCATTCATAATCTCTGCTATACTCTACTACTACTTAAACAGTCAAAACTTTATATTTTTCAACTAATAACTGTATCTGAGCAGCAACTTCTCATTAATGAGTGAATGTGAAAAAAAATGCAAAGTTTTGAATGGTACTGGATGTACCCCACTTTTATTGATTAAAACATTTAGGGAAAAAAAATCTTTGAAATTTAAAATTTCGCGTGAACTACACCAAAAAAAAAAAATTTTTTTTTTCTTCTTTTTTTTGTTGATGGGAAATTTTATTTGAATATATCATTGTATGAAATTTATTAGAACGTACCAGTATTAAACCCTTTGAAGAAAAAATGTAAGAATAAAATCTTTAAAATTTCCCATGAACTATAAACCATATATATATATATTTTATATAAAAAAAAATTTTACTTTTTTAAAAAAAAAAAATTTTTTTTTATTTTAGTTGAATGATAATTTTATTTGAAGATATCATTGTATGGAATTTATAAGACCGTACCAGTATGAAACCCAGTGGAATGAATGGAATTTAAATTCCTTTCAATTATAACTCATAATTGCTCAAAAACAGTCCGAATTTATCAAACCTACATAGTTATTTCTAACGAAACAACAT